>CM070012.1:10358241-10768241 GCA_036247105.1 Cirrhinus mrigala
AAAACTACCACAGATCAAGTTTTCATGACATTTTAAGTCTTATCTTGACATAATAAAGTAGTTATATCTAAGTGTTTGACAACACACAAACACAAGAGGCGGGATTTCTCGCATGAACCAATCACAACTGAACATAGCCAGTCACATCCAATCATATCACAATGGAGGCATTGCCTCCTCTCAATTTTCCCCCCATTCATTCTCAGTTACCCCCCACCAAACTCACGGCACACTTTAGGTGGGTCTGTTAAAACTCAATGGGCTCAGGGGAGGCGAGAGAAATGTGGACTCCTGCTGCAACTTTACCTTCTGGTATTGCTGCTGGACAATGTTTCTTTAGAAAAACAAGTGGTTTATATACTTTTTAATGTTATATTTTGTAATATTGCTGTTGTTTTATTTTTGTACTATGAATTTATTTTTATTTTGAGGAGACACTGCCTCCCTTGCCTCCTCAGAGGAAACGCCCCTGTATATAACGCAATATTACATATATTTATTTAGCAGAAACACTCAAACGCTAAACACACAGTCACTGTCATATGTGCACACAAAATAAATAGCCCTTAGAACTAATTACTAATACAAACTTTACTAATTGCTCTAAAATACGCTCTAAAATTTACGCCATACTAGTGGGACTGATGGGGTACAGATGGCCAGCAGAAGGTCCTAAAGTAAAAAACTTCCTGGTTCATGAATCAGAGTTTCAATGGTGATCTAGCAGCCAATCACGTGGGTTGGAGAAGCAGCGTTTGAGAGCGTCTCTGGGGCAGCCTGCCTATTAAAACAAGGCCAAACACTTCACAGACAGCGAGTGAGCCAATTAATTCTGCTGGGGGCTATGCTCCCAGGTTAGGATTTGCTTATGGTGATAAATTGGCGCTTTGTATCCATGTTAAACTACCTCCATTTCTCTAGTTTTCTATGGGCTGCCAGGTCCGTGGATGATGTCACAGGGCATATGATGATTAGGGGATGCCTCATGTCCCGTTGTCGCAGGGTCAGCCCTGCACTGCATGTGTGAAATTAATTAAAATCTGGCTCATGTCACTGGTTGTGCTAATGCTAACAAAACCATTGCTAACCGCTTGAACTACACAATAAAACAACCCAAGACAGTAAGTCCTAACATCGAAAAGGTTAACATTTTACATGCTAATCGTCAAAAATAATGTTAAAAAATATTCTATATAAGAATTAGTGTTGTGACAGTAATTTTTTTTAGCATATCTATTAAGTACATTAAAAATGCTTGAATATCTGAAAGACATTAATATACATTTTCTACAAATAGTTTGTCCTTAATTGAAATTTTTAATTGAAAACCTAAACAAAGTCTAATTAAAAGTATTACATTCTTTAAAAGAAACAATATTAAGCAGTTTGGCATATATTATTATTATTATTATCATTATTTATATATATATATATATATATAAATATATATAAATATATAAATATATATATATATATATATATATATATATATATATATATAAATATATATATATACATACATATATATATATATTTTTTTTTTTTGAAAATCTTTCTTACAGTTTAGCGTTTAAATATTCTTTGCTTCACTGCTTATTATCTAATAAAACTTTTGGCCACTAAATTAAAATCATGTAGAGAAACTGACTAACATGCAAAACCATTAAATAAATAAACAGTTAAAATCCAAAAATAAATAAATAAATAAATAAATGGTCAAACTATCCCTTTAATGTTTTTATTTTTATTATTTTCATTCATTCATTTATTTATGTAATTATACTCAAAATAAGAAACTAAATCTGCCAGCAGGTGGCAGTAAATGTCTTTATGAGTCATTCACTCATTTGATTCAATTCATTCAAACAGCTGATTCATTCACTAATAAAGTAAATGACTCCCTTTATAAATGGACCTTTGATTTATTGATTCACACAATTTGTTCAAAACGCGGATTCATTCAGAATCTAAACACTGCTGTGTTGTCGGAAACGCACAACAATTCGGCCTGTGCTTCAAAGGTAATATGATCTCTGCAAAACCGAGCAAAAACACATAATATATGTATATAATGTATAAAATAAATTTATTAAAGGGGACATTGAATACAAAATTCACTTTTATGTGGTTTGTTAGCAGTGTGTGAACACACTATAATGATAAAATGGACCGTATAATGATAAAAAAATCCATTCACTCCTTTTTTTAATCCCAAAAAAACCCTAAACAGTCTCAATTATCAAGCCATTTTGATTTTCGGAGCAGTGTGATGTTATACTGCCCAGGCCCCACCCACGGAAGCTGACAGACTGTCCCATATTAGCATATTTCCACCCTCAGCCAGTTGTACACAGTTCACCATTTTCTCCACGCTGAAGCAGTTGTTGCAATGTCTCATAAGCAATGCAGGTATTTTGTAGTTGGATGTAAAAGTGAACATAACAGTCTTAATTATCTCCTGACATCAGAGAAACTAAGAACACAGTGGATTAGTGTTGTTTTTGATGGCAATACACCTCAGAATATACGAAAAAACGGAAGAGAGAGACAGGGCGAGCAGTAGCTCATTATCATTTAAAGAGATATGCACCGAAACAGGTCTCTGTGAATAGAGCTGTCTTTGACAAGGTAAAAAAGGTATTGTTTTACACAACCACTGAGGAATTTTAATCAAAGTATGTTGCAGACATTTCATGAAGACCCTAAAGAATCATACTAACTTGTGAATGGGCATTCGATGTCCCCTTTAAATGAAAGGCATTTTTGGTTCCACAAAGAACCATTCAGTCAAAGGTTCTTTAAAGAACCACCTCTTTCTTACCTTTTTATAATCTGAAGAACCTTCTTTCACCACAAAGAACCTTTTGTGAAACAGAAAGGTTCTTCATATGTTAAAGGCTCTTTATAGAACCATTTAAACAAAAAAGGTTCTTCCATGGCATCGCGAAGCACCTTTATTTTTAAGAGTGTAGTCTCTTTTAGTATTAGCACATGTGTGCTTTAGCCTGCTAAGTAGCTAGCATGGGACTATAAGAGAGCAATGTTATTAAATAGTCTTAATCAACAAAAGTTTCAGCAATATAACACATTCAAGTAGAGTTTGATTGTATTTTAGGAAATATTATTTTAGTGAACTCAAATAAATAAGTTTACATTACTCATAACTACTAGTTTCTAAACTTAAATGAATTGAGACAATTGGTTTCTTTAACTGAAATTAATTATAAGTGTCTTTTACTAAAAAATAATAACTGATTTAGCTAATGGTACAATTTCTTTACTTAAAGTGGTGAGTTAGATGTAAATTCAATCTCTCTCTCTAAAAAAAAAAAAAATAAATAAAAAAAAATAATAAAATAAAGAAAGAGAGAGATTACAGGGTGAGTAAACAAGCTAATTCAAAGCTGAATGTTTTGATTTGACAAAGCTTCAGATGCAGCTTTTAGCGGTGATGGGTTAAAGCTCTGCTGTTAGCTGAAGAACTGTTGAACCCTCCAGCCACCTATTTCCTGATCTGACCTGCTCGGATGTGCATTAATTTGAAAACGGCAACGTAAACAAACCTCCATTTTACCCACAGCCCATGGTCATCTCTCCTATGCTTTCGTCTGTAAATCTATAAAGCTCAAAGTCAGCTTTCAGATTCCAGAGCTGCATTTCTCCTAATAAAGACATGTGGTCTGCGTTTACTTTCTCTCTCTTTTTTTTTTTTTATCTTTATCTCCCCTCTCTCCTTCCTCTCTCATAAAAGAGACTCTCTATTGTATCTCTCATCTGAGCTGTGGAGTGGTTAGAGGGGTTGTTGTGGGAAGAAGGGGGAGGTGGTGAGGGGATTGAGGGATTGGAAGAGCATGGGCATCCTTTCTCATACAGGAAGGGTCCTTATTCCCCCTGTTATTTCACATCAAGACCGTTTCTCTAAACGCAACCATGGAAGTCAGTCACGGGCAAACTGGCTTCGCTTGAATAGAAGAAAACAAACAACAGCAGCAACCACAACTAAAAAAAAAAAAAAAAAAAAAAAAAAAAAAAAGAATCGCCACCGATATGGTTTTCAGATATCAGGACGTGAAGCGATCCTGCCGTGTGCGTTCTTAGTCGCCATACTAAAGCAGTTTGCCTTTAATTAAATCTAATTTAATTATCTGTAGCAGCTGTCAATTTTAATAGACAGTAATGCAAGAAAAATACGAAGAAAAGAACTTTCTTTGTCTCATGGCTTGTTTTTAAAATTAGAACCATAATTTTCACAAAAAAGAATATGAATGAATAATGGCTTTTGTGAACCTGACTAGCATGTTTGGGTTGAGATGGCAGGGCCATCAGACTGACAGTTTCCCCAAGTGCGGCTGACAGAGTTCCCCGCCTGGCTTTTGTCGACTTTTAACACTGTGGATTTGTCAATCGACTCAGTGGCCTGAAGAGGCCTTCGCATTGTGCGGTGCGGCTTTTGGACGCTGCCAAGCAAGCTGCACGGGCGAAGGCTTTAAGAAAGAACACAATGAGCTGGAAAAAACCTGGCTACCTGTGAAACAAAACCAGGAACAGGCGGGAAAATATCCACCCGAGAGAGAGGGAGCGAGAGAATAGAAAGGACAAAAAAATGAGTGTCACCATCTGACGCTCTCCATGTTTTTGCCACAGCCAACTCTCTGAGTACTATGAGTGAATGACAGCCTGAGAGGGCGAGTGTGTGTGTGTGTGTGTGTGCGAGAGAGAGAGAGAAAGGGGAGGGGGGAGGACCGGGTAAGCCTTGAATCCTTGTCATCAGCCCCTTCAGTATGAATAGGCCTAATGAATGTGGCTAAGTGGTAAGAATCCATGGTCAGCAGCATCAAGGCAGGTAATACCGCCCAGATTTAATTGGGAGCAGGTATTGGAGGCTGTATTACTTTAATTGGTTAGGGGTGCTCTAAATGGAAAAAGACAAAGTATAATGGCCAAATTGAGGCACACAATAGCACTTAGCACAGGATTGTATGCAATCGCTAATCTGCCGAGGAATGAGGCAATTCGGTGCCATTTTCTCAGTGAAACCAGCTGCACTGAGCTTGTCCCTTTTGTTCCCCCTTGGGAAAATGCAAGATTGAAACAGAAAATACCTTTACCCGGGCAATCATTTGCCACGTGTAGAAAGCGGATACAGCAGTGAGCGATGGAAAAAAAGAAGGGATCTTTGTGGTGGAAGAAAGGATGGAGAGGGAGATAAAGGCTGAAAGTGGGGCCTGTCACGGTCAGCCGAGGAGGAATACAGTGATGACATTTGCAGTGACAGACGAGCCTGCCAGGAAGGCTGGCCAGAGTTTAGAGGCAGGAATCTGATCTTTAAAAGACATGAGCTGTGATAATTAAAAGAGGACAGGTATTTAAGACTTGGGTTTGTCATTAATATTGACCGAGATCTGGTTTAAATCTTAATGATGCTCAGACAGCTGGACCTACACAATAGACTGAGGTCTGAATTAAGCACCAAGGCCTCTCCATTGACCATTGCGAATGCCTTGAATTAACATGCAAACAAAGACACTGTGTGGTTTATGTCAGTTTGGAAAGTTACTTCAAACACAGACAAACCAATCTGGTCAAAAATATTAGATGCAATCACTCTTAAAGTTTTAAAAGGAGACCGTTGTAGAAAAAGAACCTTTTTGGATCTCCAAAGAACCTTTCAGTGAACAGTTCTTAAAAGAGACACTTTTTTCTTAGTGTGAAGAGCATTTTATTAATTTGAAGAACCGTTTTCCACTATAAACATCCTAATGGAAAGTTCAATGGATATTAAAAGTTCTACATGGAACCACAAATGCCTGGGATGGGATAATCACACAAACACATCAGGGTCAGTCTATAATTAGGGGTACAATTAGAATTTGGCAATGTGAAGAAAACAGTTTTCCAGTTTCCCAAAAACCCAAACATGACCTTGCATAGCTGCTTTAAAAC
This sequence comes from Cirrhinus mrigala, assembly GCA_036247105.1. Taxonomy (NCBI): domain Eukaryota; kingdom Metazoa; phylum Chordata; class Actinopteri; order Cypriniformes; family Cyprinidae; genus Cirrhinus; species Cirrhinus mrigala. Next base: position 10,364,185 of record CM070012.1, read on the forward strand.
CATCTATATTGTATAAAGTGCTATATAAATAAAGGTGATCTGTAGGAATATGTGCTTAGAATACCATCTATGTTTGCTACTGTCCATGTTACCTTTACTGGGTAACACAGTTGACAGGTAACTTGGTTGACATTTTTAGTGTTTTGGGCCCATACTCAACATGGAAGCCTAGAACTACTGAGCATATGGGTACTGAGCATATTCTACTGGGTAACTTAGTTGACAATGGTTTTTCGAAAAAAAAAAAAAAAAAAAAGTTATATCACAATAAACACTTATTATTTTTGAAGTGCACACCCAAATGTCTTGATAACCTAATCTAACCGAAGGCAAAACTATTAAATTAATTTAGATTTGAGGTACATTTCATGCTTTAATGCAGAGTAGAATGAACAACTTTACAAAATCGGACAGTTGAATACCAGGGTTGTATGTGGTATGAACATCATTTTTGTGCCATGTATCTGACAGCTCTGAGAAGCAGCATGATGTGACAGACCATATGGGAAACATGTAAGGTAGTTCTTATATGTCAAGCTTTCCATTGTTGTGCAAAGTGCAGCTGGATGGATTTCTGTTATTGAATGGAATATTCAATGGTGGGTGGTCTTTCTCACCTAAAAGATTTGACAACACTGGACGATATGGTAGAATGGTTTCGTGAGTTGAATTTGCTTTAGATTGTTTCTTCAGTTCTATTTTGCTTTGATTAAATGTCTGCTTATTCTAGTCAGTTTGTTTCATATGGATTCATTTGTCTCCTTTAAGTTCAATAAAATTCTTTTCTCATTACTTTTGTTGGACTAGGCCTCGCATAGTGTTGTTAATGGTTTCCTTTATTTTCCTGCTAATTTGTATGACTAGCTCTTAGCGGCAGTGTTACAGTTAGTGGTTAGAGTTAGGAGGGGCTCTGATTTGCAGAGACAAAGTGACAAGACATCATTCCTTTTCCATGAGAGCTGTGGTTAACTTTATGCAAAAAAGCAGCAAAGCGATGTGGTAACAACCAATGGAATGTAGAAAGTGATCCACCACCTGATGCGATTGGACACTGCAGTAAAGAACGAACGCCTACTAAAATACTAAAAAAAAAAATCTGAGAGTCAGAACTTCAGTGATTTAACTCCTGCCAGTGTGAATGCAGCTTTAAGTCTTGACATGTTTGATCCAATCAATAAACTTTAAAGTGCTTTATTGGCATCTAATTTAACTGTAAGCTACTGTAAATATGTTCTAGTTATTCAAGACTACAAGACTGCCAAATTCACAGCTTTCATTTTGTGCCATGATGTGCAGGTGGATGTTACATTGAAGGTCAAGATATTGACTGTTAGCTTGGTGATTCCAGCTTCAAAGTAGAGAGTCATCATGCAAATAGGGCTGTCTTCTAGAATGTTTGAGCCTTAGGTGTTTCTTATTTAATCTTAGTGTTCATCCCTAAAGGAGGTTTTAATGGCTATGGACGTTCTTGGTTTGTATCATCTATAAAGTGAAAAGTTATGCCAACAAAATAAATAAATAAATACATATTTTACGTATTAGATCAAGTAGAAATAGATAACAGATTCAGGTAGAAAGATAAGAGTAATACTTAATAAACTATGGCATGGTAGTAAAGTTGGTCTCAACTTGCTTTCAAGAAGCATGCTGACTTTCAGTAAATTGTATGTTAAAAATCTATATTGTATCTAAGCAGTAACTTGGAAAAGCTCATACCTACAAAGCCTTGTCTAGTAATTTGTTGAATACGCAACCATAAAAAAATGTAGCTACAAAATCATATTGATTAAATGCTTATCTAAAGATATAAAATCATGCATTTTTCACTTACAGTCTTATGATTCATTCATATCAATGTGGGCAAATGCACAGTCATATCAGTACAAGAGTGATGTGCTGGTTTTACTAAGAAACTGCACCAACTGTAAATAATATGCTACGATGCTGTCCATGTTGATACATAAACAGTATAATCCTTATTTTGAAATAATACATTATATAACCACTTTATTCAGTATGATGAAGAAAATTCCACTCATAGTAAAACATTTGTTCTGTTTGATAGGTTTGCCAAAGCAAATATAGGAAATTAATCACAGTACCACAGTTAATTAGATTAGTTTTTTTTTCTTCTTCTTCTTCTCTGGAGCGCATACAGTGGGAATATAATGAAAGACTATTTCCACCACTGAATAAAAATCTTTAAAAGGTAATTGGCAGTTTTTAACTCATAATTCAGACTTTTTTTTCCTCGCGACTGAAATTTTACATCTCACATTTTTGACATTTTTTCTCAGAATTGCATAATACAAACTCACATTCTGACTTTTTTTCTTAAAATTGTGTGACATAAACTCACAATGAAGGTTATAAAGTCAGAACAGTAGGATATAAATGTTCTCACAACTGCGAGAAATAAAGTCAGAATTGTGACTTTTTTCTTGCAGTTCCAAGTTTGTATCTTGAGATTCTGCCTTTTTTTCCTCGCAATACTTGATTTAGTTTTTAGAGTTGTGAGATATAAACTCGCAATTGCGTGTTATAAAGCCAGAATCGCAAGATAACTTACAATTCAGATTTTTTTTTTTTCTCAGAATTGTGTGATATAAACTCACAATTGTGAGAAAAAAGTCAGAATTGCAAGATAAAAACTTGCAATTCTTATTTTTTTTCTTGCAATTCTGAGTTTAAATTTCACAACTCTTCATGACTTTTTTCTCGCAATTCCTGATTCCTGTTTCTCAGAATTGCATGATATAAACTTGCAATTGCGAGTTATAAAGTTGGAATTGCAAGATAAAAACTATTCAGATTTTTTTTTTGTTTTTCAGAATTGTGTGATATAAACTCACAATTGCAAGTTACTGTATAAAGTCAGAATAGCGGGATATAAACTTACAATTGCAAGAGTCAGAATTGCAAGATATTTTTTTTTTTTTTTGCCATGCCGAGTTTATCAGGCAATTCAGACTTTTTTCTTGCAATTCTTAATATTTTGTTTCTCAGAATTGTGAGATATAAACTTGCAATTGCAAGTTATAAAGTCCAATTTGGTGAGAGAAAATATACTGATATGTTCTCAGAATACATTTTACATATCATAATTCTGACTTAATAACTCACAATTGCCTGTTAAAAAAAAAAAAAAAAAAAAAAAAAAAAAAAAGTCACAATTGTGAGATATAAACTTGCAATTCTGAGGAAAAAATATTAAGAATTGTGAGTATGTGTATATCTCGCAATTCTGGCTTTATTTCTCAGAATTGCGAGTTTAAATCTTGCAATTCTGACTATATAACTCGCAATTGTGAGCTTTATATCTCACAATTATGAGAAAAAAAATTCAGAACTGTTAGCGCAATTCAGAGAAAAAAGTCAGAATTGTGAGAAAAAAAGTCACAATTACCTTTTTTTTAAAAAAATTATGCAGTGGCAGAAACAGGCTTCCATAAACTATGGATGTTTTCTTAATGTAAAGTGATGGCTGCCATACAGTATGTGACCCTTGACCACAAAACCAGTCATAAGGGTCAGGTTTTTTGTACATCATTTGCTGAATAAATAAGCTAGGATAGGAAAATATTTGGCCAAGATAAAACTACTTGAAAATCTGAGTCTAAGGGTGCCAAAAAAAATCTAAATATTAAGAAAATCACCTTTAACGTTGTCCAAATGAAGTTCTTAGCAACGCATATTACTAATCAAAAACTAAGTTTTGATATATTTACTGTAGGAAATTTACAAAATATCTTCATAGAACATGATCTTTACTTAATATCTTAATGATTTTTGACATAAAAGAAAAATCGATAATTTTGACCCATACAATGTATTGTTGGCTATTGCTACAAATATACCCTTGCTACTTACAACTGGTTTTGTGGTCCAGGGTCACATATATAAAATTAACACTTTGAGATGAGACTGAAAAAAGGTCACCTTGTTCATGTTATTCTGCCGGATACATAAGACAAGACACTTTCTAAATAAAAAGAAATTTTCTGACACAACATAAGAAACTCCAAAAGAACTAGAAAATGCAATTAATGAAGTGTAATGCTGTTCAAAACTTACCACTCAGGTCTCTTTTACTGTGGAGATAAGTACATATCTACATGGACAACTGTGTTTCGATCCAAATAACTTTATCACAGATTATATCAGCAACTCTAAAATGGTATTAAATCATGAAGTCTAAGACAGTGGCAATAAACTAAGCATTAGGGTGATGTGTTCGTGTTTGTGCGTGATATTTCTCTCGTCTCAGCTGTGGTGTCAAAACAAAGTGCTGTGCTCAGGTACTGAGGAAGAACGAACTGCCGCCTCCCTCCCATACCTCACCCTGCTGCCTTAAAGCAGCTCTTTAGAAATCAGGTATTTGTCACTTTTAATGAACATTATTTCACACCAGGCCTGAAAAAATCGTATACACATATTCTAAAATAACCATCCAGAGTCCTGGTTTGTGTGCATGTGTGAGGTGTGACAGAAGGTGTTATTTCATTAGGAAGGACCATATTAGTGGTGTAGTGATATCCAAAAGGGAGAGTAAAAATAGCAAGATTCTGTTAACATCAACTCGTATGTAAAAGGTACTGCTATTTTATGCTCTTTAAACATCTCATATTACAGCCAGACATGAAAAACGTATATTACTTATATTATTTATTACCCATGGAATGCGGGCTTTCGTTTGATTTTTTTTTTTTTTTTTGGTTTTAAGGTTTAAATCATGACAAATTAAAATCTTTCTCTCATTTTCAGTTAAAAAATGGTGTGGGATTCTTTGAAACAGTTTTCACTCAAAAATTTCTAGTTAATTTCACAATTAATTATAAAAATACAGCAAGTAACACTGAATTAAACATGCAATTTTGAACTAGAAAGACTGACACAGTATTTTCTTGTAAAATAATAAAAATTTTGTATAATAATAATAATAATAATAATAATAATAATAATAATAATAATAATAATTATTATTATTATTATTATTATTATTATTATTATTATATGTATTAGGGCTGTCAGTTTAATGCATTAACTTAATAATTAGTTTTTTCATGAAAAAATATGATGCAGGGCAACAGGGGCAACAAATGCAGTTATGACCTAAAATTCAAGATATTGGTGCAGAAAATGACCCTGTACAGTATGTGTTTTGTCTCATATTTATATATATTACATATCACACAGGCAGCAAGAGTAATATGACACAAGTGCTGATTTTGTGGGTATTTTCACAGTCAAATTTGTTTTTCGATTAATTAGATTAATTAATCGAAACATCATGTAATTAATTAGATTAAAAATGTTAATCGATTGACAGGCCTATCCTTAAAACAAGATAATGGCAAAACCACCAATATTAAATATACAATGCTTATCTTACACAGGTAAATTCAGGTAAATATTTGTACTAGAAAACAAAACAAAAATGCTTTTTTAAATATGTTTAATACTTTTTTGATTTATATATGCTTTTTTTTGCAGGGTTGTAGTCGAAATTGGGAGAAAGTGGTTAAGAGAGCTGATTTAATGGGCGGATGTGCATTTTAGAACATACTTGCTTGTCCAATTTTGTTCTTGTGGGATCTGAGTAATAAGGTGAAAGAATGGGATAACTTCCCAAAAAAAGCTAAAAGCCCAGCACTCATTTGGGGCCTCTGGGTGGACTTGTTCAACCACAGGACTTTTGTTTTTCCAGTGTATCATGAAATCTATCATTGTTAAGGTAACATTCTTTCATGTATAGTTTTTTGCAGAAGTTTGGAGAATGTGAATAATTTTCACAGAATAAGAGAGATCATAAAAAATGCAAGTCTTATTTAGTACTGTCCTGAGTAAGATATTTTACTTAAAAGATGTTTACATATAGTGCATAAGACCAAACACTGAGGGACTCAAACACAACTAACGGTTCAAACATTCACTGATGCTTCAGAAGGAAACACAATGCATGAAGAGCTGGGGGGTGAAAACTTTTGAACAGGATGATTTTTTTCTTATTTTATGTATCATTTTTTTTTTTTCCCCCATTTAGTACTGCCCTTTGGAAGCAACAGAAGATTCTTGCATGCTTCTTGGAAGACAAATTAAGTACAATTTACCTTGATCTTCAAATTCAAAAAGTTTTCACCCCCGGCTCTTAATGCATTATTTTTCCTTCTGGAGCATCAGTAAATGTTTGAAACTTTTTTTTAATAGTTGTGCTTGAGTCCCTCGATTGTCCTCAGTGTGAAAGGATGGATCTCAAAACCATACAGTCACTGCTGGAAATGGTTCAAATATGCAAAAGATGCTGGAAAATGTAAGAGCCTGCAGGACCTGGAGGATTTTTGTGACGAACAGTGCTCAATTTAACTGTTTAACTTAATTTAACTCAATTTAACTGGACTCATGAAGAACTATCACAAAACAAACAAGCAAAGAAAAAAAAAAGAAAAAAAAAAAGTAATAGATAATCCATGTAACCACTCACATTATTAAGAACTAAGGGTTCCCAAACTTTTAAAGGGGGTTATTTTAATAATTTTAGCTATTTTTCTTTTTTTGGTCTTGTGGACTATATGTAAACATCTTTTATTTAAAATATCTTACTCAGGACAGTACTAAATAAAAAAAAAATAACATGCATTTTGTATGATCTCTCTTATTTTCTAAAAATTATTCATATTTTCACAGATACATGCAAGGGGTTCCCAAACTTTTGCATAAAACTGTATGTCACGTTTTTATTCTGAACATTTACTCTATTACTACAGCCCTATTTGGACGGGACTAGTTTTACAGGGGGTCGTTAAGAGAAATTTCTGTTTCACAGACGTACTTTGCGATTTTATTCTCGTCCGAATCTGCCACCTCTGTGTTTTTCTCACACAACCTCTGTAATAATTACAGAGCAAATTACCTACTGTTTTTCGGCAAACTCAGTGGTCCTCTGAGAAAACTATCTCGTCCGAATGTGAATGTCTGTGATTGTCGACGATATTTTTTCCAAAACGCATTTCCTTGCATGTTTTGGCCAATGTGAACTACCGTAGACACTCTCACTGCACATATTTTTGTTAAGTTTGCCTCTCGGCAAAGAAATTAAAAATAATGATAAAATCAAGAATCAGATCACGTAAACTGTTAGGACTGGCTACTGTAATATCAGCATCAGGTAAGATTACTCATGTTCATTTCTGCACTCAATTACATAATGTTTTAGTAGCCATATTGATTCAACATGGTATTTGTAGTAAAAGTGTTGTTTTACTATGGTAATCAATCCGAATGACTGTAAGCAATGCAATCACACAGAGCGTGTGATCTCTGCAATGCCCAGATGTACAAAATAGACCCTCCCACCTCTGTAATAAACATGGAGATGGTAGTCCCGTCCGAACTGGGACATGAAAATCACAGACGTCAAGTGATAAGAATCGAAAATCAAACATAGTTTAGAAAACTAATCTGTCCGAATAGGGCTTATGACTACAATTAATAGATTTCTAAAGTTTCTAAACAAAATGTGGATAATTAACCAGAGGTTGCTGGGGGGTTTGGGTGTGTTTTTTTTGTTGTTGTTGTTGTTTTCTTTTTTTTTTTTTTGGTTTTGGTTTTTGTTTTTATGTCAAACAAGCCCGCCTCAATCAAGATATTCTGGTTATATGGGTCCTTGTGACCATTTTTCACCCAAGCAAAAATCGTATTACTTAGAAAACTAATAAGCACATCTTTCCTCAACAAGGTGCACAATTTCAAGTATAGCTTTATGTAAACAATGCAGGATGCAAAATGCAAAAGTGTAATACTCCATATTACATACTTTTTCAAATGTATGGGCAATAGCAATAGTGAAGCTTGCCAAAGCAAAACTACTAATAAAAACGAACATTTCTATTGATAGGTGGAATGAGGTATAAATGGATTAGGCACACATACACACAGCACAGAAGCATAGTACACAGCAAAGTAGATTCTACCCTTGGCCTCTTAAAGCACAAGTGTGTGTGTGTATAAAGAAAAGGGAGGTGGGAGAGAGACAGAAAGAGCAAGCTGTCACCAAAAAGACGGCATAGAGAGAGCACTGTGGAGTGATGTACAGTGAAGCAGAAAGAGCATCATTTGTAATGGAGTTCACATCTCTAATGTCACTCTCTGAAAAACCTTTAATTTCCTCAATAAAGACACACAAATTACCAAATTATACCTCTGTGTGACACAGAGAGGAAAATCCCAGTTTCTTTGACTCGGTGTCGCACGGCTATGGATCTCTGATGAACGAGAGGGAGAATATGATCCAAAGTGCTCAGCTAGGCTATACCGAGGACTTCCTCTCTCTGTGAAAAACAGAAACCTGGGAGATGACAAGAAGCAATCCATCACAATCCGGCGGATGAATGGGGCTGATTTGCAGACAAGTAAACTCTGTGATGATTTGATAAAGTGTGTAAAAAAAAAAAAAAAAAAAAAAAAAAAAATACATAAATTAAAGGCATAATGAGGGGAACTTTATATTATATGCATTTTTTATATTATTAATCTCAAAGCCACAATGTGATGTTGGCTAACAGTTTAGTTTTAGAATATGTTCTTAACATGGTCATTTCACTAGTAAATGCAAATTTATTTACTGAATGATTGAAACCTTTATTACTTTCACCACATTTAAAATTACACATTGTGTTTAAAAACATTCTGTGATATTAGGGCTGTCAAACGATGAATCACAAAAACAAAATAAAAGTTTGAGTTTGCCTAATATATGGGTGTGTACTGTTTGTAATTATTATGTATATATAAATACATACAAATTAATGTACATACTTAAGTGAAATATGTTATTTATGTACAAAATATTTTAATTTATATATTTCAATTAAACTGGATTACTTGTTTTAATTTTTGTTTTGCTCAACAAGCATAAAAAAAATTAACTTCATAAACATTTCAATTGCATTTAAACTATATTTGATCAAATTGAGTTGGTTCCATTTCAACGCATGAATTTTTTTTTGTTTGTTTGTTTGTTTGTTTTTTAGGACTACACATATTTATTGGATGGAAATCCTGCCCTCAATTAAATTACTCCAATGATTTTTTTTTTTTTTTTTTTTTTTTTTGTGTGTGCTTTTTAATTACACCGTTTTCTTCTTGGTAGACAAGTATACAAATAAAAAGTTAGTAAATCTTATTAGGAGGCTAAATTGTTCAATGTGTTGAAATTTGTTTGCACAATAATTATCAAAATGTTTTATGTAAAGAAATTATTTTTTTTAATTATTGTGAAAAAATACTTGTACTATTATACCCTTCCTATCATTTTCCGCATGCAGGGCAATTTCACTCTTTGTTCGTATTATCATAATCTTAAAAATGCAATCATTCATAGTTTAGTATACTTATATTTTACTTTAAATCTGTTTTTATAATGACCGAACATAAATTATCACCATTATTTATAAGTAAAATTCTAGGCCACAAGAAGACCTTGTGTACTTTGGACAAAAATATTGGATAAATAAAACTTTTAAAGATTGAAAATAGTAAAGACCCAGCATGTATCCATAACCTGATACATTCAATTTAATATGGTTGAATCTACTCAAAAGCTGATACCTACAAAATTATGAATTTATGAATTTATTTATTTTTGTAATCTCTTTGAACAGCAAAAATTCCATTTCATCCTTTTCAAGCTCTTCGTGAAAAATGTTACACTACACAAGGATATCAAATTATATATGTATATATATATATATTGTATATATATGTATATATAAAATTTAATTTTTTTTATTTTTTGAGGGGTACAAATTTTGACTCCCTTAAGGCTCAAAAATGCAGCAATTGCCTCACACAGTGTTTGGAAAGCTTCCTGGCTTGTGTATGGACACAACGTCTACAGCTTCTTTTGTTTACAGTCTCTTGCCTCCACTGAGTTCCTGATGAGGCGGTGATGTCATGTGCATAGCATGGCGCGTCTGTGTAGCCAACCACAGAGGATAATCAGACACATGTTTGTGTATTTTAGGGAGGCTGGGCCTCAATCTTCATATTTCATACTTCACTGGCTTCCACTGATGGATTATTGTGATTCGCTTGTGTAGGGTGCCAGTGAGAGGTCCCGGAGTGTGTGTGTGTGTCTGTGTGTGCAAGAGAAAGAGGAAACCTGGTGTACGCTTTGAAGTGTATTGTGTGTGATCTGTTTTGCAGATTCCTAGTTGGAATGAAGGTTAAGTGTAGCTGATGCATATATACACACACAGATACAGACACACACACAGCGAGAGTCAAGCAGGGCAGTGCCTCAGTGCGTTAGATGAGGTAGTGTCAGGGCAGGGTGGTCTGTAGCCAACAGCAAGGTTACTGCAGTGCTCTTTCGCTCTGACTCTCTCTCCCTTTCTTTTTCATTCTCTATCTTATCCCCGCCTCCTTTCTTGATAGGCAATACAAAGAAAACCTAAAATTCGTCTTCCTTTCTAGATGAGATATAAAGAATGTGAGTTTGCTTATTCATAGGGATGGATGAATGGATGGATAGATGGATAGATGTATCCTCCTAGTAAAACCATGTCAGCCAAAGGATGCTCACTCAGATTTCTGAACCAAGAGGAATTTAAATCAAACTACAAAAACAAACAATTAAAAACATGCTTCATATCGTTCCCGCTTTATATTAGGTGGCCTTAACTACTATGTACTTACATCAAAAAATAAGTACAATGTACTTTTTGTGTTCATATTGTATTGCAATACGGGTTAGGGAGAGGTTTCGTGGTTTGGGTAGGTTTAAGGGTTAAGGTGTAAGGGATGGGTCTAGAGTGTAAAATGTAATTTAAGCTGCAAGGAGCATTGAAAGGGCCCTTGCACCCGGGCTCACCACCACCCGGTGGCTTTAGGAAAACCGCGAACGGTGGCCAATATGCATTTAAAGAGGTAAATATAGAAGGAATATGTCAAAGTCATTTATATGTGCCAAACTTACTGCTACCAGGTGGTGACGCTATTACTGTAACTGGATATTGGCATGTAGATGTCTTCACGCCAGGACTCTTACCAAACATGTGAAGTTTGGTGCAGCTTGGACATTGCATGTTTAAGTGAGTGTAAAACAAGTAATTTCCTGTTGCCAGCAGGTGGCGCTATGATTACAACAGACTTTTGGTCTTTAGATGTGTTCAGGCCAGGGGCCGGTTGCATCAGCTAGACATAAAAAAGCTGGGTGTAAGGCCTGCGCTGGGCTTTGCAATGTCCAACTTTACAATAAATATTTACACCTGTTGCACAAGCTAAAACTACGATCAGGCGCAACTAAGCCCGGCGTAGACAATGCGCTTCTACGCCAACACATTTTCCCGCAGTGATAACTGAGACAACATCTACACTGCAATGGCTACAACTACTAATATAAAACTGAATGGCTCAAGACATCATAAGTGAAGCCACCGTGAAATAATTTCATTAACTAAATATTTCATAACAAGTCCGCGTTTGTGTATCTGAGGTCTCCCTGCACATTCCCATGACATATTTCTTGAGACTAACACTAAAAATAAAGGTGACAGTTTAAGTAAAATATAATGAATGTAATACAATGCTTCTCTCTAGAGTTTTTTTTTTTTTTTCTAGCTGACTAGAGTTTATAGTAGTTTATAGTGAATGTCTTTCCTGAGATAAATGTGACTTCACATGACAGTTGTGCGTTTTAGCCTACTGACGTCTTTCTGTGGCTGAAAAAACATTTATAAATTGTATTTTGTGACAGAATTGACAAAATTTGAAAGCTGATACTTTATTTCTGATTAAAAGTAAGCACACAACTTACTGCGATTATTGGATGGCAGGCACGCTGCAAATGATGAGAGGAATTAATGACGTTAAGTATTTCCAAGCATTTATACTGTCCAAGCAAGATATATTAAGAATAGAATAGAAATATTAAGGGAATAATTTAAGACAGTTATATACTGTTATCAGCATGGTAAAGCAGATTTGTCTCTCGTTGTCTCTGAGAGAATTTGTGCCATTAATGCAGTGTTAGCTGTCATTTTTTTTTGTTTTGTTTTTTTTTACTTTCACTTTCATAACTCTTGCACAAAGTTTGTGCATTGCTTGACCTCTCCCCCATAATATCAATTGCTTATAGGCCACATTATCCTGCCCGAAAAGACCATAAACATTACAGTTGGCGTCTGCAATAATTAATTAAAAACAAATCATGTCCGAGCAAATCATGACTTATCAGTAGCACTTCGCTGAGATGGTGCAACAGGTATAAATTCTACGCACAAATTAAAGTGCATTTTACTTCCAGCCTAGTCTTACAATCGGGTGTATGTCCGCTGGTGCAACCGGCCCCAGGACTCTTATCGAACGTATGAAGTTTGGGGTAGATCGGACATTGTATGTCTGAGTTACAACAACTTTCTTTTCCATGGCGAAACATAAAACTTTTCAGGCCGCCAAAGACACACCCTTTAACATTGCAAAGTAGACTGACCAAATAAAATGTTAATGTAATTAAATCTTTATGAGGAGTTAAAGCGTAAAACATGCCACTTCCTGTTGCCAGCAGGTGACACTATGGCTATAAAATATGGTAAATATGGTCATGGGCATGTGCTCAGGACAGGACTCTTATCAAAAATGTAAATTTTGGTGCAGATCAGACATTGTATGCCTGAATTATAACGACTTTCTTTTTCAAAACCAAAACGTTTGGCCACGTTCGCACAGCACCAGAATGTGGTCAGTCCTGTATTTGAGTCCTTAATACGGTTACATTCACACACATGGTTATTTAAAGGAGAAGTCCACTTTCAAAACAAAGATTCACATATAATGTACTCACCCCCATGTCATCCAAGATGTTCATGTCTTTCTTTCTTCAGTCATAAAGAAATTATGTTTTTTGAGGAAAACAGTTCAGCATTTTTCTGCATATAATGGACTGATATGATGCCCCAATTGTGAACTTCCAAAATGCAGTTTAAATGCGGCTTCAAGTGATCCCAAATGCGGTTGCAAACGATCCCTAGCGTAACGACTGGTTATTTTAATAAAAATAATACAATTTCTATACTTTTTAATGCCAAACGTTCGTCTTGTCTTATTTTGCCTGGACTGTTTTTGTTCCAGTTCATGACAGTTAGGGTATGTCGAAAAACTCCCATCTCATGTTCTCCCTCAATTTCAAAATCGTCCCAAATCGTTGTTTTACCGTTTTTGCTAAGGGTGTTTGATCTTCTTTGCATATTCACTTTGCAAAGACTGTGTCAGTACTTCTGCAGTGATGATTTTGAAATGATTTTTGAAGTTGAGGGAGAAAATACGATTGGAGTTTTTCGACATACCCTAACTGTCTTGAGTCAGAATACACAGAGTTCAGGGAGAGAAAGGCAAGACAAGCGTTTGAGATGAAAAAGTATTTAAATTGCATTTTTTAAATTAAAATAATCGATCGTTTCGCTAGATAAGACCCTTCTTCCTTGGCTGAGATTGTTTACAACCGATTTGGGATTTGCGTTTGAAGCTGCATTTAAACTGCATTTTGGAAGTTCAAAATCGGGGCACCATACCAGTCCATTATATGGAGAAAAATGCAGAAATGTTTTCCTCAAAAAACAATTTCTTTACGACTGAAGAAAGAAAGACATGAACATCTTGGATGACAAGGGAGTGAGAACATTATATGTGAATCTTTGTTTTGGAAGTGGACTTCTCCTTTAAATTGTGAAGATCTTGTGTTTTCATTAACGGTGTGACAACCGCATTCTATAACCGAACTCGCACCCGTAAATTTTCAGGATTCACAACTGCATTCTCGGAGCGCTCGTGCTGTGTGAACAGAACAGGACAAGACAGGACAGGACAGGACAGGACAACTAAACAGTCCATGTGTGGTTCCGATAACTTACAGTAACGGAGAAATGAGCTGCATGTCATCTGAAAGTTTTATATCCAGTCTCACCGGAGCCATTCCCGTCAGTTTTGTGTTCTGTGCGTGGCTCAAATGCTCCGCTCTTCACCCAAATATAAAAGCTGTTGTCGGTTAATGAAGGTTTGATGAATGAACTCGCGGCTTGATTGGTCTCTTGTCGTGTCAGAAAGTGATAAAACGTTCCGTTTTCACCATCTTTGATATTACTTTGGACACTGTTGCTATGGTTACTAGTAAGGAATACGGGCTTGACTCCCATTGCACATTCATACAGACAGCATTCGAGACGCTTCTGTAAGCCGCTTCTGTAAAAATGGACAGTGTGAACATAGCCTTAGTCAGACCGCCACAGACATGCCTTTCAACGAAAACTCAAGATCATCGCAATTTACAAGTGGCTTTACAGTAGAATACACTGACCAAATTTGGTGTTGATCTGTGTAAATTTCTAGGAGGAGTTTGTTTAAATACAATGCCTGAAAATGGCAAAAATGGCACAAAACTTGCTGAGAAAATTTCAAATAACAGACTTCCTGTTGGGTTTCTAACTCCGTACTGGGGTACTTTTTTGTAGATATTGATGTATTACATGTGTCTACTGAATTTCGTACATGTATCTGAAACACAGCCCGAGAGGCACTTTGTTGAAATTTCATAGGTGGCACTATCAAGTCCTTTTCCCAAACCCACTTCTGAAACACATATGAGCTGTAAATTTTCACTACTTTTGGTGTGTGTGCAAAGTTTCATGAAATTTCAAGCATGTTTAGGCCCTCAAAAATGTGATTCATTTTGAAAAAAAAAAGAAGAAGAAGAATCTGAGCAATTCCAACCACCGGTACTCGGGCCCTAATTACAGAAATTATTACAAATGTACCTACATGCAGGTATTTTTCAAAATGTAAGTACAATGTAAAATATGTCTGTACACAATAAGTGTATCAAATGATTAGTTTAAATGTACGTCAGTTAAGGTCACTTAATATGAAATAGGCCCATAAAATCCAACAATCAGCATATAAATAAATATTTCAGCACACACTGAATTTACCAATATCAATCCAAAGTCCATTTAACACATTTCACTGCAAAAATACCCCCTCATTAATAATTTAGGATATATGTGTCCTAAAAAAATAATATAAAATGCCCTATTGCTGTTTTCTAGAATTAAAGACAGCAAACATCTTTGCCATAAACAAAATTTCATCTTTTATGATCGTTAATTAATCACTGCATATAGTCTCAGAGCCCAACATTATTTACATTATAGTGTCAGACTTGATATGACACATCACAGAGTGCAACAGCTTTCCACTCCTCTTTGCGCTTAGGAAATCAGTGCAGTGTTATTTCCATGCTGTTTCAAGTGAGGACCCTGATTTTGACACTTGTGAGAAATGACAAGTTTTGTGATTAGCGGGGCTCTTTTTCATCTGGTTGGTGATTGGAGTGTTTGATGTCCTCAGAGTCGCTCTGAAGGCACTGAAGAGGTGATTCCCCCAGAGGTCTGTACTGAGGTTGACACACACACATGGGTTTGATGTTTTCTCTCTTTTTTTCTCTCTGTTTTCTCCCTTTCACACTCATTTTTTAATGAATGAATCAGACAGGGTGTGAAAGAGAGACTTTGGGGATGGTGTGTTTAGAAGCCGATTTCTCACTCTGGAAATGGTCATCGCGTATGTGACATCAAATTGATACGGTTGGCATGTGAGAAAGAGAGTTAAAAAAATAATATTCCAAAGAGAGTATAAATATTCATGACAAGCTTTTACAATTTGCCATCACCATCAACAACAAAGAAATACTAATATCTCCACTAGCTTGAAAAAAAACTGCACTGCAAAGAACAAGCTGATATCCTGAAAACAAACTGGAATATAAAAGCCCTAATTGATTATTTCATTATTGAGAAATAATTATTTGTTTTTGTAAAACTAATGATTTCACATACGAACTCAGTGTTGTTGATTAAAAGTAAAACTATTAAAGAATGTTTTACTAATTGAAAAAAAACAAAAAAAAACCTTGCAATTAGAATCGTACATAGGAAAAATAATGGATAATGGGACATTTTAAAAATAAGTATATGCTTGCTCTCACAATCCACTTTTTAGACAATGCTTTTAGTGTGATTTGTATCTTTTCTTAGAGGTTTCCAACATGATCAATCTCCTTTCAAGTTCCGTATTTAGTAATTTATACAGATTATGGAGTATGTATTAATTACCATGAAAGCCAGCCCACAATACAGTGTCACTTAAAGATATAAAGACATGATTTGTGGGCAAGCACATGGCGGAAGTGTGTTTAAGTGTGTTGGGGGAAGTTGTGGGAACCTGCGCTGACTGTTTGAGATTGACAATGATTGTTTAACCTATTACTTAAAAAAAAAAGAAAAAAAAAGTACAATTTTTGTGCCAATTTCCATTTACAGTATAAATTACAATACATCCAGCATGTCCTAACCAGACACAACAAGGCATGTTTTCATCCACAAGCTATTAGGTTTGACATTACTGAAAACATGTGATGTGGCACAATAATCAATGAAAAGCCACACTATGGAATTCTGAGCTCTCTGTTGACATCTGTGGTTTAAACTTAAAATTGCAAGTTATTTGCAGAGTAAAGTTCGTTCAGCACGGGTTTGAGATACAACAATGGTTGCCACTGGTCTGACCATCTACGCCAAGACCTCTGAAAGTAAGAAGAAAGTCCTACAAAAGGAAAATGTCATCTGAGCAAGCAAATAATCTGCCTTAAACCCCAGGAGGACCCATTATAATGCCTGATCAAACAAAAAATGATAAAGATTTTATAAAATTTATAAAAACGTATGACTGAACATTTGCCTTTGCCAGGGATTTCCAACCCTGCTCCTTGAGAGCTACCATCTGTCAGATTACAGCTCTAACCCCTATCAAACACAATTTAACCAGCTAATCAAGGTGTTCAGGATTACTTGATAATTACAGGCAGGTGTGTTGCAGCAGGGTTGGAACTAAAGTCTGCAGGACAATAGCTCTCCAAAAGCAGGGCTGGAGATCCATGGCCTGGAAAATAGACAAAGCTAGTTGTTATCTTGCTAATTAAATTTAAAAAAGACACAAAGAACAAGAAATGTTTAGGTAAAAGCAATTTTCAAATAGTGGCAGATACTATTTGCACCTCAGTGTATTGTAGTACATCATAAAATAGTATGAAATTATAGCAACAACACAGAGACCTCATTAAGACCTTACTTTTTCTTCTCCCTAAAGCAGTGTTTCTCAGTCCTGGTCCTGGGTGCCCCCTAGCAGTGCACATTTTGTGCAACCCTAATTCCAAAAAAGTTTTTGTGAAATGCGATAAAATTAAGAATATGTTCTCTGTTCATTTTCTTTAACCTTTATTTAATTGACTCAAGTACAAAGAAAAAAAATCCAATGTTTTCAGTGGCCAACTTTTAATTTTATTTTGTAAATATAAAAAAAAAAAATAATAAAAAAATAAATAAATAAAATTTTGATTTTCATGGCTGCAACACACTCCAAAAAAGTTGGGACAGAGGCATGTTTAAAACTGTGCCACATCAACGTTCCTTTTAACTACAAAGTTACATTTTTGGGGAATTGAGGATACTAATACTTCAACTTTTACAATCAAAATTGTTGTCCAATCTGACTTGGAAAAAAAAAACAAAAAACAACAACAACAACAACAACAAAAAATCTCCTTTGCAAGACTGGTTGTACATTTTAGGAGACAGATCTGGACTGCAGGCAGGCCAGTCTAGCACATTTAGTCTGTGTCTACAAAACCCACTGTTGTATCCCATGCAGAATGAGACCTGGCATTGTCTTGATTTAATAACCATGGACTTGCCATGAAAGATGTCATCTTGATGACAGTATAATGTGTCTGTACAATCCCAATACATGCCTCCATTTCAATGGTACCTTTGCACATATTCCAATCACCAATGCTTGCTCTGCTGCACCCCTTTTACCATGACAGTCGTTTGCGTTTGCATATGTCGCTGATGAAAGTCTGGATGGTCCCTTTGGTCTTTGGTACTAAGAACTCAACGTCCATTTTTCCCAGAAACAAGCTGAAACGTGGACACGTCTGACCACAGCACACATTTCCATCGTCTTCTGAAATGAGCTCATGGCCCAGAAAACCCCATGGCATCATTGCATAGAATTGATGTATAGCTTTCTGCTAGAGTAATAGAAATTCAAGTTTAATTTATTGATACAGCTGCAGAATGTGTTAAGTGACAGCAGTTTACTTGAAGTACTCCTGAGCCCATGTGGCTATATTTAACACCGCAGCATGACTGTTTCTTACACAATGCCATCTGAGTGCTCAAAGGTCATCCACGTTCATCTACACTCTCCAAAAAAAAGGTACAGTTCTGTGGCTGGGGCGGTACCCTAAGGTACAAAAGTGAAAAGGTACATCTTTGTACCCTACCTACCCCTAAACAGTACATATTAGTACCTTAAAGGTACATACTGATACCATAAAGGTACATGTTAGTACTTTAAAAGTACATATTTGTACCTTTTGACTTTGTACCTTAAGGTACCGCCCCAGTGACAGAACTGTACCTTTTTTTCTGACAGTGTAAGGTGTCTTGCCTTGCCTGACTGACATTTCTCTGGATTCCCTGAATCTTTTCACAATATTATGTGTGGTAGCTGGTGAAAGACCTAAATTCTTGTGATTTTCTATTAAGACGTGACTTTTGATTTGTCTGACACTTGTGTCATGAAATTTGGCACAAAGTAATGAGACATGATCTCACTTTGCTTGTAAAGACTGATATGCTCCTTTTATACCTAAACATGGTATCTTCACCTATTTCCATTTCACCTGCTTACTGTGAACTGTTTCAAAACAGTTTAATTTGGATATTCTATAACCTTTTCACTTTTATTTTGCCTTTGTCCCAACTTTTTTGGAGTGTGTTGCAGCCATGAAAATCAAAACTGATTATATTTACAAAATAAAATGAACAGTTGGCCACTAAAAACACTATAGATTTTTTCTTTGTACTTTAGTTAATTAAATAAAGGTTAAAGAGAATGAACAGAGAACATATTCTTGATTTTATGGCATTTAATGAAACATCCCAACTTTTCTGGAATTGGGGTTGTACCTACCCCTAGCTTCACGGTCAATGTGCCAGCCTGATCAACTTAAGGACACCACATCTAACTTCAGCTTCATTAAAAACACTTTGTTGTCCACATTTTATATCTACTTTTGTAAATGTTTTCATCATTTTTATTCAAAATGAATGGCCTCAAGCTGATATATACAAAGGGAAAAGAGAAAACAAC
The DNA here is from genome assembly GCA_036247105.1 of Cirrhinus mrigala. Taxonomy (NCBI): domain Eukaryota; kingdom Metazoa; phylum Chordata; class Actinopteri; order Cypriniformes; family Cyprinidae; genus Cirrhinus; species Cirrhinus mrigala. The sequence goes on from CM070012.1 coordinate 10,383,451, forward strand.
ACAAATGAAAGCTGTAAGTAAAAAAAAAAAGTATGCAAAATCTGTTTCCACATGGAGTGCGATTTTGGACCAATGGGATTTCATGGTGGGAGGGGCTACCAAGAATGACACATGAGAACAGAAATCAAGTAATCAACAACCTACTACTTGTTGTGACCACAACTGGTAGGACAAAAACAGAATTAGATGGTAAGTTTTTAATCGATTGGCATGGCATGTCTGGTGAGGACTTGGTGTTAGAATACTAATAACACTGCAGAGTAGAAATACTAACCCCTCTGAGATTATGGGTACTCAAACTGTTTCCATGGAAATTGCTACAAAAACACACAACTACTAATTGAGATCTAAAAAAAAATAACAACCAAAAACATCCTTTCACAGATTGTTGACTGTAGAACTGAAATAGATTAGAGAAAGAAGTCTTTTTAAGTTACAATAAACATTTCCCTTTTTCACCTGTCTCATTACTGTTTTTCATGGTGTTGAGTTTTAGTGAATTGCATGGAAACCACTGGGGGTCAATTTGACACTCAACACCACTGTAGTCACCAAAATTTGTACAGGCTTTCTAAAACATCTGTGTGTCGAAACTTTTCATGTACATTTGTGACACTAAGTGAAATCAGCCACACAATTTCAAGAAGAGATCAACTAGCGTTTCAAGCTTAAAAATCGAATAAGAGGAAGGTACTGTATGTTTACTCTGTATGGAAATAAACATGTTGGAGGTCAGTCAAATTTGAGAGCTTTGCAGAGGCTACTAAACTTCATCGAAATTGATTGATTTGTGTTGGTATGCAGACTTTGACTGACAGGAGGTGGGGTACAACCCATGCTGATAGGCTAATAAACAACCTCATAAAGAGAGAGATTACTGCTGCTAGAGAGAACAGTCTCCGCCATCACCAAATGACTTCCCACAACTCCTTTTGATTGACAAGTCTGACATATGAAATAGTACATTTATTCCCAGGTGATAGGCAGATGGAGAGAGAGAAACAAAAAGAAAGAGAGATAGCGATAAAGAGAAACAGACAGAGGGGCTGCTAGAGTTTCCTGGCAGGCAGGGTATGTTTTTAAGATTTTTGCTCCCCCCAATCAAAAGGATTCCTCATCGCATGTGCTAAATTTAGCACAGATGCAATTAGCGGAAGAGTCACACAGTCACTCCTGGAGCAGCTGAACAGCCAGAGATGAGCAGAAGCTGGTTTTGAGTGAAGCAGCGAATCCACGTCTTTCTCTGCCCCCCTCTCTCTACTCGCACCAGGAAGAGTGTAGGCTGATCTATTTTATTCACCATGAATGTTTTCCTCACCACATTTTTATTGAAAGGATACATTCAAGGGAGGGAAAGCCAGAGTTAGAGTGAGACAGAGAGAGCGTTGAGACATGACCTCATGGCTAGTCTGTGTGATTTGCACGCGGTCATTATAATGCTTGGGTTACGTCATGCCCTGATTGGTTGCTGAAGCTCCACACAGGCCAGGTTCGTACAGCTGTGGCCACAGCTTGTACCACTAGACACGAGATCTAGCACAATAGCAAAGACATAATAAAGTCCAACTGTATGCTTCCCTCAGGCCAATGATTTCTCAGAAATTGTACCCTGGTCCAGGGTAAAATCTATAACTAAGAGTGTCTTATATTTTAATCTAGTTTTAGTAACGCAACCAAAACATGTTCACGTAGCGAGTCAGGTTGTATAACCAGCATTAACATGTGGTTTATGTTTCAAACCGTATGTGGTCACAGTTACTGTAATGTTAATTTTGTTCAGTGAGGAAAGAGAAAAAATGAATAAATACATTTTAAGGTGAGGAATTAAAGGAAAAGTCCACTTCCAGAACAAAGATTTACAGATAATGTACTCACCCCCTTGTCATCCAAGATCAGGGCTCGACAATAAGCAGTGCCCGATGGCCAGTGGCCAGCGCGAAAGGCGCTCGGGACAGCTGACGAATCTGTCACTGGCCCGATTGGGCCACTGCTGTGTTGTCACGAAAGTTTACCATTTGCACGTGTTTTTAAGCCATGTTCATTTAAAATTTCAAGTGATCACAGAGAGACGCGTTTCTGACAGACAGATACAAAAGTATGTCAAAATACCTGTCTTCACGAGTAACTAAGTTTTAACAATGATTAATCTATATTTAATTTATACAGTGGAGTACAAATGCAGATACAGATGACCAGGCCAGTAGAAAAAATCCTTAGCGTTGAGCCCTGAAGATGTTCATGTCTTTCTTTCTTCAGTCGTTAAGAAAAGTTTTTTGAGGAAAACATTTCAGCAATTTTCTCCATATAGTGGACTTCTATGGTGCCCCGAGTTTGAACTTCCAAAATGCAGTTTAAATGCGGCTTCAAACGATCCCATATGCAGTTATAAACGATCCCAGCTGAGAAAGAAGGGTCTTATCTAGCAAAACGATTGATTATTTTCATAAAAATAATACAATTTATATACTTTTTAATGTCAAATGCTCATCTTGTCTAACTCTCCCTGAACTGTGTTTTTTTCCAGTTCATGACAGTTAGGGTATGTTGAAAAACTCCCATCTCATGTTCTCCCTCAACTTCAAAATCATCCTATATCGATAGGATTTTACCTTTTTTGATAAGGGTATTTGATCTTCTTTGCATGTTTACTTTGCATAGACGGGGTCGGTGCTTCTGTAGCGATGTAGGATGATTTTGAATTCATTATGAAGTTGAGGGAGAAAACTTGTTCGACATACCCTAACTGTCTTGAGCCAGAATACACAAAGTTCAGGCAGAACAAGACGAGACGAGCGTTTGAGATTAAAAATTATATAAATTGTCTTATTTTTATGAAAATAACCGATTGTTTCACTACGTAAGACCCATCTTCCTCGGGTGGGATCGTTTACAACCGAATTTGGGATCATTTGAAGTCGCATTTAAACAGCATTTTGGAAATTCAAACTTGGGGCACCATAGCAGTCGATTTTATGGAGAAAAATCCTGAAATGGTTTCCTCAAAAAATAATTTATTTACGACTGAAGCAAGAAAGACATGAACATCTTGAATGACAAGGGGGTGAGTACATTATCTGTACATTTTTGCTCTGGAAGTGGAGCTCTCCTTTAATTTCAGTATGAAATAAAAAATGCATATTTTAGATGTTAAACAAAAATCAACTATGCTATGTTTCACCCTTCAATTTTTCCATAATCCATTAGACTTGGCTGTAAACATTACAGATGATTCCATTTCATCACAAACTTTTCACCCATTGTCTATAATCTGTTCTGTACACTGCGCCTTAAAAAATATTGAATTGCAGCATGTAAAATTAACTTTACAAAACATTCATTATTACCATTCAAAATATATTTGTTTGTTACTCATAATTACAATATTCCAATTTCACTTTAAGGACACAATAACTAATCATTCACTTTTGTAACAATTTAAGTAAAATTAGTTTGCTAATAAAGTTAAAAAGAACAAAAATCAAATAACATACTACAAGTGTAATTCAAGTCACTTGTGTAGACTCACCTCGTATCACCTCAGCATGGTGGCCAACTCTGAGAAAAGAGTGTGTCTTCTGGGGATTGTGCTGCTGGGGCTTTAGGTTCCTGGTGGACACTGAACACCTTTTCTTGATGAGGAGATGTGGTGGCTTTTGTGATGGGAGTGCAGCTGTCTCTCTCTGGACCCTTATCATTCTTCTGAACCTCATCTTTCTGAAACAGAACCTCTCACTTTTAAGAGATGTAATGCTTTCGAGGCTAACCTTTATTAGGTTATCATTAGTGAGAAACCAAAAGCGTAGCATTTTAGCATCAAGTGCACATGTACAAGAATTTGATATAACAAAGTACGTATATTAAAAGGCTCCTTTAAGAGAAAAAATTATTTACCTTCCTGTTTTAAGAGAAATAAATCCTTGCTGGCCAGGGGAATACCTTTTACCGACCAACGAAATAATTTATCCTCACGCAAGCTCAGTCAAGTCACGTGACTTGTATTTTCATCAATCATTAGAATCAGAATAGCGATGCCTGATTCATTATGAATCATTCCCGTGAGTCGGTTCTTTCCTGTGAATTTTGCAAACGGTTGAAAATTCTCATTCGGTTCGCGGTTTGGTTCAAATCGTTTCATAGTTAAATCAGCAACTGAATCGTTTGAACTGGTGCGTTTTTTCTATTTAGTAACACGATACATTATGGACCATACAGTATACAACAACAAGAACAGGAAAACTTGGTGTGTGAAGTGAATATTTATTTGCAGTCCGTTCAAATATACTAAAAAGCATCTAATCGTTTTATTTATTTATTTATTTTTTTTCTCCGCAAGGCATTTAAGCTCATTTGCCTTTACATCCTGGAACGACTTTACCGAAGGTAAATACATTTTATGATCAAAAGAACATTTGTTTGGTAATGTTGTATCATTTACATAATAGTACAAGAAGTACAAGCTGCGCCCAACTAACTTTTTAATTAATTACTTTTTCTTAAAAAAAATAGCTTTGGTGCAGCAAATAACAAAACACTCTTTTTCTTCATGAGGGACTTAAGTACCGAAGAAAGGCCTCTGGTAACATATATATATATATATATATATATATATATATATATATATATATATATATATATATTTTTTTTTTTTTTTTTTTTTTTTTTTTTTTGTATGCTAACTTGCAACTTTGTTAATGTTTATGTCTGTTTGGTTATGCCTATTTATGATTCCTGTATACTGCAAATTGCATATCCTCCTACTCTAGAATTTGTTGTTTAGTATAAACAAAAAAAAAAAAAACCTAGATCACCAAAGCCTGTCTAAAAAGCCTCTTCCTCACCAGCAAGACCAATTATGTCAAAAGCACCTTACAGTGACATAAAAATACCTGTTCTATATTCAGCAACATGCCCAGTCACAGTAAAGTAATGAGGAGATAATATTATTACTAAACACCAGGAAAAAAAAAACGAGCAGATTCCAGTGGGCATCTAGATGTGGTGGAAGTCTGCCAAGCATTACTTTTCCTGGCTGTGGAATCCCCATAGCCTTCCAAATGATCAAAGAGTTGGGAAAGGGTGACTTTTTTTAAGCTGAAGTTCATGATGATGTCAATCTGACCTTAACTTTGTGTGTGGCACATTTCAGGGTGGATTGTTTTGTGAACCTGTCACAATGTAAGCCAGGCTTTCCAAAGAGTTTGTTACTGAAGAATGGGGCAGCGGCAGCTATATTGGATTCAACAACAAACCCACAATCCTATGTGGTATGATGTAAGTAAGCTTTGTAACTTTATTTTACATATTTTATAATAATAACAGAGGTCATTCACATGGGTGAAAATGTGGAACCGATTTACAACTGCTTTTAGTTCAAGAAACCTTGACTAAATTAACTTAAGGGAAAGAGACTACAAACTACAATGTGGCATCTTTAAACCATCAAAAAAATTCTATACTTTTCTTTCATGTTTGTCTTTCACTGTTCTAGCTTCAACTCTGGAGTCCTATACTGTACAGTAAATACTCTTTATTTGACTCGGTTACTAGAGCACATTGCATACAATATTTCATAGCAGAAAGAACTTCCTTTCACAAAATTCCAGCAATATCGCATGCAATCATACCCAAACTCAAGCAAACACACACACCCAGACATAAACATCCACCTTCAACTCAGGCAAATGATGAGTAATACACGGCATCTTGCTGTCTCTCCTTCTCCTTCCCTGCTCATCCTCTCCTGACATTTCTCAGCTCTCCCCCCGTCTCCCCCTCACTCAGGAGCTGTGAGTGTGTTTGACCTTAAACCGTTCCTCTGCCTTTACACTGTCAGCTCCAGTCTGTGTTCTCAGGGCCTGAGAGATCCCCGCCTGCAATATGTCTGCCGACAACCCATAAGAAACGACTTGCTCTGTGTTTATCTATTAATAATTGAGCAGTTCTGAAGATGGGAGGGGGGCAGTTTGTCACAAGGGGAATTTATACCTTTCACTAAGGTTTGGGCTAAACGGCACTTTCTTCTGAGCTGAGAGACAGAAGAGAGGGAGAGAAAGGAGAGCTTAGTGTGTTGTTGTTATCCATAGCTTAAGGGTGTGTTTATGTATGAGTCTTTGGAGAATGAAATGGCATAACCTTGTGTCTCCTCTTCGTAGTCCTGGACAGACTGTTTGTGTTTATCTATCTGTGTGCACATGTCACAGTGTGGAAAAATTATTAGATATAAATGTTAAAAATGCAAATTGTGTTCACTTATATATAGTCAGAGAGGTCTGTAATACCTGCAGAATGTATCTGTTAGCATTCATCTTAATGCCAGTTCCCTGGCTGACATGGGACCCCCGTTCCAGGATCTTTGCTCCTGAGCACTCAGTTCTGAACATGATATTTGGACCAGTCACCTGAATCATAAATGCTATACTCTGAAGCTGCAGGAAATTGGCATCATGACAACATCACAACCACATGAACCCTCGAAGATTGAACAATTCATTTAAATTAGGTTTGACAAACAATTAATCGAAATTAATCGCATCCAAAAGAAACGTTTATGTTTACATACTATAAGCGTGTGTACTGTGTATATTTATTATGTATATATAAATACACACACATACATGTATATATTTAAAAAAATATTATTATATTTAAATATGTGTGTGTGTGTGTGTGTGTGTGTGTGTGTCTAAATATTTAATATAGAAATCAAAAATGTTTTTTCCTTAATATATATGTGTTTGTGTGTGTAGTTATATATACATAATTATACAGAGTGCACACACGTATAGCATATAAAAAACTTATATTTTGGGTGGGATTAATCGTTTGACAGCACTAATTTAAATGCTTAATTTTGCTGGTGAAAATTTTTGAAATTTTTGAAAAATAAAATGAAGTAACATTATTATTATTATTATTATTATTATTTTAAATATATTTTTAAACATCATTTATTCCTGTAATGGCAAAGTTGAATTTTCAGCAGCCATTGCTGCAGTCTTCAGTCTCACAAGATTCTTTAGAAATCATTCTAATATGCTGATTTGATGCTCACTTGTTAATGTTTTGTTAATATTTTTGTGGAAACCGCGATACTTCATTTTCTTTGATGGATAGAGGTTTAGTGAACAGCATTTATTTGAAATAGAAATCTTGTTTGACATTATACATTTCTTTACTGTCACTTTTGATCAATTTAATGTGTCCTTGCTAAATAAAAGTATTTTTTTTTTTTTTTTTTTTAGAATTTTTTAAAATTTCTATTCTAAATCTTACTTACCCTAAACTTTTGATTGGTAATTCAACTGTTATTTCACTGTAATTTAACAAAAATATCAAACTGAAATGTTTTTTTGACGCCTTTCAAAAACATTAAAAAGTGTTTCAAATGAATAACAATAGTTATTATTAATCATTACAATCATGCCATAGTGAGTTTAAATTAAATAATTTTAAAAATACATTTAAAAAACATATGTTTAAATGTATCACACATTTCTTACTATATATTTTAAATACATTTTTAACATAGTTTGCAACCAAATGAAAAGCATACAAATTTATTGTCAGAATACATATTTTGTCAGTGGAGAAAGATGCTTTATGCCTGTAGAATGCTCACACACAAACAAACAAACAAACAAATAAATAAAACATCATGTACCCGCAAGTGATCAATGTGCAAAGTATTTGTCGTAGTCTTGCAGAACCTACAGACTGGTCAATAGGGAGACAATTAGGACACCTTATTTCACCATATATATTTCTGGAAGTGCTTATAAATATAAAGCCCTGAGAGAAAAAAAAGAGGTGCTTAGGAGTGCATTTAAACAGGTAACGATCAGTCGAGCTCCTTTTATTCCCTCTGTTTGTGCTGTATTCACATCTGAGGATACCCTTACCTCTCACTTTCTCTCTAATTAAGTAGCCTTTAAACATTTTCCCTGCTGAGAGCTCGCTGTCAGAACAAAGTAGACATTGTTTTTCCCTTTGAGGCTCTTAGTGAGCGGGAGCCTCCTAACGTTACTGCGGGCCGATAGGGCGGCGGTCCTCAGAGGCCCGTGATGGAGTAAGACGTGGAATCGGCCCTATCTCCTGTCTGGAAGGACGATTGTTTAATGGGAAAAAGATTGCTGTGTTCACTGCTGATTGCATTTGGACAGGGCAGCTGATGACGCTGGGAGGTTCCTCAGCCCTGGAGGACAATGATTAGTGGAAACTGGAGACGAGGAAATTCAACTTCCCATGGAGTTGAAGGGCAGCGGGTAATGACCCGGTATGGGCTTCCCCTCGGTTAGCTGAGACAACCTCTGTTTACATACAATGAGCTCTAATTGGGATGGAACTGGTTTTTATTATGTGCCATTTCTTAAATGCAAGACATGTCACGGGCACTGAGGTTGAAATAGACACTCTTCCTTCCGTGTGTCGGGAATTTCACGCCATTTACGGCAGTCACCGGACGCCTACTCGCCTTAAAACGCCTCGGATGTCTAAGCTGAATTGATGTTTTTGACAATTCAGGGCTTAAGCAAAATGAAGATGCTTCGATTCAAAACAGCGCAGTCATGAAGATGGATGTGGGCGGTGCAAAAAGCTGCCCTCCGTTCTGATCCCAGAATCTGCCTATCAGTCTGGCTATGTGCATACCCCCACAAGCCTCATTCTCTCTGATATGGAAAAAAGCACCATATCACACTGATATATTTACATTCATATATCATTAACTGACTATCAAACCCCTCCAGAAACAGAGAGAATTCTCTGAAGGGTGGCCGCTGTCTTTCTGCATGGCTCATTAGTGCATTGCCCTCACACAAACGTATCAACAATGTTCTAAAGCTAATACACTCTTAGATTTCCTCTCCTCATGATATAGGCAGAGAGGAACGGGGGTCAGACGTGCGTTTGAGTGCAGGCGATTGCCTCTGCACAGAAATGATTTATCAGGCATTGCTGTTCCGCTCCGCTCTGTAGAGTTTCCTATTGATGTGACGAGTTGAAATGGTTTCTTCAAGAGAACGACAACGTCAGTAGCCACACGAGACGCGTCTGCACCAGCGCACGCACACACGGTTCCTCTCATCAGATGCCTCTCTGCTTTTAATTTGCTGCAGACTGCTTGTTTGAGTACACAGGGAAGCAGGGATGAAAGATAGCGGCGTACCTTCCAAGTGCATCCCACTTTTGTGTCGTTGTTTGATAGCTTTTACGCTCGCCATTATGAAGGATCGAAAAAAGCATAATGAATGTTTGCGCTACTTTTTAAGTCGTCTAAGGTGGTTTCAACTGTGCGTTAATTACGTAAATTAGTGATGATTAGCAGGTGGTGTTTCTAGATTATTTCGCCTAAAACTTCTGAATATTCTCAGTTTCTAAGGCAGAATTATTCAGATGCAGAGTGATAATACATTGAAAACCTATCAAGATCAATTCTTCTTCACTAGAAGTACAAATCATTCAATGTAGGATGAGAGATTCTTAATGCATGATATGGGGGATGGCAATCATTTAATACAGCTCGGATTCTTCTTTTAACACACACACAGCTTGCGGAGCCAGCCTTGTGTCAGCTGCACACATCAAAGACGGCGCTCGAGGTGAGAACATGAGCTTGTGAATGAGATATTAGCAGTACGCCACAATGCAGTCAAGCTAAGATTCTACATGGCAGCAAATTGCAGTGTTGTGACCATTGGCTCATCATCAGGTACAATAAGATGAGTATTTTTTGTAGACTAGAGAGACTTAAAATGAAAGAAGCAGTACTTGCATGATGGGCTAATGGAATGTAGACCTCCATTAGAGATAATTTAAAGCAGACTGAAAGCTTTGTTGTGAAAAAAGTGGATTGATGTTAGCAATTATGTAGCTGTGGTAGTTCTTCGCTATGATGTTATCAATATATATTCCTGCAGTTGGAGACATGGCCTAGTAGTAAACAGTGTGCTCCAGGTGCATTCGGCTGTGGTGCGTATGGAGATGCAAGTTCATCTCCGGCCTGCATCTTGTTCTAATGTAATGCCCCAAACTGTTTTCGGTCTTCTTGTCAATGAAAAAGCATAAAATTTTTATTTTAGTATTGCAAATAATAATTTAAAATACAGTAATCATAAACCATTTCAGTATTTGCATTAGAATTATTTAGGTATATTTTTTTTTACATCTATTATGACTGTTAAATAGGCCTCATTTCAATCAAATGTGATTTTGCCCCTGCTAAAATGATCAAAAGGTAGTGTACTACCAAGAAGGTGAAGCACACTTTCAGCACAACACTGTTTGAAACTAAGTATGGTAGAATCATGTGATGTATGAGGAAAATAAAGAAAATTCAAGGTAAAAATTATTTGTGAACAGAATATTTTTAGTGTGTGTCATTTATTGTGCAACTAATGATAGTTTTAATTGATTGATTAATCTGTTAATGAACATTTTTATTGATTAAAAATACATTTATTTTATCCATTATTTAATTTTAAAAAAAAGGCAATGGAAACAAATATAGTAAATGTACAAAGCCTATTTCTACTACTGAATAAAAAATAAATAAGGTCAATAAGGTCAAGGCAAGTTTTAATCAATTCTAGCAATTGTGAGTTATAAATTCAGAATTGCAAGATATAAACTCACAGTTCTGATTTATTTTTTATTTGCAACTGCAAATAAAAAAACAAACAAATTCTGACTTTGTAACATGCAGTTGTAAGATAAAACTCGCAATTCTTTTTTTCACCTCAGAATCGGACTGTCGGACTATATCTCATAATTCTGAGAAAAAATTCAGAATTGTGTGAAAAAAGACAGAATTGTCCAAAAAAAGACAGAATTGCAAGATACAAACTCACATTTGTAGGAAAAAAAGGTTATTTCTTGCAATTGCGAGCACCTAAATTTAAAATTTAAAAAAAATCTTATCACCATCTTTTCATCACAGACTGCTGTTGAACACCACATAACACATTTGAAATGATTGGAAATACAGTACAGGAAATGTTTGACTTTTTTGTCCAGAAAAAAGCAGCAATTCTGTGTTAATGCATGCATACTGTACAGTATGCACTGTTGAACATTATTAATGGACAAATTAAGTGAAGCTGTGATAAGTGATTTTGAAGAGGTTTTTTTTCCCCTCCCCTAAAAGATCTTAGGACCAAAAGTGGCAACAGAGAATACAGTACATCCTGTACTTTAGCATTTTTGGAGGATGATGTTACTAGTGGATTTCAGTGCACTGGGTTTAGAATATAAGGTCATTCTGTATAGTATGTGAGTTATTTAGTGTGATGTCTACAGTTGATTTACTGTAGCTGCCTAGCATAATGTCAGCATCAGTATGTAGTAATTATGTTATATCAGAGTCTCAATGCTAGTTAAGTGTATTAAAAGCTGCACCAACAGTATGTTGGCTGTGAGAGTGCCTCTGCAGGTTCTCACCCAGGTGAGGGGAACTTTGAAGAAAAACTCTGATCTTCTCTCCCAGTTCTCCAGGCGCTTTGTTCTGGTTAAGCAGGCGAAGCAAACACAAAAACCATCTCTGCACACTTTTAAAATAATCATCACAAGGAAGGCGAGAGACAAAGAGAAGAGGCAAAGATACAGAGAGAGAGAGAGAGAGAGAGAAGGGGGAAAGGCTCAGAGAACAAGGTGAGAATGTGTAAATTTTTCATCCAGGCATCAGGCTCAGGATGGCAGAGGATTGTAGTGCTGGATTAACGGTTCTAAGCCCTAACAAGGGCTGCTGAGAACGTGGCCATGGAGCAGAGATACTGCAGGAGACACATGGATCAAAAGCAGCTGGTTTCCATGACATTCAGAGTCTTCGCAGCTAATTACGCTGGCCAGGGATCTCCCCCCCCCAAAAGTCTGGCTCACACCAAGTTCAGAACAATGCACACAGCTGCTCGCTTCACAAATCTCATGTATCCCACCATGTAAAAATATAGAGTAGACCTGACAGCACAAGCCTGGAAGTATATGAAAATTACACAATAATAGAATAATAGAAATACGTGTGCTGTTCTCTTTTAACGTCCAAGTTAAATGCATTATTAATGTAAAGTCATCATGAAATAAAAATGTACTCTGTTTAAAGTTGATGCACATTTTTGGTCTAATAGTGAATGGTTATTCAGTGCATTTTCGTCTAAAGTAAGCAGTTGCTCATAATCTTTAATTGAAATATATTGTTCTTCCTCTGAAAGGATACACTGTACAAAACAATTTGAGTCAATTTAAAATAATTTGTTACCCAGCTCCCTTAAAATTGTAAGTTCATTAACTCAAAAAACTAAGTGACAACTTAAAATATTAAGGCAGCTGGGTAACAAACCCAGCTTTTAAGTTTAACAAACCAAATTTTTGGTTTAGTCAACTCAAATATCTAAGTTGTCAGTACAGCTTAACATTTCAAGTTGACTAATCATTTTTGAGTTGACTGAACTTAAAATGTTAAGGGAGCTGGGTAACAAATAATTTTAAGCTGACTCAACAAATTGTGTTTTTTTTTTTTTTTTTGTATTTTTTATTATTTATTTATTTATTTATTTTTTACAGTGTATAGATGTTTCTTTTCAATAAATGCCATTTAATGGCCATGTGGGCTATTGCCTAATCTTTACCAATATCCTTAAATATCCTTAAATATCCTTAAAAACTTAATTAATTTCTTATTTTTATACAACTATTTTTTTGCAGCCTTAATTTTGTCAGTTCATGCAAAAATAATGAATATATGATTTCTGAAGGATCATGTGACACTTAAGACTGGAGTAACAGCTGATGAAAATTCAGCTTTGCATCACAGGAATAAATTATATTTTAAATTATATTAAAAAAACAAACAGCAAAAAAAAAAAAAAACATTATTTTATAGTGTAATAAAATAAACATTTTGCTATATTGCCGTTTTCTGTATTTTTGATCAAATAAATGCAGCCTTGATGAGCATAAGAGACTTTCCAAGTGTATATACATTTTTTTTTTTTTTTTTTTTTTCAAATGTAATTTTGCCCATGATCAAAAATGATCAAAAGTTAGTGTACTATGCATTTAGAATGCATTAGGATACATTAAAAACTAATATGATAAAGCCAATATGAAACTGGCCTTAGCAAAGTCAGTGTTTTGGACATGACATTTGAGAAAAAAAATATTCATTATAATTTACTCTACAGAATTCTATTGAACAGAATTAAATATAATGTTGAACAAATTATGATAACTTGCAGTGTTCATCTGAAGTTATGACATGGTTCTTTTCCATCTATGCCATTTAATGGCCATGTGGGCTCTTGCACAATTCTAACCAAACTTAGTAAAACCATTGTTTGTTTTGCCAAATTCTCATTTAGTATGACTCCATTCTGGTATGAAATGTCTACTTTTCAGGATCCAGTTGGATAAAATAAACTCTGCATTTCTCTTTGGATATTTTTTAACATTCAGAAATACATCAGATTATGAAAGTGAAACAGGTTGCAAATGAAAATGGTCTTGACTTTAAATATAGACAGATTAGAGTCAACAAAAATCTGCACCACCCCAAGTGAAGCTTTAACAAGAAGACACCAGTAGCTTCTAGCACTTCTCTAATTTGAAGATTAGTTAGTCAGGTGCTAAGACTGGTGCAGTGTTTCTCTGCTGCATTTACATGCTTGTCTGGCATGCATGCAGCTGCTTGCTGTTGACGTTAATGTTCTTCAGTGGGCGGATTCGGCTTGAGTGGCAGAAACACTTGAAATGCTATTACGCCTCTAGTGGGCTCGCTTGCACTGGTGGCACGGCACGTTCCGTCAACACGGCTGCAGGATTCATATGAGGGCCCGCTCAGGAGACAGATTGCTTGTCACTACACGGCTTTGCATCTCCGCTGATGATGATAATCACAACGATTCCTCCAAGTGGCCGTAAACACAGAGAGTAAGACAGAAAGAGAAAGAGAGGGAGATGGAAATCTCTTAAGAAGAGTATGTATTGTCACATTCTGCAATCAAAACAGAGATTTGGACTTGAGACAGAGTTAAAGATGAATGTTCTCCCGGGATGGGTTTTCAGCTCCGAGGTGGCTTGTTTTGGGATTGTTTTCTCAACAGACAATGGTTTTAGATTTAGGTACTGAGAAAGATGGATCCTCGTGATGGGATTTTTTTTTCCCCCAACAAGGTGAAATTAGAGGCCTTTGTGATTGGTTTGCAATCAGAAATAAGGGGGTCTCGGTTGTGACATATTGAAAAAAGTATTGCTTTTTGGATTTTGTAATCAGTTCCATCTATCCGTGATAACATCAGTACCCACTTATGACAAGTCTTACAGTTTTCTTGAAGTTAGCCTACTTGTCACACTGCCAAATAAAAACTCTGTACATCTTGTCAGCAAGTATTAAACGTTGGACAGTGCCTACAAACTACATTTTACACTGGACGAGTATTGTAAATGCATTCATTTCTTTGGAATTAGGGTTTTACACTATTCAAAATTTAATTGAGAATGATTTTTATATTCAGTTCAGTTCAGTTAATTAGTACTCAAAAAGCACATATCCTGCATGACCATATTCTACATTCCTAATATTACCTAATACTTTAAGGAGAACTCCACTTCCAGAACATCAATTTACAAATAAGCCCCTTGTCATCCAAGATGTTCATGTCTTTCTGTCTTCAGTCGTAAAGAAATGATGGCTTTTGAGAAAAGCATTTCAGGATTTTTCTCCATATAATGTACTTCATTGGTGCCCTGATTTTGAATTTCCAAAATGTAGTTTATATGCAGCTTCAAAAGGCTCTAAATGATCCCAGCTGAGGAAGAAGGGTTTTATCTAGCGAAACGATCAGTCTTTTTTTTTTTTTTTTCGGAAAATAAAAATTTAAATTATGTATTTTTTTTTAAGCACAAAAGCTTGTGTAGCACTAGCTCTGGGATGCGCGTACTATTGAATCACGTCGAAAGGTCACGCGGAATGTAGGCGGAACTACAGACCCAGTGTTTACAAAGCGAACGCGCAAAGACTAAGGAAGTGCAAGTAAGTCAAACGCTGTTTACAAACAAAACAGGTACAATGATGTCGGACGATTCTGAAGTTGTAGGAGAAAATAAGATGGAGTTTTTCGCCATACTCTACCTTTTTGGGCCGGAGTACACAGACGATGAATTTAGACGTGATTCGTAGCGTTGTAAACGCGCATCCCAGAGCTAGTGCTACACAAGATTTTGTGCTTAAAAAGTCTACAAATTTTATTTTTCTAAAAAAAAGATCAATCGTTTCACTAGATAAGACCCTTCTTTCTCGGCTGGGATCGTTTAGAGCCCTTTAACCCTTTCACACGTGAGTTTAAAATATTCTAGCTGAGCCCTCAGGGTGAGTTTTTTTTTAGGCTACCGTTATTTAGAATGTATCGCCTTATTGTTTCCATGGTGACGCGTCGTGTTCGTCATCTGACACAACGCAGCCACAATAGCGCTGTATGACACATGTATCACTTTTATATCGTTTTTCCTTTTTTATTATTAATATTCACTAACGTGCTCACTGTATTATTAAAATATCTGATATTCCGATTTTGAAATATGTGCAAGTAAATGTATTTGGAGGTTTAAACACTTTTATAATGACAGCGTTAGTTGATCTATACCGGGTGATGGGTGCCGCCATGTTAGTTCGCGCTGAATCCAAGCTGTGTGATTTACAAGACGCAAATTCATCCTCTCCTCCCGAAAAACATTAAAGTAAGTCTCTGGTGAGCTGGGAGAAGGGCGGAGTAAACTTTATAGTTACTGACACAATGTGTCAATGATATAAATAAAACATGTCGTCAGATAACATTTGTAAGGATCATTATTGATGCTTCCATAGACATCGACGTGTATTTTGCAAACTATAAATGCATCGTTTTACTAGGACTTATGTGTATTTAAATGTCTGGAGCCTAAAATAAGCATTATATGGTTGAAAACACTGAATAGTTGCGATAACATGACAAACGCTCAGCTTTCTGATCTGGTTTAGTGCCAGCCAAAGCGCCAAAGCAGATTTGAATTCAGCAGTTGATCACGTGATGCGCTGAACGTTCGAATCACACCGGTGCGATCTTTGATGACAAGGGGGTGAGTGAAGTATTTGTAGATTGTTGTTTTGGAAGTGGAGTTCTCCTTTAAACTTAACAACTATCTTACTAATTATTAATAAACAGCGAATTAGGAGTTTATTGAGGCAAAATTCATAGTAATGGTTTGTTAATAGCGAGAATTGGACCTTAAAATAAAGTGTGACTGAAATAGCAAACTGAATACATTTCAGTTTAAAGAAATTTAGGTGATCTAAGAATAATCTTTGTAATTCTTAAAGGAACACTCCACTTTTTTTTTTTTAAATAGGCTCATTTTCCAACTCCCCTAGAGTTATACAGAAGTGTTTTACCGTTTTTGAATCCCTTCAGCCGATCGCCAGGTCTGGCGGTAGCACTTTTAGCATAGCTAAATATAATATCATTGAATCTAAGACTGGCGGAAAATGAAAAGTTGCATTTTCATAGGCCAATATGGCTAGGAACTATACTCTCAAGGAATTTTGCTGACGTACCATGGGTGCAGCAGGCGCAATGATATTACGCAGCGTCTGAAAGTGACCGGCACTAAGTTTGTGTAGATGCAGAGTTGCAGCCGGCAGAGTTGACGGCTGCGTAATATCATTGCGCCTGCTGCATCCAAGGTTCCTTGATTGTTACGCCGAAATGAGAGTATAGTTCCTAGCCATATCGGCCTATAAAATCGCAACTTTTCATTTTCCGCCAGTCTTAGTACACGATGCAACTACAGAAGAGTCAAATTTTAAATAGGAAAAATATCGAAACTCTTTAGTCATTTTATAGTGAGATGCTAATGGTCTAATCGGATTCAACGATTTATGCTAAGCTATGCTAAAAGTGCTACCGCCAGACCCGGCAATCGGCTAAATGGATTAAAAAATGGTAAAACACATCTGTATAACTCTAGGGGAGTTGGAAAATGAACCTATTTTCAAAAAAAGTTGAGTGTTCCTTTAAGAAAGAGAATGTTTGTCAAGATAAAAAAATAAAAATGGTCTAATTTAAAAAAAAAAAAGTTTGAATGTTTTTTTATAGACTTTAAAGACATATTTAAGGGTGGACAAATACTTAATTTCCCAATATGCCTGTTACCTTTTGAATTCAGTAAATTTTATTTCCTGTCATTCCAAATCATCTTCCTGTAAAGTGTGGCCAACTCAATTCAAATTCCAATTCAGGAGTGGAAAGAGATCCAATTCTCAAATTGTAAATTCTGTATTGTAAATTCTGAGTTGAAAGGACATCAAGAGAAAAACACAAGGATTTCTTTAGCTGCAACAGTGGTGTAGGGAAAGCAAAAAGTTTGTAACGACATGAGGGAAAATAAATCATTTTTGTTCTTTGGTAAACTATCTATTGTGAAAAAACAAAAGTGAAAAACCATTTGGCAGATGCTTTTATGCAAAGCAACCTGCATCCATAGTAATCTTTTTCCCCCCTTAGTTTGCAGTTCTTGCTTGGGAAACAAACCTATGACATTGCTGTTGCTAGTTCCATGCTCTATTGATTGAGCTACAACAAGTCACCTATTGGTTGGTTTCTGGATTGCTTAACAAATACTATATTGAGCTTTAAAAAATTGCTGAATAAAGTCCTTACTTTTGATTTCTTTGCGCACAAAAATTATTCTCGTAGCTTTAAAAAATTGCAGTTGAACCACTGATATCACTTAGACTATTTTAACAATGTCCTTACCTTTCTGGGCTTTGAACGTGGTAATTGCGTTGCCATCTATTCAGGGTCAGAAAGCTCTTGAATTTCATCAAAAATATCTTAATTTGTGTTCCGAAGGTCTCACGGGTTTGGAACAACATAAGGGTGAGTAATTAATGACAGAATTTTCATTTTTTAGGCGAACTATCCCTTAAAGAACAAGATTATTACTTGCTATTTTCTTGTGTTACCGTAGCTCATCTGGTTGAACTTGACACTATCAGTGTTTGATTTCCAAACGAGTTTGTGGTCTAACGAATGTATATCTTGAATACATTGCAAGTCATTTAGGAAAAAACTGTTCTTTAGGAGTCCAAAAAGGCTGTGCCATTGCTCAGATGCAAAGTACAGTTTTAAGAATCCTTAAACTCAGTAGTAAGGTTGTAATAGATGGGTCTCATATGTAAATGTGTGTGTTTTACCTCTTCCTTAGATTGTCTTTAATTAATAATGCTCACTTCTAAATTCAACACCAGCAGATTCACACCAAATCAGGTGTGTGAAGCTGTCTGTGAGTGTTTCATGCATGAAGTGCATTGTGCTTTCGTAACTCAAGCACATCAATTATTTTTAGGCAAAATGTGCTGATGTATTATTTTTAAACTCGTTACTGAACTTCAGTTATTCAGGTCTTGTGAACCTACTGTATTAGCCAAGGTAATTATAGTTATGTAAAACTATTAAAAACAGTTTTGTTGATTGAAATTTTAAATAAAACATAAATATTAGATGAAGGAATTTTAACTGAAAATTAGTCATGCTGACTTGGCAACTAACTGAAATAAGTTTAAGAAGTTGAAGCACTAAACTGGGGAAAAAAAATAAATCTAAAACTGAAATAAAATAAACCTTAATGGTATTGTTAACAAAAAATTAACATTGAAAATATAAAAATGTAATCTAATTTAAAATATAATTATATATACAATAAATAATAGCAAAGTAACACTGGTGTGTGCATGTGTCAATGTGTCCATGAGTTAGACCCTCCTGTATGTATGTATATATGTGTGTGTGTGTGTCCCTCACAGTCACCTTCATGAGTCAGAAATAATTACAGACAGGCAAGTGACCAGAGGGAGCGGCAACCCACCTCGAGCGTGTGGACATGTCCTTGAGACATCTTCATTAAGGGCGTCATCTCACTCACACATACAGACAAACACACACGAACACACAATCACACACTGCTCACCATCAGCATCGTCAGTATCTCCAGCTTTGCAGGAAAGGGTGACCTCTCTCCCTTTCATTTGTCGTCTTTTCTCTATATTCGCCGTCCTTTATCACACTCTTCCTTCACCGCGCTCTGTCTGCCAGCGGGGTCAGGCAGCGGGGGGAGAGGACGGTGGGGGGAAGAAGCGGAGAAGAGAGAAGGTAAAGGGGTGCTCAACTTGAAGGCAAGGAGATAATTCGCCACACTGTTTAAGGTTATGCTGCCATTAGCATTTCAAAAGGTGTGCATGATGTAGCCACCTCAGGGACGCTGCCTGGCCCATGGCGTGTCATAATGTCAGCGGGCGCCAAGGCCTTGATGGAATTAATAGAGCAGCCCATGATTGATAATACCCCTCATCTGCCATGCCTACCCTTCTCTCTCCGTCTCCCTGCTTGTTCCTGCTCATCTCGCGTGCGTCCTGTTTTGGATGCTTACTCGTTTAAGAGTATTACTCCGGCATGTTTATGCATGGGCCTTTAGGTACGCTGTGTCGCCAATGCGATGGGCCCCTGCTTCCGCTGCCTTTAAAACTCGTTTGAACCCAGTGTGGAGTAATGGGTGATGGAGAGAGAGCTCTGCTAGGTGTGAGGGAGGAATAAAAATCAGAAAACAGAGTGAGAGAGGATGAGACAGGTGCAGGTGTGAGGAGGAGGAGAGCAGGCAGTGATGAAGAGTTTTCAGGTGCGAGGAAGAGGTGTTGATGGAGATGAGATGTGTAAATAAGAGCAGAAAGTGAGAGAGACTGACACAGACCACTAAGACTAAGCTTAGAGCTGTAAAATCTCTTGCAATGATAACTTTTTGAAGTTAACAAAAATTGCTGTATTACTGGTAAAATTTAAAATTCTGAGATTCATGGCTTCATTAACAGAATTACCTTAAGTGTTCTTTTATCTTCTTTTATCTATAGTCATTTGGTGAAATTAAAAATTCTGAGATTCATGGCTTCATTCTTTTATCTTCTTTTATCTACAGTCATTTGGTGCAACCAACATACAGAAAGACAATGAAGATGGTGTATTTTTCCAATATGATAGGCAAGGAGATGGTAAATAGTGGTAAATAGAAGGTAAATAGTAGTAACAGTTTTCAAATACCATTTGAAACCAACATAAATATAAAATACATGCATACATACATACATACACATCAGTGGTGTTCTGAAATGATTTTTTTTTGTTTTTAAATTAAATGTCCCAGTCATGTGTCCCAGTCATGTATGTATGTATTTATTTATTTATTTATTTAAATAAACATTACTTACACTACCAAAATAATAATAATAAAAAAATGTGTATACATTTACATGAACAATGTAATTAACAGGCTATTCTATTTATTAAAAGCAAATATAAATCTAATAAGTTTAGTGTTTTTAAGCATTTTATATTTATTCCAAAATAGTAACTCAAGACAGTAACAATTTATTTATTTATTTTATTAAAACAATTACATATTTTATTTATATAGCTGTTTTTTTGTTTGTTTGTTTGTTTATTTGTTTTTTGTTTGTTTGTTTTTTTTTGTTTTTTTAAATTCATGAAAACTCATTTTCATCAGTCATCAGAGCTCAGTAAACACTGGTCACAGACATGGAGATGTAACTTTAATTTTAGCTGATTTCTCACTAAGAAAAACAGATCATGTTTTCAGGGCATTTGAAGTTTGATTTTGACTTGACGAAGTGGTTATATCTAAGTGTGTGAGTTGTTTACTTACTGTTTTTATTAGTCTTCCCATTAATGCTGTTATATTGTTTATGCAGACTGATTCGCAAACATAATGCACACAAGAGGCGGGATTTATCGTATGAACCAATCACACCTGAACATAACCAGGCATATCCAATCATATCTCAGTAGAGGCATTGCCTCCTCTCACGTGACTTTCCCTTATTCATTATCAATTACCCCCCACCAAACTCACTGCACACTTTAGGGGGTCTGTTAAAATTCAGCGGGCTCAGGGGAGGCGAGAGAAACGTGGATTCCTGCAGGTCTTCTTTACCTGCTGGTGTCACTGTTGGACAGGTTTACTTTAGAAAAGCAAGTGATTTATACGCTTTTTTAATGTTATATTTTGCAATATTGGTGTTGTTTTATTTTTGTATTATGATTTTTATTTTCTTTATTTACTTTATCATGTGCAGTTAATCAAGTTTCAAGTTGAAATTGGATTAAAAATTAGTTCCATCTTATATTATTATCAATACATCACGTTATGGAAGTTTTGCAAATGTGGTTTTATGTTGTTGCTCTTTGAGTCTAGAACAAGACATTTTGTCAGAGATCCTGGCCAACAGAGCTACGTGTTTGCACACCTCTGCTGAGAGGCCATATGGGTTAAAACAGGTAATGGGTGTATTGAGAGAGTGAAAGAGATGTGACACTGCATTGATACACTTGGGAAAGGGTGTCAGTGATAAATAAAGAGAGAAACAGCCAGTGTTTAACACCCACTAATAGATGTTATAATCTGGGCAAAGAGGTCAAGATGTCACTCTTTTCCCCTCTTCCCCCTTGACTTCCATCTCTCCCTCTCTTTCTGATAACACAGTCCTGGGTTTTCCATCAGCACTCCACAGAGGCATACAGAGTATTCCACAAACCTCTCAGGAAAACGCAGCTCTGCTTTTTTTTTTTTTTTTTTTTGTTCTTAAACAACCAGATTTATTGTTATCAGTCCTAACCGCAGGGAAAGAGGGTTTGGCTGTGATCTTCAGTGCTGCGGTGTGGGCTACGAACACACTCACTCTGCCTGCGTTGCTCCATATTCATTTCAAAAGCAGTTAATAAGCACATATTATTGCCCCTCCAATCACTCACTGCCTGAAAGATGAAATGAGAGAAGCACTAAAGGGTCTCTCATCCTTCTTGTCTGCCCCCTTTTTTTTTCTTTTCTCGCTTATTCACTCATCTACACTGGCCATTATCCCAGTGTATTGAAGCTGCAGAGATAAAGAGAAAGAGAGAGAGGGAGTGTGCGAAGGAAGAGAAAAAACACATGAGAGTGAAAAAAAGAGAAAAGAACAATAAAAAAGGCAGAGGGGCGAGCGTCGTTTGAATCAATTACATCCTAAAGAATTTTTCATTTGCATTCGTATCTGCACAGAACCTGAACAAATGCCAGCTGCCTTTGTGTCTGGATATTTTTAGTTTTTTCTTTTGATAATTGTGTAGGAAATATCAAATTTGCATAGAGTGATTATTGTTGATTGTTTATCTAGCCGTCAGGATGGCTCAATATTCTAAGGCTGACAGGTTGTCAAGTACTTAAAACTCATTTATTTGGTGAAATTTGCATGTAATTTGGTGTTAATTAGGGGGAGGCGCAGGGCGTGGATTAGAGCCCAGTGATACAGGAGGAGACAGAATGGACTGGCTGTCATCTCTCCTCACAGCTAACCAAACACACACACACACACACGCACATCCCTTAACATGCCACCTATCTGTCGGAGTGGACATCTGAGAGCGTAAGACATAAAACTAAACCCGCAGTAGTAGATTTTCATTGTTATTCAAATCAGAGAAGTGTGCTAGCTCCGCAGGCTAGCTAAATTAATAAAGGAGGCTAGAGGACAGTTCTGTCCCCTTTGAAAGTGTGATTAATTAGGTTTTTATTAACAAACAGAGAACAGATGACACCCTCACCACACACGGACGACAACGGACCGTCCCAGCGGCCCTTCTTCCCTGTTTGTTGTCGTTTATCGGCATTGTCTTTCATTATCTCTTCGTTCATTTGCCAAGCTCTCCATGCAAATTAGTAAACATACACTGTACAAAAATCTGTGAAATTTATGGTAAAAAAGAACTGAATAAAGAGTGTCCAACCAATCTGTTTTATGCATTGAACTAAAATTTATAGTAAAAACATACAGTTGAGGTCAAAAGTTTACATACACCTTGCAGAATCTGCAAAATGTTAATTATTTTACCAAAATAAGAAGGATCATACAAAATGCATGTTATGTTTTATTTATTACTGACCTGAATAAGATATTTCACATAAAAGACGTTTATATATATTCCACAACAGAAAATAATAGCTGATTTTATAAAATGACCCTTTTCAAAAGTTTACATCCCCTTGATTCTTATGCTTTGTTACAGACAACTTGAAATTAGGATTTTTCCCGCCTCCTACTTGAAAGTAACGTCTGGAACACCTCTGAAAGTCAGATATGCAACCTGTGAACTCGGGGCAGATCGATCTACCCCGACCTCAGCAGGAGGTGCAAATCTTAAGAACATTAGACATTAGGTTTATAAAATGATACCTTAATTTTAGCTTTGCTTCAGCTGTTTTCAAAACGTTTTCAAAATTTGTTTTTGTGATTGACTGGAACTCACTTAAGTTGGAAGTGGGCCATTTCAACTCCGATGTTTCCTCTTCCGACCTTGTCTGGAACGTGGCATTAATACTGTGTTGTTACCTAATTGATCCACAGCTGTGTTTTTTTTTTTTCTTGTTGTTGTTCATGAGTCCCTTGTTTTCCCTGAACAGTTAAACTACCTGCTGTTCTTCAGAAAAATACCTCAGTTTCCACAAATTCTTTGGTTTTTCAGCATTTTTGTGTATTTAAACCCTTTCCAACAATGACTGTATGATTTTAAGATCCATCTTTTCACACTGAGGACAACTGAGGGACTCATATGCAACTATTAAAGAAGGTTCAAACTGATGCTTCAGAAGGAAAAACGACGCATTAAGAGCCAGGGGTGTAAACTTTTGCACAGAATGAAGATTTCTCTTATTTTGTCTAAATATCTTTTTTTTTTCTTTCTTTCTTTTCACATAGTACTGCCCTTCAGAAGCTACAGAAGATACTAACATGTTTTCCAGAAGACAAAATAAGTTAAATTTACCCTGATCTTCAAATTCAAAATGTTTTCGCCCACCGGCTCTTAATGCATTGTGTTTGCTTCTGAAGCATCAGTGAGCGTTTGAACCTTCTGTAATAGTTTAACTGTTTAGGACAAACAAGGGACTCATTAACAACTATCACAAAACAAAACAAAACAAAACAAAAAAAAAAAACAATCACATCTGTGGATCATTCTGGTAACAACACAGTATTAAGAATCAAGTGTATGTAAACTTTTGATCAGGGTCATTTTTATAAATTCAACTATTATTTTCTCTTGTGGACTATATGTAAACATCTTTAGTGAAATATCTTATTCAGGTCAATACTAAATAAAAAATAACATGAATTTTGTATGATCCCTGTTATTTTGCTAAAATAATTAAATTTTGCAGATTCTGCAAGGTATGTAAACTTTTAAACTGTATATTTCACTATAACTAATATAATGTTAACATGAAGTGCACAGTAGTTTTGTCTTGGTTTCCAGTGCATATGTCTATGTATTCTTAAATTTACATATATGAGCAGCAAAACAATATAAGAAGTCTTGATTCCTGTGAAAATGGTCAAAAAGGAGTTTGTGGGGGGAAAAAAAAAAAAAAAAAACTTTAAAAGGGCTTAACTGGTGGGAGGGTGAATGTTAGACTTTGTAAGACCTGCAAAAACCCTAGATCTAACAGGACATTTAATGTAATTATATAGTAAAAGTTTTTTACATGGTCTTAAAAAGTTTTACATTTACGTTAAACCCTGATTACAGTTTTTTTTTTTTTTTTTTTGGCCATATATGCCATTAATTTTACCATACATACAGAAACCTAAATGGTTTTTTTTTTAGGCCTTTCCACACAAGTATGTTTTCATTTAAAAACACATCTTATTCTCTCCATTTTGGCCTTTCGTCCACACTGAGACAGCATTTTTTTTAAGGAAAACTGAGCTTTTTGAAAAGGCTTTCTAAAATGGATAAATTTGAAAATGCCCTTTTTGACTTGTAGTGTGGATGGTAAAAACGCATGTTTAGTCATGTGATGCATATTGTTCTAATAGATATAATTTGTTCTAATAGATGCCTGTTATGTGATATTCATGTTCACACTGTTGCTACAGATGTTGCTTTGTACACTCTTCATATCATAGTCTTGTAAAGATGACTTTGCGATTACTCGCGATTGCTGTTTGTGGCAAAACATGAGGGAAGTTGTGTTTTAGATGAGATATATAATGGTGAGTGATCACAACCTGGACATGTCAGTGAATGGTAATGTATTTTCCTAAATAAAATGATCCTGCCAGAAGAATTGCATGAAAACTTATCCTATTTTTTCCGTCCGTATCATCTCAGTGAGCTTTTTTGAGACTGACTCATGCGCAGTAAAGCAAAATTAAAGTTTTCTGACGTTTTAGTGTAGATGAGAAAAAGCTTGAAAACACCAGTTTGGACGGACAGCATTTTAAAATGAAAACACAGTTTTCAAATGTATCTGGATCAATGTAGACGTAGAATAAGAGGGTATGAAGATTGAAGCCCGGGTATAAAAGAAGTTAGCGTGTTCTTTCTACCTGAAGACCTTTGAAAGAAACTTCATGTAGTGTACTTTGGGGGAAAAAAAAAATCTCTGGAAACTTTATTTAGTGGACTTTGTGATAGTGAGGAGGCTGCAGCCATCACTCGCAGCTATGAAACATTCAGCCCATCTTAAAAAATTAAGCACTCCACCCTCAGAGTCATGTCATTTTAAATCAGAGCTTCTGATACTTTTGTCTGAATTTGATTCTGAAGCTCTG
Source organism: Cirrhinus mrigala (assembly GCA_036247105.1). Classification (NCBI taxonomy): domain Eukaryota; kingdom Metazoa; phylum Chordata; class Actinopteri; order Cypriniformes; family Cyprinidae; genus Cirrhinus; species Cirrhinus mrigala. The sequence continues at coordinate 10,409,126 of CM070012.1, forward strand.
TAAATCCAAGCAGGGTGCTTCTATGTGAAATTCACATGCATTTGTGTCTACTGGAAATCCACGTGTGGCAGAGAGGTCAAATGGCAGCGTGATCTCTCCTCCTCTTCTCCAGCTGTGGGTCCACCTGCTGAGGATCCATGCACCGGTGACAGAACGTTTAAGGCAGGGGGTGGGGGGCTAATAACTCCCAGAGCGGGCGGTTAAAAGCCTGGGTCACAGCTTTAAAGAGCGTCTGTGCATGAGCAGATCTCTGCTTAACAGCGCTGGAAAGGACCTCTGAATGGGAGCAAGTTCCTGAGTGCTTTCAAAGGCAGTTAAGGGGAGACGATCACTGCCCTGCTCAAAACTACTCTAATGCAGGTACACACACACTGACAGACAGAGAGAGACAGAGAGATGAGGTGTTTGACACATGAAGAGGCCCTCCACGACTACCTCTCTTTCTCATTCGCTTTGCTAAACCACAGCATAGGCAGCAGAAACTCGCTCTCTCCTCTTTAGCTTTTCATCTCTGCATCTCTCCAACCTGAGCTGACCTGCTCCGACACACCACATTTACTCCTCTCAGCACACCACCAATTACTGGACAATTGTTCAAGGCTAATAAGGTGGTTCAAAGCTAACCACATTGCAATCAAAAGAGATTTGGTTCACAATTTTAGAACAAATGTATAGAAATATATGTTTATAGAGGAATATAGGTTTTGATGTTACGATGGGGGCACTTGCAAGTTCTCAGACTCATCTGGGAGATCAGCTGTCCTTCTTGTTTTCCTGTAGCACTGTCTTAGGCCACATTATGGACATTACATTGCAGTTTGTTATTTTGGCCACATCTGCAGCCCTCATGCTTTTAGCAAATTCACATTAATCTTAATACAAATTTGGTATGCACTGGCCACCTTTCACTTGTTTTCTCCTCGTTACACTCTGAAAAATCACATTGTAGTATTTCAATTTTTTTTTTTTCTTCTTTTCTTGGTGTTTTAATTCTATTGTTGTGTCAGAGGTAATAATACATGTTATATTATGACTGCCAATGATATTAATGTTCTTACAGACTTGTTACATAAGTGGCCTTTTAGCTGCATCATTAGGTATTTGTCATGTTTAACTATTGATCCACAGTCAGGAGATCGCACTGATTACAGATGACAGAAAAGGCATTGATCACAACTATAATTGGATAGATGACCCCTGTCTGAAAGTGTTCTCTGCTTTATTATCTATAGATTATGAAGTTTAAAACCATATTTCCCAAACTGATACTCTCAGAGTAGTAGGAGTTCCTTTTATTATCCTATCCTAAATTCTCTCACATCTCACTCGATTCATCTCTTTTCTGTGTGTTGGTAGTTCTATCACTGAAAGGGATGGTTTCACTTGTTTGTTCAGGTTGTACTCACCCTCACGTCATTCTAAACCCGTAAGACTTTTGTTAATCTTCGGAACACAAATTAAGATGTTTTTCATGAATTCAGAGAGCTTTCTGACCCTGCATAGACAGAAACACCACTGACACGTTCAAGGCCCAGAAAAGTAGGAAGGACATCTTTAAAATAGTCCATGTGACATAAATTGTTCAACTGTAATTTTTATGAAACTATGAGAATACTTTTTGTGTGCAAAGAAAACAAAAATAACAATTTATTCAACAGTTTCTTCTCTTCCGTGTCAGTCTAACATGGGAATCGGACTGCCAATATTTAGGGTATATATAACTTTCAGAATTTGAAATTTGGTTGTTCATATTAACAAAAATTAGTGCATAAATGTACCTAATATAAAAGTGCTCTATATTCTTTTAGCAGTCTTTTGTTTTTCTGAATCTGCCCAATTTTTTAACTACATTGTGTCCAGTGAGTGTGTGCCTTAAGAAGGTGGTTCTCAATGTTTTTTTTTTTTTTTTTTTTTTTTTCAGTCAGAGTGGACAAGTAGCCCACTATGGTGCTCTCTACATTTCAGTTTGATTTTGTTTGGGTTCACAATATGAGGTATAATCATGATCCATTTGTGTTGTAATTAGGTTTAACGTGATTCATTTGTCAGTATTATTCTGGTCCAGAGTTTCAGTCTGCAAGGGGTCAGTAGAAGTGCTCAGACAAGCTCAGCAAGAAGATCATTTTCTTTACTTAGATTTGGCATTGAAAGAATTTAAAATGAGTGGCACCACTCTGTTTCAAGTGTTTTCACAATGTAGCCACCTATTTTCTAGCCTACGGTATTTCAGTAGTTTCAGGACCATTGCTAATTGTTGGAACAGTTTTAAGGGTCCACAAATTGAGGGTGGACCAACAATCACAGTATTTCAGTAGGGCTAATGTATGATTCAATAGAATTAAATCAGTTTTTTTTTTTCTTTTCACTCTTGAAACTTTACAGAGTGTATTTGGTCAATGGTCCTCTTAGCAGCATGAAAGATAAAACTTTTGTGAAAAGACTAGAAAGCAAAGAAAAAACACTCCCTTTATAATCACTTAAGCTGTTAATCACTTAATTTTAGTGCAAGTTCACAGAGTTATACCCTCTCGCAATAAATCCTGTTTTAATCAGTGAAGCTGACTAAATTGCACAAAGAATCTCGTATTTACATATCTATACTGGTCTCAGTCAGTGAGCTTCTACTTAACTCCAATTAAAACAATAAAAATAAAAGTTTTGTTTACAGGTAATGCCTTTGTTGGCAATCTCTGGCCCCATACCTTTAGTGTTTTCATGGTACCAAAAATTCACAGTAAAAAAAACTGTAAAATTCCATGTTTATACCAATTTTGGTACTATGGACCAATTTTGAGTAGTCGTCATAGTTACGTCACTTGCAGCTGAGTGCGCATAGTGGTTGCAGAAAAACACTGGTAACAAGTGGAGGTAAACAGGTAAAATCCATGCAAGAGAAAAAAAATTGTGTGCCTTTTGATGTCAAAATCGGAATTCAAATAATTTTTATAGAATACTGTCGTCAAAGACGCCATTTGAAGCTAAACGCATACGTTTGAACGTACATACTATGGATGAAAACTGCTATGATTACTCTACTTTTAAAGCATAAATTTGATTTAAACAATAGGTCTACATAATATTCACATATGCTGTTCATAGGGGACATATTGTATAAGCCCTACAGTTACAGCATGAAAAATTATTTAAACCTATTACTATTAACATTTTTACATAACATTTATTTATTTTATCTCACAATTCTGACTTTTTTTCTTGCAAATGCAAGTTTATATCTCCTAATTGTGACGTTATAATGCGATTTAACTCAAAAATTATATTATAAATTATAAGTAAATAGTACAATAAAATGTAGCTTCATAAAATTAAGGTGAAACCTCTGATGTCACATGGACTATTTTAACAATGTCCTTACTACCTTTCCTCGCCTTGAACTTGGTAGTTGCGTTGCTGTCTGCAGCGTCAGAAAGCTCTCGCATTTCGTCAAAAATATTTGAATTTGTGTTATGAAGATGAACAAAGGTCTTACGGGTTTGGAACGACATGAGGATGAGTAAATAATGACAGAATTTTCATTTTTTGGGTGAACTAACCCTTTAAGAACTTAAAAAAATATTTATTACAGTAGGTGCAACAGCAGCCATTTTTGTGCTTAATATTTGCACTGTTAAAGGGGTCATCGGATGCAAACTTCACTTTTGCATGTTGTTTGACCATTAATGTGTGTTGGCAGTGTATGTACAAATCTACTCTATAATGTTAAAAAGCCATGCAGTGGTTTTTAATTAATCTGTAAAAATAATATCCCCTTTTCAAATCGAGCTATTCTCAGATGAGGCCGCTCCCACGATAGTTGATTGACATGAGTATTTTACCTCAGATTAGCTGTAACAGTCTGACCTCCATTGTTTCGATGCCGGAGCAGAGATGTAAGTTAGACAAGAATATCTCAGATTGAGTGATTGAGGTGTTGTGTTGCTGGATGTAATAATGGACATAGTGGTCGTCATTTACTTCCGACATCTGAGCCGCTGAAGATGCAGTGGATTACATTTGTTTGTGAAGGGAATGCGCCTCCCGATCTACATAAATGCATCTATGTTCGCGCAAATCATTCATGATCCAGCTTCACTTAGAGCAGAACTGAGTATACGTTTTTTTTTTTTTTTTATGAATCTCTGCAATCACCTTTCCTAATAGCGTGCTTGTTAGCAAGTTTCGTGGCTAAACGCGCTAAATGCGGCTAAAGTAAACAATCTCTCAGAGCAGCAGAGAGAAGAGAGGGGTGAGGCGAGCAAAGCTCATTTGCATTTAAAGGAACAATCCCTCAGAATGGGATGATTTTTACACAGCTCATTTTGAGCTCAAGGTAAAAAGGGTGTCGTTTTACACAACCATTGAGAATTTTTAAGTAAAGTATATTATAGACTTTTCATTAAGACCCTAAAGAACCATATGAACTTGTGTAATACAGGCATTCGATGACCCCTTTAAAGGATACAGTATGCTGCAGATTTCTAAACTACTTCAGCTTGAGACCGTAAAAAAAAAAAAAAAAAAAAAAAAATTGTTAGAAACTGTCTCTCTCCTGTAGGTTCTCCAAACTATTACTCATATCTAAATGATGCATGTTACTGATTCACGATGTCAGGGGAAAGTAACCGACATTCTTAACCATAGTGCAAATGTTATAATCTCTTTAAATGTTCCATTGCATTATTCTGTTTTCCAGCTGCATCTTGGGTTTTCAGATTTTTCCATTTTTAGGAAGATATGAAGAGTTCAGATGCAAAACCAGCCATCTCGGTCAAAAATGAGATAATGATACTGAGTGAATGTTCCTGACAAATATGTGACCGTGGATCACAAAACCAGTCATAAGGGTAAATTTTTCAAAATTGAGATTTATACATCATCTAAGCTTTCCATTGATGTATGGTTTGTTACAACTATTTGAAAACCTGGAATCTGAGGGTGCAAAAAAAATAAAAAATATTGAGAAAATTGCTTTTAAAGTTGCCCAAATAAAGTTCTTAACAACGTTACTAATCAAAAATTAAGTTTTCATATATTTACAGTAGGAATCTTACAAAATATCTTCATGGAACATACTTAATTTCCTAATGATTTTTGTCATAAAAGAAAAATCAATAATTTTGACCCGTACAATGTATTTTTAGCTATTGCTACAAATATACCCCAGCGACTTAAGACTGGTTTTGTGGTCCAGAGTCACATATTGTATACGTCCATTAAATACTTTTACTTCAGACTCGCTAAATTCCAGCCTCAGCCCAATCAGAAGTACCAGTACTTACACAGAAACCTATACAAAGTAGCCAGAAAGAAATGCTAAATTTAAAGAAATACATCAGATGGATTTAGAGGCTTTTGCATCTGAACTCTTCATATTCTCATTATTTTCAACCTTTCAATAAAGTGTTCACCCCCCATAGTGTCCAAAATGAGAAATATCAATTTGTTGCATACTCCTTGTTACATCTTTGGAGCTCAACATGTGTTCATCTCTCACTCTGATTCCGTTTTGTACAAACAGTTTGCTGATTATATTCCATGTTATGTCATCGGAAGCACTCAAAAGTAATGCCAAATCCTTTCGGAATTTTCTTCAGTCGAATCTGGTGCACTTGTCAGTTCAGATCAGATCATCCTTAAGAATGGACTCAATCAAACGCTGAAGTGAAACACAAAGTGTAGTTGAAAAGAAGGCTAGGAAAGGAGTTTAAAGAGAAGAAAAAGAGGAAGCTCTGGTTGAAGTATGATTTATTCATTGTTGTTTTTCTCAGGACTTTTTTCACACTAAAGGACAGAGTACTTTGAACTGGAGTACAAAGCGATGTATATTTGGGTCACACGTTATTCTGCGTCTCTTCCAGAAGAGTGTTTTTTTTTTCTTTTTTTTTTTTTTCTGTTGTACGCTTTCGCTTCAGAGAACTCGTCTGGTGGCTGGGTTGGTTTCTTCCTCCTCTTCTCCACGTTCGTCCTTGAAGAGTGGATCAGCGGGGTGCCCTGATGTGTGTGTGTTGGGAGGTGGGGGTGGTAGCAGGGGCAGAGGGGCTCTGAGCTAAATAATGGATGATTTCTTATTGAAATAAAGCTGAGGAGAGAACAGTGCGGGCAGGCATGTCATTACCAAGGAAACAGAGCCGAATACCTAGGCCTAAACTTACAGAGTCAAAACACAGCCAGACCAGCACAACCAGTAACCATTTCATTATTAGAAAAATAATAATTGTAACAACTACATAAACACCATTAATGCCGCGGCAAATTATGAACATTATAATGTAGTTATTTGTGTCAATAACATGAGACCTCCCTACTTTATTCAAAAATACATAAAAAATGCTAAACAAACAATACAGACAGTGACTGGAGTCGACCTCTTTTATGATGAACAAGTATTTAATTTAAACGTTTTTAATTTTTGAATTAACATTAACACATTTAATCACAATAGTGACTGTAAAAAAGGTTTTCATTTATAAAGCTCTAAAAACCTTACTGACTGATGATTTAGTGGACTTCTTCCAAATATGGAAAAAATAAAGCGTCTCAATTAAAATATGTGCAGTTTCACATGGTTAGTGCAAATTGTCACATGACCAAAGCAGTTTAATTCCTGTTTGCATCTTGAGAAGATGATGGCTGCATCAAAGCTCTAAAACAAAAGACTAGCAAAGTAAGTTAACATAAAGATATGACAAAGATTTTTGGTACACATTATCTTTAAGGTGTCTAGTATTAATATATGAATTCTCATATATATTTAGTTTTGTTGAGTGTGGTCATAGAATGAGTAAACATGTTGATGGTCACAATAGTGACCGGTGGGATAACCGTGAATTTAGGTATACATATAAATCCAATTGCGGTTGTTAGTGAAAGCTGCACTAAAATGTTGCAATGACAAAATATTGAACTAAATTAAAAGTTCAAATGTTACAAATATTGATGTTTTAATACTGGTAGCACTAATATAACAATTGGATTAAATATATTTGAAATACATTGATGCTTGTAGTTTTTTGTATTTTATCTTAGTATTTCTATCAGTGTTTTATAAGGGTTTTTATGCATAATAGGGTCCCACTTTATATTAAGTGGCCTTCTAAGTACTTACATTGAAATGAATAATTTGATACAATGCACTTATTGTGTACATACATGTATTTACATTGTACTTAGCTTTTAAAAATACCTGCATGTAATTACATCTGTAATTAATTTCTGTAATTAGATTTATAATTACACTGTTGACCCATCCCTTACACCTTAACCCACCCTTAAACCTACCCATACCACCAAACCTCTCCCTAACCTTACCCATACCCCACCTCAATAGCAGCAAAAGTGTTTTACAATACAGTATGACCACATTAAGTACATTTGTACTTATTTTTTGATGTAAGTACATAGTAGTTAAGGCCACTTAATATAAAGTGGGAGCTAAGAGATATAACATTTTTTTATGACTGCAGAAATATGTTCAGTATACACATTATCCCACTGGTCGCAATTATGACCCACCATAAAACACAATTTTTCACACACTTTTCCAAAAATGTTCAGAAAAGAATTATTGATTATTTCAATGGGTTACTAATGACACATCATTTGGATATTTTCATGTCTGGGAAAAAATTGGATTAAACAGGTTCATTTTTAATTGAAATATATTTTTTATTATTATTATTGAAAAAACAAACAAACAAACAAACAAACAAAAAAATATAAAAGAATAAAAAGAACTGAAAATTGAATTTGAAAATTTAAAAAAGAGTTATTATAAAATTATTTTGGAAGAAAAAAAAGCACATTCATCTTTTCAAATTGTGGCACAACCAACAATACTACTCAACTTCTATTACTACTACCGCTACTACTACTACTATTAGTACTATTACTACTAATTGTCTTAAAGAGGCTTCCTGCAGGCTTCCATGACTTTGTGTCAAAGTCAAATTTGAAAACTAAAAAGAGTTAAGGGGAAAATTTTGGGGGAAAAGAATTTTAAATGCAAATTGTTGCAACTCCCTGAAAATGACAAATAAAATTAACTCATGATATTTTTGTATGAATTATATATATATACATGGTTACACCATATTTAGACCTTTTTATGAAAGTGGCTTAAAACCAAAATGAATATGGCACATGTTTTAAAAAAGTAGTCTTAAAATAGTCTAATAATAAATAATAAAGATTTTTCCTTTTCTTTCTCATGAAGACTCCAAAATTCCAGAAGAGTTGAATGTATATGTAACTATCATATGAACGTGTTTGGAAAATCCAAGAGATTTTCTCTCCTGCATCTTGGATGATTACCATTCTTGTATCCTGTTAATCATAGAACTTTGGCCATGCATGTGCCTGCTTGGTTATCCTGACTCTTATATGCTGTATATTGTGTACGCTGAGAAATGCTTATTGTATTTTTTTAGTTGTAGGCCTATAGCAAAGTAGTCAGATACGGGGCAAAAACTCATTACTTTTTGCAGAATTACTTCAGTTGCGGTTTGTAGTCATTAATCATATATTACACTGCTTGTTTTTGCTTCAATCGGCGGCATACAGGAAATGGTTTGTCATGTGTATTTTTTCCCCTCCCTGTTGCCTTAATCAAAAACCCAAGGTCTAAGAAGGACCTTAAAAAAATACTTAGCATATATCAAAGATGGCGATCGCAACTTTCTCTGCATTTTCTCTGAACTCATTAACACTTTGAGAGAAACTTCCAGGGCCCTTTGCCAGCAGAGTGAAAAATGAGGTGAGGAGTGGCCCCCGACAGAGAGCCGCGTTCGGATTCAACGATAGCACTTGATTGGCTGTTCTCACTGATGAGGCCAGCATACACTTTCAGCTCATTGCTGCATCATGCAAACAACCCATACATTTACACCAAGCCTGACTCTCGCTTTAACCAAGGTCACAGAGCCTGCTGTGGCTGTGTGTGTGTTGCAGAAAGCTGACAAGGTTTTTGCACGAAAACAGTTGCTTGTATGTAACATCATTTGCATCTAAGCTCTGGAAAGCTACTTTCAAAGACTATGCTTTTAAAGGTAAGCATGAGAAATCAATATTGCAGGATAGTTTAAGGGTTTAAGTACACAACCGTTTTGATTATATAGTTGTAGATTGATGTACCTATTAATTTGACAGAGCAACATAAAACGGAATGATTTTGACAGTGACCAACACAGAAACAACAATCCTTTCTTGGTGAATCCGGTGCTTTTAGTCAGACATATGGTGATGATAATTAATCCCAGAACCAAAAGAAAAACAAATAAACAGTGGCTTCATAAATAAAAGGCCAGCTAAGAGCTGGAGGGCTCTCCTGTGAGACACAGAGGAGAGACGAAAGAGAACGAACTGATCTTATCACAGGTCGGCGGTGGAATGAAGGAGGACAGGAGAGTCAGGCCACGCACAAGAGGAAGAGCTCAGACTCTAAGCACATGCCTGCGGAACTTTTCCACAACACAGACAGACCCGAGACACTCTGATAAAGCATCGCTGGATTAACAATGTGGTGTGGTATGAGGAAGGCTGCACAGTGATGAGGATTCATCATGTAGCTTTTTTTCCTTTTGAATTTAATTTTGTATTCAGAGTTAGAGCCGTTAAAGTAACAAACAGATACTGCTCTCACAACACTTTGACAAGATCAAAAAAACATATAACCATCTTTTTGTCCCCACAACCAACCCAGGCCATATGGGACGAATCGAAACCTAAGGCCTGGTCCACACAAAACATGTTTTTTCATGCCACTGTGCTACTTTTCCATTGTTTTTCTATGTAAACTGGTGGATGAACGTGTCTGGCTGTTGCGCTTCCGTCTCACAGGTGGCATGGCATTCTAAAAAGGCAGCACTCAAGTTAAAATATGTTTACTTTTTTTTCCCCATTCCACTACCCACATCTCATGTTTTGCTTTGGAAAAGCAAAGGTTGTGTGTGAATGGCCCCTAATATTGTTGTTAGTGCTGTCACGATATCAGATTTTCATTACACTCAATTATAATGGTCAAAAGAATTTGCAATAATTTTATTATTGCAATATCTGTAGAAAATTTTGGGGAAAAATGCAAAATTTTTGTGTTTTCTCTCTCTCTTTTTTTTTTTCTTTTTTAAGGCTAATGGATGAGTGAAAAGAGAGAGTTTGTCATCATAATTGTACAAAAAGAACTTTTGTTCAGCACTTTCTGCTGACTGTCTTACAACCAAGTTTTTTCAGTTAGAATTTCTTGCTTTTGTCATCTCCTCTGACATGATTTTGTGTGGCAGCTACAAACTGCATAGCCGTCGCCATCATCACCATCGCCTTCTTCTTCTCCTTTTATAGTTTATGATGGGTGTCAACCAGCTTTAAGATGCAGTGCTGCCACCTGCTATATTGGAGTGTTAACCAGATAGATACTGACCTGCCACTGAATTATTTACAATCAGTGCTGGGGAGTACCTAGTTACATGTAACAGCGTTATGTAGTTTAATTAAAAAAAATAAATGTAACTGTAATCCGTTACAGTTACTGAGGTAAAATGTGTAATTAAACTACAGTTACTCAGAAAAATGTTAACGATTACAAAGGGGGGTAACATCTGAATATTTTCTGTAAAAAGCTAGGAAATGTATGAATAATATTTATGGTAACACTTTAGTATAGGGAACAATTCTCACTATTAACTAGTTACTTATTAGCATGCCTATTATTAACATATTGGCTGTTTATTAGTACTTATAAAGCACATATTCTGCATGATTCTATATACCTAATCCTACTCAATACCTGAACTTAATAACCACTATACTAACTATTAATAAGCAGCAAATTAGGAGTTTATTGAGGCAAAAGCCAAAGTTAATGGTTTGTTAATAGCGAGAACTGGACCTTAAAATAAAGTGTGACCATAGTAATTTGTTGCTTTGCTTGTTTTTGATGTGCATAATGCCTCCTCCCATTTAAAGGTCTTTTAGTGAAGCGATGCTATTCTAATGCTTTTGATTGGTTAGAACTTTGATTTGGTAGAAATCCACATCACCACTGAAAGCTTTAGGCTATAACCTGTCTGAGAGTTGATTAACTAATTAACAGTTGAAAACAATCTTTAGAAATTTAGAAAAGTATTCAGAAAGTAATCAAATGTAATCTGTTACATTACTGTTACATTTATGTAATTAAAACAGTTACACTACTTGTTACATTTAAAATAGAGTAACATGTAATCTCTTACCTATTACACTGTAAAAAATAAATAAATAAATCCATCAAATTTGTGGTAAAAAAAACAACAGCTGTGGTTGTCATAATACGGTAGCAACAATTTAGGATTTACGGTTTTAACATAAATTTACACTTAAATACTGTAATTTCATCAACTGATATAATGTTAGTATACCAACCTATTGAAGTACTGAAATCTGTTTTGTACCTTTGTAATACACTGATAACCACCAAAAGCAGGTGGTGATGAGAAAGTCACATGATGAACCAAAGCCCATCACAAGCAACATAACATATAGAAGGTGCACAGTGTCATTCACACAAACACTAAATACCATCATGGTAACACAGATGAAACTTAAATAATGCAATAAACATTAATTTAACATCATTAGATGTAACATACAACCCTAATGTACGCAACTGATAAGACAAAAATAAGAAGAAACAGTTCTTTCAAAAAAAAAACCGGTTCTTTTCACTTATAAAAATGGTATACTACTGTAAAATTACATGCAATATCCAATACAGATTTTCACCATATATAGTAGGGGAACTATCTATCTATCTATCTATCTATCTATCTATCTATCTATCTATCTATCTAAAAATATCTGTATATTTGACACCTGCAAAACCACATTTCTAATATCAGATATATATTGTAAAATACGGATGTTATGGGCCCTGCGGTCACTTTTACACTCTTTGTATAATTTAAGAAAATTCAAGCTTAATTGTAAATGATGTGCAATAAAAACACTTACAGAAAAGTGACCTGTAACTTGATTTATTGTGGTGGTGAAATAATCCCGAACCTGTTGCAGAGTTGTAATCCAAAAAAAAAAACAAAAAAAAAAAAAAACGTATCACTTATCGTTTCTTCTCAGCTGTCTCACCTGTCAGAAAAAAGGCAGAAAAGCGTAAAAATATAACTTAAAGAAAAAATAAAATAAAGGATTTTCATCAAATATAATTTTCACATAAAAATATTAATTATTTATGGTTAATATTTGTATCATAGGTTTAAATATGCAATATTCATTTTATGGTGGATTTTCATATTTTAATATTAAAGTCTTGGTTTGGGGCAAGAGTAAAACAATAAAATATATACATAAATGCCACTTGAAAGCTAGCAAATCTAAATGATGAATTTATGATAACAAGTTTTAATATATTATATAACAGTAAAAAGTTATTAAAAAACAACCCCTGGGACAAACACGAAAACAGTTTGAAGTTAAAGAAACTGCCGTAAGTTAAATAAAGTGTATATAGTGTCAAGAAAGTGTATTTATTAGAGAAACACAAATTAGAATACCAATAAAATCTCATTCCAAACTTGGTCTTTATTCCTATGAAAAGTCCTGTTGCAATGATGGACAACCCATTAAAAATAAAGATCTAACAAGCAGTGTAACCAGTTTTCAGTTTGCCAGTGAGAAAACATATACCATATAATAGCCATACATTTTTCAGTGTTGGAGATGAAATAATAAAATAAATAAATAATAAAATAAAATAAAAATAAATTGCAATCATAAGGCCAAGCATTGCTTGACTGTTCAAAAACTGTTTGATTAGATGGATACAAGGTACATTTTCTGGCCTAACAAAAACTCTGCAGGGCAAAAGCTTACAGCTTTGAACATAGTGCAGTGAGGATGCAAGACCGTATGTGTGTGTGTGTGTGTGTGTGTGTGTGTGTGCATGAGGGGCTAAAACGAAGAACAGACAAACATTATAAGCATCTCTAATAAGACGCTGGGGCTTTGGGCTTTTGGGAGACTCCCCCCGGTGCAGGCCTGGTACTGAGATAAGCCAACTCTGTTGTCGTCTCGCTAAAATCAACAAAGAGAAACAGGCAAAGGGAGAGTTGCTCGTCCCCAGCGCAAAGCGGGTTTTCGTGGCGCCGGAGCATTTAGCCGCATTAGAAATCATTAAGGCTGGGCTCTAAAGGATAGTGTGCCAGTCCAGGCCGCGCCAGTCTACTGTGTCTCCAACACCCCTTTCTAAGCCCACTAATCCTGCTCTGAATAAGGGAGAAAAACGAAAAACGTACCATAATAAGCAACTCGCTCCGATGTGGAGTTTCCAGGCCATGATGGGCCACACGTATGTGTATTTATTCAGGTTACACTTAGCCCCTGCTAATCTGTGTCCCTCTGCGTGCGATGCACCAGAGAGATAAAAAACGTGTCTGGTTTTTGCTGCCGACCAGCAGGTGTGTGTGTGTATAAATGGTTCCGGCGTCCTGCAGAATGCTCAGGGACACACACGCCGTTCAGATAATGGAGTGTGTGTGAACTTCACAGGCTCCGTGGGCAGCCCCAGGGGGGCGAGCATCCTCGCGCTGATAGCAAAGAGGACGAAGAGTGTAACTGCGGCAGAAAGCGGTCGTGTGAGCGAGAGAGACTGCCGTAAGCTGCTCCATTCTTTCTCTGTCACACTCACTCATTTTGTCTCTCTCTCTCCCTCTCTCGCTGCTCTAATGAATGGCCAGGGCTGGAGGGGTCAGCAGCTGGAGTCTAGGGAATCATTAGAGTGGCAGGCTGCAGGGCTGGAGCTGTGGACTCCGAGAACCTCTGGCCTGTGTGTGCTAAGTACCCAAACAGCGCGTTCAGACGGCCGTGGCCGTGCTGAGCCGAGCAGCTCTGGGATTTGGCCCTGAACGCCGTCATTCGTCTCCGGCCATCCCAGGCAGCCGCCGGGTACATTAAACACTGATCTATGAGAGAGGAGCATCCTTGCCCCCAACGGCCCATAGAACTGACACAGGAGAAAAGGCACAGAGCTCCCCTGCTCCGTCACACTGCTTATAACAGCTAACCTTTGGACCACTGAAAGTGTTGTTTGTGAAGTGCATTTGTAGCATTTGGTTCTAGTAGACTGACACAACATTGGGACTTCTTGCTAAAATCCACTGAGGGGCCGGGAATTCTTGTGAATCTTTTCAATGAAATGTTTGTTGACCAAGATATTTTTTTCAGATGTTGTTAGCGGTAGGAGATGGGCTGAGAACTATTAATTAATTAAAACATACTGTTTTCAGGAACAAAATAAAGGGGAAAAAATAGCACTGAAATATATTAGCATTGCACAAACAATGTTTTTAGGTTCTTGAATTAAAAGAGCTATACTCTGGTAAATGTTGTGAATATGCCATTGTCATAACAGTGCGCTAAACATAATCTAAAATTCTGAACAGACTCTAAAACACAGAAATTAATAACAGTCTTTAGTATAAATTCACAAATTTAGGAACACACATGTTGAATGACGAATGGAGAAGGCTTACTGAATGGATTATTCAATGGTTTGATAAATGTGACCCTGGACCATAAAACCAGTCTTAAGTAGCACGTTATGTTAGCCAACAATACATTTTATGGGTCAAAATTATTGATTTTCCTTTTATGCCATTAAGTAAAGATCATGATACATGAAGATATTTTGTAAATTTTCTACTGTAAGTATATTAAAACTTAATTTTTAATTAGTAATATGCATTGCTAAGAACTTCATTTGGACAACATTAAAGGTGATTTTCTCAAAATTTTATTTTTTTTATTTTTTTATTTATTTTTTTGCACCCTCAGATTCCAGATTGTCAAATAGTTTTAACTCTGCCAAATATTGTCCAAATATCTTTACAAAGCATACATCAATGGAAAGCTTATTTATTCAACTTGAATGATGTGTAAATCTCAATTTCATAAGTGGATGTAAACCAATCTGTTAAAAAGCAATAAGACTGAAGCATGCATAAACATTGAATTTTTTAATAAAAAACAAGCAAACTGAATACAGCGTTGGTCAGATTCAAACTTTCATCTTCACCTTGTCTAAAGCATCTGCTTTAACTGCTATGCTACAGCTCTGAACCAAAACTGCAAAAAAAAAATAATAATTTTCCATTTTAGCCGAAATAGTTTTGGAGGGCCAAAAACATTGACTGAAACCTTGACATATAATTAGTGCTTCTCCAGTTACGCATTTTGACTGTGCCAGTGTCCATTGCACTAAACATGTCAGCATTGTGGATGGACTTCACAGAGACTAAAAATAATGCTAGATTAACAGTACGTAAAATTTGTTCGCCTTAAATATCGAGAGGCAGAACTCTCTATTGACTAGTTTAATCACTGTTCCAGTTCAATTAAAACTTTAAGTCACTAATGTGTATGCAATTTATTTCATTCTTGGTACGTCATCCGTCAGCTTAGATTGTCTGTCTTTATTCAACCAAACCATGGAAAAAAATCTAATTACAGGTGCTGGTGTATGCCTGGAAGCCAAAGCACTATAAATGTGTTGCCGCTGATGCTTTTCTGCACATGTTGCTTATATATACGGACTTGCTGTGTGAGCATGTGCGTATGTGTGTGATGCACATGCTAACATTAACACCCTCAGCCCTCATTTTCATCACCTCCTCAGATGGCAGCCTGGCCTCACACCTCTGTTTTGGCCATTTCTTCCCTCTCTCCTTCCTTTCGCTCGCCGTCTTATCTCATGTTCTCACCGCTGCTGTTGGGGAGGCCAATCTGTGCGGCCACAGCATCCTCCCCTTCTGCTCTCCTGCCTTTGGTGTTATACACAGTCTTTTGCTGTAGCGTGTCCCTGGAGCAGGGCCAATCACCGCCACTCAACAAGTCTGTCAAACTCAATTCTGTCGATATGGCTGCTGAAAGCTGGCATTGCAAACATCTCTGCCAGAGAAACCAGTTCCTCTCTCTCTTTCACCGGGCCTCTTTTGTATTAGCGCGGCGTGTGCGATTGCAAAGATGCGATATGCCTCGTTTCATATGGATTATAACAGTGGGTTTATTTGAGTTCAACACAATGTTCTTTTGCAATATAATCCTGTTCTAACGGAGAATGAATCTTTGTTTTCAGTGTTTCTTACTGCCAGAGCGCTTTGATGTTCATCCTGACCGTGTTTGCGCAAATGCAGAAATAAACACACCCGTGAACATGCACAGTGTTTGCGCTGAACATCGTTTGGAGGTGGACAGCTTCAGAATGAGTGGTTTGTCTCTCTCTCTCCCTGATGAATCACTCCTTCCTTTGTTTCTTTCCCTTCTGGAGGAAATCACATTAAGTGGAGCCCTGTGTTTGGCTCGAGTCTGTCCTGCCTTAATGGCAGTCATTTGGACGGCAAAGAGAAAGACGGAGAAGAATGGGGAAGAAAGCGCCCTCACAACACTAATTCCGCACAACAAAAACACCCTCTGCCATTCCTCCGTATTCATTTGCATTCAAATATCCCCTCAGACAAATATAAAATGTGGAAATCTCTGAGCTATTTTTGCGCATGGAGTTCCTGGGATGCGGTGTGAGCGTGTCTCGGATGTCTGCGCCTCCCTGCGCCGCAGAGCTCCAGACCTCCCACACTAGGGCTTCAATGGCACAATGTATATTTATCTCATTCAAAGGCAAAAGAAAGCGAAAGAGATAGCGAAGCGGAGCAAAATATAGATGTACACAGACTAGGGTGGAAAACTGGAGGGTTTGGGAAAAACCGAACAGTGAGCAAGCAGCAAGTCGAGAAATGTGGTAGAAATTATAGCGGAGCCGCAAACAGACAAGGCCCAGAATCAGCCGAACATCTGCAGCCGACAGGATTTCTGCAGCACTCGAGGGGCTTTGACTCGTATAACTAGAAATATGTTAGCCTGCACTGTAGAAAAGATTTTTTTATAGTCGTAAATAAAACAAATATTGGAGTTTGTTTTACAAGAAAATATTATTTCACTTTTTCTACTTCAAAATGGAACACATCATGTTCTCATGCGGTGAAAAACATCAATAATAAGTTTTTAAATTTCGTCTTTTTTTTTTTTTTTTTTTAATTCTGAAAATAAATACCATTTTGTTGCTCTTTAATGTGTCATGACAGATCACTGTGGTGCCTCAGTTCAAGCGGCACATGAACTGATCATCTCTTCCTCTTTACTAGTTATAGCATCAAATAAACATGAATGAACATTAGAAGGTATCATGTTTCAACCACGGAAAGACGTCAATACACACCCTTTATCAAGGTCAATTCCACCAATGTTAATATACTCTCCTGTCTGGTTTCTTTGTCAGACAAAAATGGCAGATTCTGATTGGTCAGCTTGCCTGTCAGTCAAACTTTTTTTCCGTGTAGAAATCACAATCCTGTACACTGTCGAATTTGTGTTGTAAATAAAGCAAATATTAAAGTATGTTTTACAAGAAAATATTATTTTCTACTTCAAAAATTTACATTCAATTCCCTGTGTTACTTGCCCTTTCTTTGTAATTAATGGACTCTTTTCAAGATCAAAGACCCGCCCCCTTTCATTACTGTTACTATTCCTGACAAGCCATGGCACTCTCACACAATACATCATGTTCTCAGACATTGAAAAATACATTGCAGAGCAATGTCTTGAACAGACAAGACAGAGCAGGTTACTTTTGCTATAAAACAGTCTAGGTTTTTAAATTTTGTCATTTTTTAAGAAATGTTTTTGTTTTGTTGTCTTTTATTGTGTCGTGACAGATCACTGTGGTGCTTCAGTTCAAGCAGCACATGAACCGATCAGGTATCTTGTTTCAACCGCAGAAAGACATCAATACACACCCTATATCAAGGTCAAGTCCACCAACGTTAATCTACTCTCCTGTCTGGTTTGTTTGTCAGATTAAAATGGCAGATTCTGCGTTTTGAATGGTCAGTTGTGAAATTTACTTGAAATTTGTTTCTACATCCTTTTTTTTTTTCAAAGTAGAAATCACACAGTCCTGTACACTGTACATTTTTTTAGAAGTTGTAAATAAAGCAAATATTGGAGTATGTTTTACAAGAAAATATTATTTCAGTTTTTTCTACTTCAAAAATTTGCATTCAATTCAATGTGTTACTTGGGCTTTCTTTGTAATTAATTGACCCTTCGCAAAGACCCGCTGCCCTTTGTTACAGTTGCTGTCTCCAACAAGCCATGGCGCTGTCTCACAACACATCATGTTTTCACACAGTGAAAAATACATAGCGTAGCAAAGAAGAAACTGACAGTGTGGCGGCAGACAAGACAGAGCAGGTTACTTTCAGTATGAAACATTCTAAGTTTTTAAATTTAGTCATTTTTGAAGAAATTCTAACGATAAATACCATTTTGTTGCTCTTTAATCTGTCATGACATATCGCTGTGGTGCCTCAGTTCAAGAAGCATGTGAACTGATCATCTCTTCCTCTTTACTAGTTGTAGTATAAAATAAACGAATGAGCATCAGAAGGTATCTTGTTTCTAGATTTTGTTGATTTTTAAGAAATTCTAACAATAAATACATTTTTGTTGCCCTTTAATGTGTCATGACAGATCGCTGTGGCACCTCAGTTCAAGTAGCACGTGAACCAATCATCTCTTCCTCTTTAATAACACAGTGCAGTTTTTAAATTTTTTCATTTTTTTAGAAGTTTTTACGGTAAATACCATTTTGTTGCTCTTTAAAGAGTCATGACAGATCGCTGTGGCGCCTCAGTTCAAGCAGCACGTGAACCAATCATCTCTTCCTCTTTACTAGTTGTAGCATGAAATGAACATAAATGAGCATCAGAAGGTATCTTGTTTCAACCGCAGAAAGACGTCAATACACACCATTAATCAAAGTCAAGTCCAACGATGTTAATCTACTCTCCTGTCTGGTTTGTTTGTCAAGGCAAAATTGGCAGATTCTGTGTTTTGATTGGTCAGCTCGCCTGTCAATCAAACTCCCCGCAAGGGTCAGTGGTGAAATTTACTTGAAATTTGTTTCTACACCATTTTTTTTTCGATGTAGAAATCACACAGTGCTGTACACTGTAGAATTTTTTGAAGTTGTAAATAAAGCAAATATTGGAGTATGTTTACAAGAAAATATTATTTCAGTTTTTTCTACTTTAAAAATTTACATTCAATTCAACGTGTTACTTGCCATTTCTTTGTAATTAATTGACCCTTCGCAAAGACCCGCCCTCTTCGTTACTGCTGCTGTCTCTGACAAGCCATGGCACTCTCACACAACACATCATGTTCTCACACAGTGAAAAATACATTGAGCAGCAAAGAGGAAACTGACAGCGTGCCAACAGACAAGACAGAGCAGGTTAGTTTAGGTATAAAACAGTCTGTCTTTGGGGTTTTTTTTCTATTTTATTTTTTTTATTTTTTTTGAGAAATTCTAATAACAAACACTGTTTTGTTGCCCTTTAATGTGTCGTGACAGATCGCTGTAGCTCCTCAGTTTATCATCTCTTCCTCTTTACTAGTTATAGCATGAAATAAACATGAATGAACATCAGAAGGTAACTTGTTTTAACCACAGAAAGATGTCAATAGACACCATTTATCAAGGTCAATTCCAGCAATGTTAATGTACTCTTCTGTCTGGTTTGTTTGCCGGACAAAAATGGCAGATTCTGTGTTTTGATTGGACAGCTCACCTGTCAATCAAACTCCCTGCGAATGGTCTGTTGTGAAATTTACTCAAAATTAGTTTCTACACCTTTTTTTAAATGTAGAAATCACACAGTCCGGTGCACTGTAGAATTTGTAAATAAAGCAAATATTGGAGTACGTTCTACAAGAAAATACTGCTACTTTAAAAATTAATGTGTAACTTGCCCTTTCTTTGTAATTAATTGTGAAATTTACTAGTGAAAACAGTTTCTACATCATTTTTTTCAGTGTAGAAATCACATCAGTTTTGTCTGCAGCTAGACTAACATATGTGCGACTGTAAATACCAGGAAATACAGTAGCTGTACATGCTGTTTATACACAATTAAATGGGGCAATTTGCGGCGATGGTTTAAAGGTTGTGGTAGACGTGGAATTAGCCATATAACGGTCATGTTTACAAATTGGCAGCTGAAACAACTGCTAGTTCAAAGCTTTGCTTTGCTTTCGTGGGCTTTTCCCCCTTGCTGATATCCAGCGCCCATCTCTGCAGATAATGCTGTAATTTTATGGCAATTCTTAGTGCTGAATGGTCTGAATGATCCACATTAATGCCTCTCTCTAATGCTACAATCATGCTGATAATAGCATTATCCAATCCTGCCACTGTGAGTTTGTACCTTTCACTGGCGGAGGAGTTATCCAGATAATTCCACTAACTAATGCACAAGCTTCTCCCTGCTCGCCCCCGCTAAACTAACTCTGCTCTGGTCACGGCCTTTTATCTCACTGCCAACACACACACGCACGCACACGCATACACGAACAGATGTGCGGCTAACATGCTACCGCTTCTGTTATTCTTTACACAACCTCAAATCAAATGAATCTGGTTGAGGATTCATCTAAATTACATATTTATCTATCGGCTAATCTTTTGCTACTTCGCACAAGGACCTCGGAGAAATGAATAGTTTTATTGAAACTCCGATGCGCGGCTTTGCTTTCACAACAGATTGCGGAATACAGTGGAGCCCTAATGAAGCATGCGATAGATCAGCAATCATGTATTAATAACACGCTACACACTGTACTGATTGGTGTTTTGAACCCTTCTGCCTTTAACTAAATATTTAATTCCAAGCACTGCTAAAACCATTTGGGAAATGTCCTTAACTACAGAAGTCTTCTATAATCAGCTGTGCCTTTGGGGAATGCGAGGAGAAACCCTCACATTCATGCAGTTCAGATTCATGGCTGTCTCTGTTTGGCTTGCCATTTCCTAGTGGAACGCCACTGTTTTACTTGGCTGCCGCTGGAACTCCGGACAGGAGGACAGTTGTCCTCTCAGCTGCTCTGCGCCCCAAGTTTTCGTGCTTACTTTTCCCTTGCTTTTTACAGGGAGAGAAAGAGAAAAATAAAAGGAGAGAGAAAGAGGGGGGAAAGAGTTATGGACTTACAACGAGAAGAGCAGAAAAAGAGAGAGTAGGAAAAGCTCCATGTTTGTGTTTTATTTTCAGTTTCCACGGCACAGTAAATTCTCACCTCTCCCTCTGACTTGGCTAGAAAGACCAACTGAAACTTATGCTGCTTAGTGACTCACTTTTCAAAGAGACTTTTTCTTTATAGCCCACAAGTGTCTTGATAAACTTGGCCTTATATAACGTGCTCAGTTCAGACTTCACAATTTCCTAATGAAGCACCAGCTGTCTTTAAGTATAAACACCAATATTTTTAAGATGCATCTCTTTTTGTCTGTGAATTCCTTAGAGCGCTTGTCTCTGCTGGTTTATGCACTTGACTCGACATGGCGACACGGTTTCTTTTACACCTGGAATTAACATGTTTTGTATCAGCATAGTATCTGCATTGCTTTTACACCCTCATCCCTATACGTCTCAAATGTGATTGCATTTACTTGTGCAAAATACAAGCTGTTATTTCCATATTACTTGTTAACTAAAATTGTTCTATCATTTCTTCTTTAAAGGATGTTAAAAGTACCATGGGGGAAAATGTGTGGAAAAATGGAAAAGTTAGAGGTAATTTTCTGCTAAGATATTTTCTATTTAAGACAATGTAATGCGTAATTCAAAATATGGAAAAACACCTGTGAAAAATCAATACAGAACATTTCTTCATTACATTAGGCTATATTTTTAGAGTAATTTTTTAGAGTGAGGGATTACAAGATACGTGGAGAAAAGTTTTAAAGTGTTTTCTTTGGAGAAATACAGCAAATCAAGTGGACGAGTCAAAAGACAAAAGACATAAGACAAAAAAAGTCTTTAGACTTTTTCACATCGCAAGAGAAGAGTAAAAACTATTTATACATTTATAATATATAACCTCTTTGTGGGAGTTGTTATCGATACAGTTTTTTTTAATTCAATTTCTATTCACAAGCTTTCGATTAAATTTGATTTTGATTAGATTTGATTGGATGTACAGTTAATTTGGGCATATTTCAGTAATAATGTCAGTTTTTCTTATATGAAATAAATTCTTTTTCAGCTTTTGTAAATTATACATGGGACTTAATACATTACAAAGAATTTTATTAAAAAAAAAAAAATAAAAAAAAAAAAATAATAATAATAATAATAAATAATCACAGGGGCCAGTTCAGCTGATAGTAAAGATGATAATTACACTGTAAAAACTCAGTTTAAAAATGTAAGTCAAGTGGACACATTTTTAAGCAAAATGTTGAGTTTACACATAAAAACAAGTTAACTCAATGTTTACTATATTTTTCTCAATGAACACAAATAAGAAAGTTGAGCAAACTCAGTATTTTTATTTCTTCATTTGAGCGGTCAACTTGACATTATTGCGCATGCGCAAAGTGCCGTCGCTGAACTGTACACGGAGTTTACTGCTTCAAACATAAACAACGATGGCAAAGGGAGTGGATGTCTTCTTTTAAGGTAAGTTCTTTCTACACAGATTTAATATAGAAAGTAAGCCAAATAAACTACACAGTTAGGTTTGCAAATGTTCTTTAAAGAAAGAATAAACATTGTTGAATGAAGTCTGGTGGCTAACTAGTTAGCCAGCTTTGTTTTTCCAAGCACGATCAGCTAACGTTAGCATTTGCAAGGTATGTATACAGATAAATTTTTATAGATACAGTTCAAATGTCGATTAAACGAGTATATAATTAACCAGATAGAGGTTATGTGTTGTATTTCGTTGTGCTAGGCGATATAACTTACTAGTTTATCTGGCACACAGTTGTTGTTTTTTTTTTTTTTTTGTGAATCCGCGATACTGGTGCATATATGTGAAAGTGCAAGACGTGTAAGATGATAAACGTGTTTATTGACACACAACCGAAGCGTGCAGAAAATATCCGATCACAGATTCATCTCTCTGTAGCAGCTTAGTTCGCTTAAATTGTCAAATACACATAAAGTTATGTCAAAATGTGATTATTTACATAAACAATCACTTGTAGGTCTGAAATGAGAGTCAACGGCTGAGATAAAATCACCTGTGTGTCAGTAAATTTGATCCGTGCATTAACGTTAGTCTCATAAACCTGCTGATATTTGTTCCGTTAATGTTAAAAAAAAAAAAAAAAAAGTAAATAAATAAATAAAAAGCTAAGACAACACTCACTCCTCTTGACTGAACAAATAGCAGCTTCAATAAGAGTCAGTTTATTCCATACAGTGAAGATATGCAGTATTTTTTTATACATGTATTTTTTGTATTATTTCTGACTTATTTCTGTACTGGTAAAAACTAGTCATTATCCAGAATTTTATTATTATTATTTTTGTTGTGTTTTAAACATTTAATATCAATATGTAGTAGGAAATATAATTTTTTTTTTTTTTTTTTTTTTTACTGCAGGACACAAAGCCAGAGGATGTCCACACCAAGGGGATGAAGATGAGCATCTTAACTATTACTGGAAGATGATGTTGTCATCCACTCAAACCTAAAGGTGCCTAGGATGTAGTACTAGAGATGCAGATTGTGTTACCACTGCTGTTGCTGTCCTCTTTGGCTTAATTTAGATCATCCAAAAAAATGAAAATTCTGTCATCATTTACTCACCGCCATGTCGATCCAAACCCATAAGACATTTGTTGAAGATATTGAAGATATTTTTAATGAAACCTGAGATATTTCTGTCCATTCACTGAAAAACTATTCACCTAAAATTCTGATGCTTCAAAATGTTCATAAAGAGACTGTAAAACAAATACATAAGAATCGAATGGTTTAAACAAAGTCTTCTGAAGAGACGTGATCACATTACACATCACGCATTTCACACTAAACGCTGCTCCATCTCTGCAAGTGCTGTGAGTTTGAGCCTTATATAACATGTATTAAAAAAGAACAACGCAGAAATTGTATTATATTTTAGTTTTCTATACAGTGATAGCTTAAAAGCTGTCAGTAAGCACTGCATTATAAGTACACTCTAAAAAGATGGTTCTTTAAAGGTCTATTTAGAACCGAGTTTAGGTTTTTTTTTTTTTTTTATTCCTGGCTTTTTAAAAAAAAAACTGTCAAAACACCTCATTACTCATTTTCTGGACATCAACTATCCAGCTACACAGACACAGTTTCAACAGGTGAAGTTCTTTCTTACAATGTCTATAAAATTTGAACTTTCATATTGTAACTTGTTTCCCATTACCAATAATGTCTTTTTCTTTTTTTAGGTTCTTTTTTGTGTGACCAGCTCTGTTCGGTTAAGGATACTCTTTTCTCCAGTAAGTAAGTAATAGAGGTAATGAGTTTATTCACTGTTAGATTTTTCTTAAAATTATTACTTGAGTCTATGCTTAAGTGTTAAAGCTATATAAAACTATCCCAAGATCCCACTTTAAATCACTTTTTCTTTTTTTAATATTTTGAAGGGCATACTGCTTATATGTCAATTTTTGCTTATGGCCTTCATAAGCATAATTGTTTTTACATAAACACATGGACACTCTTTAACTGTAAACTCAACTGTGTATTTCAGATGCATCATATTCACAACCTCATCATCTGCAGAGAAGATGCCACTCAATCACACCACATTGATGGGCTTAAAGGCATCACAGAGGATCCTGAAGATACATTATTCCTGGAAATTTTGTCATTTATTTTCTATTTCTATTTTTACTTTCTGATGTATTTTTTTCATGTTCATTGTCAACTGTCATTTATTATTTGTATTTAGCCAATAACTGTTTTTAGAGCATTTTCATTTTTGCTTCAAGTTCATGTCAATTAAAAAAAATAAAAGTACCTAACTGAAACTACATGCTGTTTTGTTTAGTTTTTGTGTGAGTGTGTAAAACCCTAATACAGGCTAAAATACATTATAGGAAAAACAAAAATGTTAATAGATAATATATGTAAATAATATTAATAAGTAATACTAGTATCAAAGGTGTAAATATACTAATATTAATGAAAATAAACTATTTTCAAATGTACTATTTTCTAAATCCTATTTCATGCATCCCTACAATTGCATCTCTTTAGGAGACTTAAACTGCTCAATTCATATTAACTTATATATTTATTTAATTATTTATGATCTCTTTATGAACGCTTTGAAGTTTTGGGTGAACAGCCTTTCAATACAGGGATAGAAGTCTCTCAAATTTCATTAAAAAATCATTTTTAAGTGTGTTTTTTGTTTAAGAGTGTTTTTATTGTAAATAGTCACATCCTAGTTACATCATAGTTTGAGTGGAGAAAAGCTAAATTGTGTTCATTTTGCAGAATGCCAATAAATACTTTCTGTAATAATGACAAAATCTTGTTTGTGTTATATTTACAGTATTGTTCATACTGCATGCATTTGTATTCTTAAAGGATGTGGAGGAGCATACAATGTGGCTTAGAGTCTGGATGTAAGATTTAAAGTTATACATTTAAATAGTAAAAAATGCAGTTGAGTTGGCTTAAAATACTAAAGCAACCGGCTGCAAAGCTTTTTTGAGGTTACTGAACTTCAAACAAAAAATTACTGGCACAACTTAGTTCTTGAAGTTCAGTAAACTCAAAAAAGCTTTGCAGCTGGTTACCTTAATATTTTAAGTTGAGTCAACTTAACAATTTAAGCTAATCTGCTGCAAAGCTTTTTTGAGTTTACTGAACTTCAAGAACTAAGTTGTGCCAACTCTGACTGGTAGTTCACTCAACTTCACTGAAGTTCACTGAACTTTTATATATGAGTTGGCACAACTTCCCTCCCTTAAAGTTGAGTAAACTCAAAATTGCTTTGCAGCAGATTAACTTAATTTTTTAAGTTAACTCAACTTTTTATTTTTTACAGTGTACCAGTCGAATCAAACAATTGAACAAAAACAGCTTATGCTGGTTAGGTATGTTTTGAAGCGTGACACCTGGTTTGAGGTGGTTTAAGCTGGTCCTTAGTTGGTCCTGAGCTGGTTTTAGTTGGACTTGAGCTGGTTATAAGGTGGTTCTGATCAGGAGCTAGTTAGGACCAGCACATGACCAGCTTAAACCAGCTCATGACCAACTAAGGACTAGCTTAAACCAACTTCCATGTTTCAAAACATACCTACCCAGCATATGCTGTTTTTGTTGTTGTTTTTGTTTTCAGGATTAGAAAACTTTAAATTTAATTTTTAAATATCATAGCATCATAGTAAAACTATGATATTATAACTGTTATATTACTCTTGTATTGTAAGGATGCGTACAATTGTGAAAAAAATGTAAAAAAAAAAAAAAAAAAGAGTTTGAACCTTTTTGAATGAGTCATTAAAGGATTTGCTCATAATAATTGGTTTTAATAATCAATATTGAGATACAATGATTGTCTTGATTAACCTAATTGTTTTTTTACCCAGATTTGTATGCCATTGTAATCCAATCATGATTGAATCACATCTTGCGTGCATTCAAACCTAGCTTGGTCACTTATGATCTTTGCCTCAATGTCTTTTACACAACAACAAGTTTTTTTTACTCACAAAAGATTCCTTGTGTATAAAGCATGCAAAATCCTCTGGGAATGGCCCAGAATGCACCCAAACTGTAGAGAGGATTCCCAGCTAGATGTCAGAGCTCAACTCCCCACACAAACACATTTAATCTTACTGTCAAACTAGACTTCAGCACACTGCCACTACGGCTCTGGGGAAGAAGATCCATTTCTTGTCATAGTCTGTCATGTAAGTCAAGGGGTAACTGACATCTCCGCTGTTCTCTGTCCAAATGGAAAAAACACAAGAGTTCACTCAGAACGATGCTGCTTTCCTTCAATGCTTTCAGCTGAGCTGAGCATCTCTGAGAACCGAATCAAGTTTGCTCATTTTCCTTTTTGTATTTTCAGCTTTTCTGGCTTACGGTACACAGACTCGACAAGACGAGGGGGCTTTGGCCCACGTTTGAGAGAAAGAACGAGTTCACCGCAGACGGTTTGCTTACAGCTCAGCGAGAACACCACTACAGAGGGTTATTTTGGGCGTTACCTGTGCTTATGTTTGTGTGCGAGTGTGCGTGCTAGCCGACATGTGGAAGAGAGAGTAAGATAGAGAGCAAGAAAGAGAGCAGGGAAAAGGATTGCGAAATCCCATTAGAAAGCCGTGTTAGCGCCACGCTTCCCCATACACACTCTGAACCGTGTGTAATCCACTCACACTCTCGCTGTGCGTCTCAACACCCCAACACACACTCGCGGTCAAACACGCACACACACTCGCAGGAACACAAATCTGCCTCCAGACTGGGATACCCAGGCAGCGAAAAGGGTATCGCTCCCCTCTACCGCTTTAGCAGCCGTGTAACATGACAGCTAATCACATCAAGCATGCTTCACAGTTTAAGGGGTGCTGGTGGGGGAGGGGAGAACTTATTTTCTACAATGGCTACTAGCTACGTTACAAACAATCTTTTTTGGTACTACTAAAACACAGTTCCAGACCGCAGCTGACGTCGCTACAAACAGACCTTGTGGCTGCGGAGAAAACGTTCGTGTTTGTGGGTTTACTGTTACGCTGTTCCAGCAGAGACTTGTTTGCGATTGTCTGTTTGTGTGTGTCTGGTTGGTTCCCCCATGACTGTAATTAATGATCTCACTAATGTGCCGTCTCAAAAGGCTCCGTGGCTGTGGCTGTGCTGAATCTATAGGGGGCGCTGTGCATGCATTTCCATTTCCTCCGCAACAGGAAAAGGACAAGTCAGCTAAGATATGCTCTCAAACATCCAAGTCTGTGAGGTTTCTCTCCCTTCTCTCTCTCTCCCTTCTATTCTGACCTCTCCACCATCCTCCAGTCTCATCCTTTATGCATACTGACAACATGCCTCTCAGTTTATGGCCCTGCATACCATCCCTTCATTACCACCTGTGAACCAAAGTCCCAAACACCACAGGAGAGAGAGCGAAAGAAAGGCAAAGACAGAGCTGATAAGAAATCCACAGAGATGAGTGCCGATAGTTGGAAGAGAGAGAGACCATAAATGAGAGGAGCGAATGAAAAAAAAGAAAGATAAGCAAGATGCCAACAGTGTTGTTGTTTAATACAGTGGATCTAAACTGGTGGG
Source organism: Cirrhinus mrigala (assembly GCA_036247105.1). Classification (NCBI taxonomy): domain Eukaryota; kingdom Metazoa; phylum Chordata; class Actinopteri; order Cypriniformes; family Cyprinidae; genus Cirrhinus; species Cirrhinus mrigala. Next base: position 10,437,284 of record CM070012.1, read on the forward strand.
TCATGACCCAGTAATAGACCCCAAGTTTGTTCTTATATCATAGACAGCAGGAAAACATTAAATGCAGATAATAAACTGTGTTGGGCATGTTACTTTAAAAAAATAATTAGTTATAGTTACTAGTTACTTCTCACAAATAGTAACTGAGTTCGTAACTGAGTTGCATCATTAAAAAGTAACTAATTACCAGGAAATGTAAATATTGTATTACTTAAAAAAGAAAAAAAAGAATAAAACGTTGTCTACTAATCTAGACTATTTTAATGTTGCTGTGGGACAATGTGAGGGCTAAATATCACGTTATTGGTGTTACTTCAACCCGTGGACTTCAAAAAACATCCCGCAGCAACATTGTTAAACCCTCTGGGGTTGAAGACCGCACCAGTGTGGTCTGTCTCGTTTTTTTCTTGATGACCGTGAAAAGAACTAAAAATACTCCTCATATTTCGTACAGATAAAAATAAGGTATCGTTTGAAACTGCAAAGGGTCTACTTTTATTTGTGTATAGTCATAATAAAAACAACAAAACAATGTGCTTTTGTAAAATAAAGAAAATGAACAGGATGCACTCTCTGCTGTCTCGGTTTCTGTCGCTTCTCTTTACAGACACTTAAAACAACCTGAATCTCAGCGAATACCTGCATAGTCATGATAAATATATGTATAAAGAAGCTTGAAATGTGTACTTTTAAATTAAGTAACTCACGTCAAAAACAAATTTTCTCTGACAAAGCAATCCGTATGATACCAACACAAACTCCAACATTTTCAAATGTTCAAATTTTTTAAACATGACGTGAGATGTGCGGACATGTAGGTAATCGGCCACATCACCTCCGTAAACAAACTTGAGCATTCATCAAGTTCATTTTGGCTTCTTTTCATTTTGTGGAAGAAGACGCGCTGAGAGGAATAAGCCAGAATTTACCTCAGAAGAAGAATGCAATGCGATTCGCAGCTTTGCAGGTCCTATAGCTGAGAGAGGGAACCTATTCGGATGAAAACCGCTTCAGTGAGCTCATTTATAGTAACGCCACATTTTATTGTTAGTAACGGTAATGGCGTTGTACCGGGAGAAACAGTAATTCGTATGATTACTCGTTACTGAAAAAAGTAATGTCGTTAGTAATGCTGTTTATTCATAACGCCGTTATTCCCATCACTGATAATACAATGTAATCACTCATATAATTGTGAAAACATTAGTTATTTTTAACAAGTTTAACAATGGGAGGAACAATCGCTTTCCTGATCTTGTGTTTATAATTTCAAAGGCCAAATGTCCAATCAAACTATTTTTAAAGGGATAGATCACCCAGAAATTAATATTCTGTTATTAATTACTCACCCTTGTGTTGTTCCAAACCCATAAGTCTTCTGTTAATCTTTGGAACACAAATTAAGATATTTTTGATGAAATCCAAGAGCTTTCTGACCCTGCATAGACAGCAGCACAACTGACACATTCAAGGCTCAGAAAGGTAGTAAGGGCATTGTTAAAATAGTCCATGTGTCATCAGTGGTTCAACTGGAATATTTTTGAAGATTTTTGTGTGCAAAGAAAGCAAAAATAGCATCTTTATTTAACAATTTCTTCTCTTCTGTGTCAATCTTCGTCTTTGTAAAGATGTCTGGAGATTTCGACAGAGAGAATGACTTGCAGTTTTTTGTACAGGATTAGGTTTCTGCGTCAACATCGACACATGCATATGTCGTGGTACCCTTGTGAACATGTATTGACACTATTTTAACAATGTCGTTACTACCTTTCTAGGCCTTGAACGTGTCAGTTGCATTAATGCAGGGTCAGAAAGCTCTTGGATTTGATCAAAAATATCTTAAATTGTGTTTAGAAGATGAGCAAAGGTCTTACGCGTGTGGAACGACGTGAGGGTGAGTAATTGATGACAAAATTTTCATTTTTGAGTCCCTTTAACAATTTTTATAACAGTTTATTTGTATAATTTATTTAAATATTATTTTATTTTATGTTTAAATAATGAAATAATATAAATACCATTTAAATACTTTAAATATTTTATTATTATATTAATATTATATATTAATTATATTGTAACGTAGATATTTTTGTATATTGTATATTTGAATATTTAATATATATTGTATTTATTATTATTATTATTATTATTATTATTATTATTATTATTATTATTATTATTATGTGACTTTTTTTTCTGATTGCTATGGCAGCATTTCAGGTGGTACCTTGAGGTCTGATTGGTTAGGGTTGGGACAGTATGTTTTAATACTAGTCATTTTTGTCATAGAAAATGTGCTGTATTTTTTTTAATAAGCAAACTAATTATACTTTTTTCATATAACACACTATTGTGTTGGTAGTGATAGCAACTTGTAACAGCTAAAAGCAAAAAAAAAAAAAAAGAAAACATTTAAAAGTCTCTTGTAAAATATTAAAATTGTTGAAAAATTCAGAAATTCATCATCCTTATAATTTGTTGCTTCTCTCTCTCTCTGTATTAATCCTCCTAGTCACTTAGATGACAGAACTGGATGTGTTTCAGAAGCAACAGGCACACACACACACACAGGACTGGGCAGCTTGTGTTGCGTGTAAACAGGCATTCAGGCAGTCTGGATAAATGTATCTCAGTAAGACTCTGCGTTCTCAGCCAATCAACCCCAAGGCTCCTGTACCTACCCTGCCCCTAAGCATCATTCAAATGCCAAGCAGATGCTTTCTCTCTCACTCTCTCTCTCCCTCTCACTCTCCCTCTTGTGCTCTCTCTGTTATGGTTTACATCTATATTTCATGGGACCTTCTCTGGAAAAGCTTTCTGTTTCACAGAAAAGAAATCTATCAAAATGATCAAGAGAAATGCGGGACGCTGAGCTAAAACAATATCGTTTAGACCTGATGCTTTAATCACTCTTACGTTGCAAATGGTGTGTGAAAACCTGCACCTGGTTTATGTTAGATGCTGTGGCATACTGAAAAGCGCACACACACAGTGACTGGACTAAATTACCCATTTGTCCAATATAATGTGCATAATCTCCTACAGGTCTCTTGTCAGGAGTTTATAGCTAAAGTACAACAGAAACCGGCCTGGCTTGCGTCATCATTTAAGACTCTTTGACAAAGCTGCTATTGTACTGTATGTGTGTGTGTGTGTACTGTATGCATTTACATATGTCTGTAAGAGCATATGAATGCAATGAATCTCCTCAGTTCCTGTTCCATACCGGAATGAGACATGTTTCACACTACAGAGCTTTGTCCATGGCCACTGACATCAGCAACAGGAAGGACCCATCCACCTCGGGTAGCCCTAATAAAGAGCCTGTCTGTTTCTCCACTCCAGCCTATCAGTGTGCTGAACCTGGCAACCCTGCGTAGTTAATGGTTTGTTAATAGTGTGAACTGGACCTTAAAATAAGGCGTGACCAAAAATGTTATCAACCAATTTTGTTATCAGCCAAAATGACGAACATCAGTATTTAAATTTATGTCATCCACCCCTACTCATTTATGTCAACCAGCTCTATAAAACATTATCTTGACAAATCACCTGAACTTTATTTTGTAATATAAATGTAGAGTACATAACACAACCAAATTTTGAAAACTTTGTAAGGCATAAAACTTGGATGGACAAGACTAAGTGATAGAGCCATAAGTAATGTAAGTTGTTTTCTAAATATTGATTGATTAAGTGATTTTTGTATATTATTGTACGTATATTTTGAATAATTATACTGCATCACACAATTTTAGTCAATTCCATATGTACAGTAATACGTGTGCAAATGTAACTCTTTTTTTTTCCATTCCTTAAAGCCATATTTCATTTGTTGTTGTTTTTATTTATTTATTTATTTATTTATTCATTCATTCATTCATTCATTTTTATTTTTTTATTTATTTTTTTTTGTAATCTGACAAATTAAAATAAACTGTTACACTCCAAGTTTATGGTTTTATGCATCAAATCCTTTGTCCCTGACCCCTATAGAAACAGAGAATTGAAAACACTTTAGTATAGGGAACAGTTCTCACTATTAACTAGTTACTTATTAGCATGCCTATTATTAACATATTGGCTGTTTATTAGTATTAGTAAAAAAGTCTCTGAATACACAAATACTTTTGAGTGACTGTCAAAAGAGTCTTTTGGTGATGTATTTATGACATCTACCAGCAGGCACTAATGAGACCAGCAAAAGCTTGGTCCTACTTGGATAAATATACCTTTCTTTCTGTGCTATTTATAGATGAAGGTTTGATTATAACATCTTCCAATCTTAAAAAAGGACAGGTTTGACCGGACAGGACGGCAGAGGTTACAGGGAGGGACAAGTGCGTGAAATAATCTGAATGTGTGTGAACAGCCAGGGGATTGTGCAGGTGTCATGTGGATGATTAGGCAGCTAGTCTATCTCTCCAGACCGGCCCATGAAGACCGCAGCCCTCACGGCTCCCTCTGATCCATCATGGCCGCCGACACAGCATCATTCCCCTCTATGTCACCCACCCTTACCACACGTTGAAAAATGGCTGTCTCACAGACACTAAGAATGATTGCAGAAAACGAGAGGAGAGGAAGAGTAAAAGTAGGGAGAAAGTAAGTGAGGGGATCTGGGATGGGGGAGGAGAAAGGTGAAATTGCAGGAAACTCTCTGTAGATTAGGTCTGGGTTAAGAGAATATCGATTTGTGTGCTGACGACTGTTGATCTCTCTTAGCGGCCGATGACAAATGGCAGCAAACAGAAAATCGAGCTCTCGTCTCCTCCAAGGACAATGCGTCTCGTCTCTGTAGGAGCTCGTGTTGGACTCAGGTTGAGCTCGCAGAGGTTGCAGAGGGGTGGAAAAAAGTGCGGTTTGTCTGGTAGGGGATGGGGCTGGCCGGGTGGGAACCCTCTCAAGTCTTGAGTAAATATGTAAATGGCAGGATGGCGGTAAGTCAAGAAAAGGAGAGACGAGATTTAGACTTCTTTTCTGCTGCAGGTTCTTTCAGGTAGATTTCATATGGAAGCCGTTTCCACCACTGAATAAAAAATAAAAAAATAAAAAATAAAAAGCTAACTGTGACTTTTTATCTCACAATTTTGACTTTATTAAATCAGTTATTAAATCAGAATAGTGCGTCAGTTCTGAGAAAATATCGGTTTTTCCCCTCAGAATTGGACTTTATAACTTGCAATATGTTTCACAAGTCTGAGAAAAAAAAGTAAAAATTGTTAGTTTATATCTTGCAATTGTGAATTTATATCACACAATTCTGAGAAAAAATAATCAGAATATTTATATCAAAGTTTATATCTCATAATTGCAAAGTTTATATCTTGCAGTTGTGACATTTTTGTCTAAGAATTACAATTCTGACTTTACTGAGAAAAAAGTCAGAATTGCAAGATTTAAATTCGCAATTGCGAAAAAAAAAAAAAAAGAAAAAAAAGAAAAAAGATAACAAGGTCGCAATTACATTTTTTATTTTTATTCCGTGGCGGAAATGGGCTTCCATAATTTCAGCTGTTGCTTAAAGACTATTTAGATTTTTATGCTATTTATTTATTTAATTTATTTAATTTGTTTGCGTGTGTGTGTGATGAGTATCCAACAAGCCTGCCTTTATAATTTTTTGGTTTTGACATTTAGTCTGTCTCTGAACCCTAAAATGCATAAAGGGGGTCAATATTTGGAAATATTTTATCAACAAAAATATTTATTTATTTGATATTTCATGAATTCCTCAAAAATCTAGCTTTTGACCCTCAACAATGTGATTTTCAGTGTCATTTCTTGGACATAAGATGGAGAAATACAATACCTTTTGTATCACTACGCCAAGAATGCAAAGGGGTCAGATTGACCCATTTTCATTTCGTATGTTTTTTCCCCCAGGGATAAATTTTTGTTAATCTTGAAACTTTATAGACTCAAAAGATTACATTTTTATGGCTCAAAAGATTTTTGAGTAAAAGTACAGAATGACCTACTACTTTTGCCAAAATTCTGAAGTTCACCTCCAGTGGACACTTTACTATGCACAGGCTGTGGGAAAGGAGTTGTAAATTGCAGGAAATTTAGACAACTCACTCTATAGCTCACATGACAATGGCGGCAGATGTAGTACATTCAGACTGCTTTCATACTATGCACATCCATGCTTGATAATACTTTGTTCATTCTATCCGCATGCATACTTGTTTAATAGTCACAGAGTTCTCAAATGTTGAACCTGCTCACACAGAATGTGATTTCACATCCAGTAAATGAGTGGAGAAAGGCCACAGGAAAGGACAGCTGAAGACCTGAGCAAAGAAAGAGGTGCAAACTCTGCCCTTAAGTGATGCTTAGAAAGTTGGAAATCTTAAATGAAATGTTCTTTCTGTAAAGATCATTTTCACATGTTCTGTGAGAAATGTGGGGAGTTAAGGTTCAGACTAGAATATACTTTACAGTAGATCTAAAGTAGTTCAGAGCTTTAGAAAAAGTACTACTGCATTTTAAAAATAATGAATTTAATATTTTGTAATGCATATAAGCAAGAAAAGCAGACAAATAAATGTGTTTGATACATCAAATCTGTAACATTTTAGATTGAGGGGGAAAAAAAATTATTAAAGGTGTCATCGGATGCAAAATTCCCTTGTTGTTTGAATATAAATGTGAGTTGACAGTGTGTGTACACACCCAACCTATTTAATCCCTACAAATAATATCCCTTTTTCTCAAATCATGCCGTTCTTAGCTTGTTATCTGTGTGACATCACACAGACCGAGGCCACTCTCACGATAGTTGATTGACACGGCCGTCTTACCTTAGACCTGCCCTGATGAGCTGTAACAGTCCAACCGCCATTGTTTGGACGCCGGAGCAGGGACGTAGACAAGAATGTCTCTTACGCGATTGAGGTGTTCTGTTGTTGGATGTAATAATGAATATAGCAGTCGTCATTTACTCCCGACATCTGAGTCGCTGAAGACCCAGAGGATTACGTAGTAATGCATGCTAATGAACAACTAATTAATAATGAATAATATTTTCTAATCTAGAGTGCTACCATTAAAACACTTGTGTATCATTTATTCTAATTATGTCATTAATAGGATGCCTTTTTGTTTTTTTAAACATTAATTCACATTCAAGGGTAAAATGTCTCCATAGCCAATAATTCACAAAACTCATTGTGGGCAACATAAGTAATTTTTATTCTAATTGGGAAAGAATCCTTGCTATATTTTCTGCACTAATATCAAAATTCAGGCCGATATGGTAATATAATATAATATATATATATATATATATATATATATATATATATATATATATATATATATATATATGTATATATATATATATATATATATATATATATATATATATATATATATAATTTTTTATTTATTTATTTTTTGATGCTATAGACAATTTTAAAATTCTTTACAGCTTTGTCCCAATACGTTAAAAGCACAACCCTTAAACTAAAATAAATAATATTAAAAATATTATGTAATTAAGCAAGTGTTTGCTTAGTGTTCATTATAATGCTTGCTAATGATTACATTATTTACTTATCATTGTAAACACTTTAAATACAATACTGTAAAGTATTTTTAATAAAAACCGGTGAATGAACAGCACACTTAAATGTTGTCTGACATACATTAACACCTTTGTTTCTATCAGATCAAACTTATGGGTTACAATTCACCAGATGTGAACCAAAAAATAGCACTGTAGTACCCAGAAGCACTGAGAGTGCTGTTTCAGACAATTACATGCACATGAAAATTTTACTTGTAAAAAGTGTCCAGAGACATGTATAAGGGGTGCAGTGGTTGGATCTCTGACCCATATTTGCACTCCTTAGCTGTCTAAAATCTATTTGTGCCTGAGGTCACTGTCATGCCTCATAGGTAATGTAAGCAAACAACTATTTTTTGGATGTACCATCATCTTCAGAAAAATACCATACAGCATTATTTCTGCTTTTGTTTTAGTTGGTATAAAGCTCAGTATTCATTCTCTGTGTGAATGTATTCTCTGTATTTGTCTCTTGTTGTGTTGGACTGGCAGGCCAGTTGTAGATCTTTCTCAGGTTATTTATAATGACTGAGTGAACCCTCATCTTCACTCCAGATCAATCAGAACTGTGGCCTAAGCCTGCAGCCCCAGGGAGAGCCCAGCCTCTGCTTCATCTACACCCAGCCTTCTATAGGGGGGCCTGGGCTCAGAGCCCTGGGGAGAGTCCCGCTACCCTCTCCTCCCTCTAAACTTCCCCAGCATGCTGGAGGGGGTCTGGGCCTCTTCTTCATCCCCACTGTATGCTATCTCACTCTCTCTATCTCTGTCTGTCTTTTCCTTTTTTTCATCTGCACTCATGTGAATAGTGTGAATGGAATAGAGGTTTCCCCCACTGTCAATCAAATTTGTAGCTGGCTGATGCGCTGCAACCTGCAGGATGTAGAAAACGAAAATCTCCCAACAGGTTCACGGTACGTTTTTAACAACAGCTAATCTGCATTTGTTAATGCTTAATGTACTATTTCAAATTATTTCCTTAAAAGAGTCAGTTATTGAAAGTCTTGTCTACCACAGTCGTAGTTTAGCTTAAATATTCATTCATTCATTCATTCATTCATTCATTCATTCATTCATTCATTCATTCATTCAGAAACCTAAAACAAAATATCACAAGGTCAGTAATTCATATATTTTTAGATAGCTTGACCTTTTTATAGTGTAACAAAGATATTTCAGTTGAAAAATGCGATGAGGTGTGACTCCTCACAATGTAAAAAGTGATAAGTTGACTTAACTTAAAAAATTTCTAAATTTTAAATTTTAAAATTTTAAAAAAATCACTATATATATTTATTTATATATGAAGAGTTCAGATGCAAAACCAGATAAAAGCCATCTCGGTCAAAAATGAGATAATGATACTGAGTGAATGCTCTTGACACATATTATACGTCCATCAAATACTTTTTCTTCAGACTCGCTAAAATACCAGCCTCAGCCCAATCAGAAGTACCGGTACTTACATAGAAACCTATACATCTGAGCCTGATAAAAATGCATTTTTTAAAGAAAGACGTCAGATGGATTTATCTGGTTTTGCATCTGAACTCTTCGTATATATATATATATATATATATATATATATATATATATATATATATTCTTTTTACATGACATGGGATTTTAATGTCATTGAATAAAAAAATAAAAATAAAAATGGAGAACTCATAATATAACAAACCCATAATTCCAACAGTCTTTTTCTAAAAACTTGGCAAATGCCAAAAGACATTTTTGGTAACGCTTTACTTTAAGGTGTCATAATACAGAGTAATTACCTAATTAGGTACTTAATAGTAACCGTTGTACTTACATGAAACAAAATATACTTACCATGTAACTAAGTTATGGAACAGCCTGTAGTTACAGTTTGTAATTACATATGTAACAGGCCGAGTCTGTTACACAGCTACATATGTAACCAAAAGACTGTTGTGTTGCACACTTTATACAGCGTAATTAAAAATGTAAGTACACAGACATAAGCTACTTAAAATAAAGTGCATCAAGATTGTACTTAAGTGTACTTCATGTGTATCTATACTGTACACCTTATCCAGCACCTTAGTTTGATTTAACCGACCAGTACTCAGCTTAAATACATGTAATAACTTTCTTTTTCTTTTTTTTTTTTTTTAAGTTATATTTTTTTGGGCTTTTTGTTTCTTTATTATTGAGAAGACAGTGGAGAGATGACAGGAGAATATTGGGTAGAGAGAGGGGAGCGGGATCGGCATAGGAGCTCGAGACGGTAAATCGAACTCGGGTCGCCATGAACGCAGTTGCGCTGTATATGTCGGCACACTAACCACAAGGCTATTGGCGCTGACAAATACATGTAATACCTTTCTAATTACATTAAAATTACAGAATATTATACAGGCATAAGCTACTTAATATAAAGTGTATCAAGATTGTATTACGTGTACCAGTAGCTGTGTAACATACTCGGCCTGTTACATATGCGTAACAGTGGCTGCCTATTACATCTATATAATTACAAACTGTAATTACAGGCTGTTCCATAACTTAGTTACATGGTAAGTACATTTTGTTTCATGTAAGTACAACGGCTACTACTAAGTACTTAATTAGGTAATTACTCTGTATCATGAACACCTTAAAATAAAGAGTTACCAAATTTTTCCCCTTCTTTTTTTAGTGGACATTCTCAGAAAAAGGTACAAAAGCTGTCACTGGAGCAGTACCTTTTCAAAAGGTACCAATATGTAGGTGCAAATATGTACGCCTTAGTTACTAATGTGTAACATATTACATATTATGGTATATATTATATCTAAAGTGTACATATTAGTTCCAATATGGAACCCTTTAGCCTTAAAAACAGTACAAAGGTGTACCTTTTGAAAAATTACTGCCCCAGGGAGCTTTTGTGCCTTGAGTGTATTGTCATTGAGCTGAAACCAAATAATGGCTAAAATAACCATTCCGAATGTGTGTTTAGCATGAATAAAATCAAACAGCCACTAACTAGTTTACTAGCATTCTGCTGAAATCAAGAAATCTGGTGGTAATGGTGACTAAAGGGAAAAGGAGCTGATCTTTGTGCTTTAGTGGTCTGTAATGGTCGAGTCATGTGTATTAGAGGAGCTTTGTGTGGAGAGAGAAGAAGTGAAGGCTTATTTTCTGCTTCACTATGTCTTCACACTGTGGTCAGCCAGGGGAATACAACTGTCCATCAGCTGTTCTCAGAGCCTGTAACTCTCTTAAATTAACCACTGTCACTGATACACACACACACAGATGTTCACCCGGCTCTATTGCACTGCTTCGCCTGTAAATCCTGACAGTCGTCCATCAAGCCTGCTGTAGAAGAAAACAGTGGCTAACCTCGCTCCATCTGTTAGGAACAGTCTGCTTGCTCTCTCCAGGCAGGATTTAGTGTTCACTCGTCCCCTTCTCCCAACACCACCAAAGCCACCCAGACGTAACAATGCCTTTAGTGACTCCAATTTATCAATCTTGTGATACATTCATGTGTCACAGATGAGATCAATCTGAGATATTCATAGGTTTTAATCGAGAGTTTGGGTGAAATACTGAAATCTTGCTCTCTCAGTAAATCAAGCCCATTTGAGAGTAATGCAGTAAATTGGGAGCTGGAGATTGTTGGTATTTCGTTCCATGCCAGAGTAGTGATTGAAAGCGTCTGAAGCCCGGATGGCAGCGCCAACCTGGTCGCGCCAGGTGAGCAGATTCGCAGGGCAAAGGGAGTTTCAGCTAGCTGTTGGCATGTGACCTCTATTTATCGACAACAAGAGCTTACAAATGCATGCAGAGTTAGTGTAGAAATACACTGCGTGACTTATAAAGTCGGAAGAGATTTTAAAACAGCAAGGATCATGCCTTTGCCTACTTTGGGCATCATACACTGTACTAAACGACTGAGGATCACACACTACCAGACTTTCAAGTCATGCTTAACACAACAAACTCATGCAGAGACATGCGCCTTGCTACTGGGAGATGCATAACAAATGAAACAATATGTGGCTCAAATAATCAAACATGTTTGATTTCCTCCAAAAAATACTCTGTACCCATTATACACTGAGATTTTCTGTGAAAATCTACAGACTGTTGACTTGTCCAGTCTGTAAATCAGGGCAAAAATCTGTCATGTAGTTCCAGCCTTCAGTATCACTGGTGCACCTCAGAGACCAAAAGAGATGAATACAAGTAGCACACGTAAGCCGGGGATAGCGTCTTGGAGAATATTTGCTTTTTATTATATCTGTCTTTTTCTCACTGCGTGAATTCATTCTTCCCATTAACAGAAGCCCCTTAGCGTGGTATAATTCAGGGCAGAACGCAGCAGTTGTAGATGTTATTAGCGGCGTTATCCATCAGGGCGGGAGCGTATGGAGAGCAGGCTAATGCCTCTGTCACATCCCTCCGTTTGTCGTATTTATGGCCTCAGATTTGAACTGCATGACTGGCGTGGCACAGCCCTCAAATAATAAAATAAATCAAAACATAAGAGTTTTGTCTTTGTGCAATTTCCTTTTCAGTCTTCGAATATGAAACCAGATGTTTCCGGCATGCTAAAGATGCTTTTCATCTTTTTTTTTCCCTTATTTTTTTCTTGTTCCCTCCTGTCCCACCTCCCCTCCACCCCGACATGCTTTCAAAATACATGTACCTCTATAAAATAAAATAAAAAAAAAAAAAAAAAATGGAGAGGAGGGTGAGGTTGAGGGGTGCACGAAAGCGGGTGGCTTATGAAAAGTGAAATGTCCTGTTAGCCTCAGGTAGTGGTCTGTTTTGCATTGATAGAGCGGCTGGGAGTGCCTCAGGCTGTTATGAGGAGTGTTTTCCCTCCGTGATATCCTCCTGCACCATCTCTCTCTCTGGAGTGTGCCTCTAAGTAAGGCATGTGGGTCAAAGCAATACGCCTCGCATCCCTCTCCTCCCCTGCTCCCCTAATTGGGGGTGTTGAGGTTAAAGAATGTCGCGGTTATCACAAAGCCGGCAGAGAATACATTTCAGGAATATAATTTAACTTACGAGTGACCTGCATTTTCAAGCGTTGCGTCTCTGAAAATGTTTACTGAAAACACAAATGCGTAATCGCTCGGTGCGCATTGATATGTACAATGACGGTAATAAACACAACAACGGAAATTTGACAGGATATCGCCGGAAAGCGGCGGGATTGGCCGATAAGACGTCACCTATTCACCCAAGCCTCGGAGGGAGTGCAGATACGTCGCTGGTGTTTGTAGCAGTCTGGCCTACGTTCTGTGGTTCCTCAGTAGTGCGTGCTCACTGACAGCCATATTTAGTCTCTCTGAGCCACTGAAAACATGCTCGCCCTCACTCTCTTACTCTGTCTCTCTTTCTCTGAAATCTGCCAGAAACAGCACATTTCCTGGCAGGCTCCAAATCCGGGCTGAGTCCAAACAAACACGTCCTGTAGCGCTGGCTGCCGTCCAGCGGGCAACTCTCACCTGCACAGTGTACCGGCAGCCCGACTGCGCTGTGACATGCTAGATGGGCTCTTTGAGGTTTCCAGGGATACAGTCAACGTCCATGACTGTGGTGGTAGCCCGGGCCAGGCCAAGAGAAACTCCTGCGGTGAGGAATTACAGTACGATAGCACAATGAGCTAACAGTCTAGTTCAAACTGTTGGTCTTCAAATAGCTGGATAGTTTCACTTGCTGAAAAGACATATGAGGGCAAATATTGATAGACCGAAACAAGGGGTGGCTGGTAAAACGAAACTTCACGTGGCACAAAACATTATTTTTTCTTCCTTCAAGAACGTGGACTATTCAGTTTCTTGGTTAGACTGCTTAGAAAAGATTTTCTGTGTTAAAACAACTGCTTAATGTCTGCAGTGTTATTCATTTGTAATTACTATGTAATTGCATTGTAATTAGCTCAAGAGGCATTCACATTTGAAAGTTTCAAAACCACTTAATCTGATTTTGGCTGGAGCTGCACTTTCTGTGATGAAACCTGTTGCCATAAAGTTTTTCTTTTTTTTTTTTTGAAGACTTTGTTGGTTGTGGATTATAGCTAAAGGACTCGGTTGGTGTTCAGTGTTTTTGTTTTGTTTTCTATATTTTCTTTTTGTTTTTTTTTTTTTGTTTTCATGGTTTTAAAGTAATTAGAACCATGATTTTATTTAGACTTAAGATTGACATCTTCAATCGTCATGGCAACCAGTTTATTTATTCTTGCTAAAATTGTTTTCTGCAGAACAATGTGGAATGTTTATTTTACCAATGTTCGAAATCCTCTTCATGCCAGCTCTGTTTAGATAAGATTTTTACTGGAACATTTACTGTAACTACATTTTCCAATTAGATCACAAAAGGTCAAAAGATTTGTGATAAAGGCATCCATTTGAACATAAGAGAATGTTCCTATATTCTGTTGAACTGCTTTGTTTGCAGTTCTTTTCACAAACAGCAATGTGACCGAACTACACAAGATAAAATTCTCTATTATACATGGAGAGAAAACCAGTTGATGAATTCTTAAAAAACAAGTTGTTTTTCTTCTGTTTATTTACATGTATGTCACTTTGAATATTTTGTTTGTTTTGGGGTTTTGATATTTTTGTTTCTTTCAAATGATTTCTGGGGATCACTGAACAACCCTTGAGGCTATTTCGATCTTCAGTGACTACAATGCCTCCACTTCTAGTTCTAGTTTTATACCAAGTATATATTTCTCTTGAGCACTAGGACAAGTTGAAATCTTTTAATACTTAAATCCGGCCTGATCTAGGTGTGCTGAGACTGACACTACTCAGAGGAAGCCGCAGTTTGTTATTGCTAGACCTAACGGTTCATGTCAAATCTGGAGTGTATCCACCCCATGCCAAGAGCAGAAGTGGAGAAATTACCTCTGGCAGACTAATACAGCTCATAACAGACACGTCTGAAAGAGGAACCAGACGAAACATTGAGAGCCTTTAGCAGCGCAGAGGACTTACATAGAAGCAGTTGACCAATTAGGGCTACATTCTGCAGGTACCTCGGTGTGTGTCATACCTTAGCGTAATGACGGTTGTCTCTATTAGCATGACAGCATGTCAAACAACCTCTTCCTGTGAATGGAGGCTTATCTTAATTGGCTCCGTCTCTGCGGATTGTCTGTGTGGTGCAGTACAGTGGCCGAGAGCTCTGCTTCATGTCTGCCCCGGCCACCACACACCAATATTTCATGTCAGACATCCAAAACGAGTAAGGCATATTTCATCAGATGCTATAAGGGGGAAATTAGCACTGAGGCCCATTTATTTTGCCATTATATGGATCCTACATCAATCATTGGATTTTAGCAAGAAATTCCAAACTCTGTGACAATCCTACAGCACCCCTGCCCTAGAATACATTACAAAGACATACAGTTGCAAGTCTGATCCTTTTTAATGTTGAGCAAGTTTTTAATTTCTGAATTTAGACAGCTTAAAAAGATAGCAAAAAAAAAAAAAAGTTGGACAGGGACTTGATTTTTTTGTCCATCGTGACATGTTGCTAGAAGGGGGTTTTAAATTTGTCTGGCTGTTGGACTGTTGAATGTGCATGGATAAATAATTTCTAATAAATACAACAACATTCTTTTAAAAAAGTCAATTCTTGTCACTCTCATGACTTTGTTTCAAGGTCACTATGTGCTTCCTCTAATTTCTCTATAAATTCTCTCTATTTTTTAGCCAAAACAAAAAAAAAAACTTGTTCAGTGAATTTAATAAAAAATAAAGTAAACTTTTCCACGCAATAAGTTCACGTTCATACAACAAGACTAAAACGAGTTCAGTTAAAAACAAATAATGTTTAGTTAGCTCAACAAAACAATATTTGTTTAATTGAACTTGATTTAGTCTTGTTGTATGTATCTGAACTAATTGCATGGAAAATAATTTACTTAATTTAATTAAGTCAATCTATTTTTTAAACAGTTAGCAAAAACACATGTTGGCATGTGAATGATAATTTCATAATTTCATTCATAGTGGTAATATACCATAAGAGTTAAGCAAAGAAGAATGATCTCAGAACTGGGATTAGCACAGTTATTGCTCATTGAGTGAATCATGAAGTCAGTGAAACTGCCAGCACCCTAAGCATGAGCGCTAAACTTTTTCTAATCTCAAAACCTCTTCTAAATCTCAAAAATAACTCACCATTACATGTGTAAGAACTCTAACATGTAATTTTTTTTCATTAAAAACACTTAAAATTACCATTTTTGTCAACATATATCCCTCTTAATACCACCGCATACACATGCTGAGAACTACACATCCACTTTTCAGGTGTCAACAAAAAATATTCATGTAGTCCCAACACCAAATGATTAAGCTCAATTAATTTTTACAAATTTAAGTGGACTGAACATAATGGAAATAAGTTAGGGAAGAAAATTTCAAGAATTTAGTTGTATCTTCTCATTTAAAGCAAATCAGTTAAACAAGCATTAAAAATCCTTTTTTTGAGTTAGGGTTTGTTTGTATTATAAAATGATAAAACTTCTTATAAAACTTGGTGCAACTCTCCAAAAATGCAAAAATACAGTATATGTATATATCGGAGGTCGCATTAACCAAAAATTGTCCGTCACTGACACATTTTTTTATCAGTGACGGAAAAATCTGAAGGCCGTCCGTCACTTTGACAGATTACACTGAGGGTGATCTATTGTAACTTGTAGCTGTAATTCCCACCCCTGTCCAGCTGGTGGTGAGTGCGCTTCAGTCTGCCTGCAGAGCAGGGCATCCAGAACAAAAACGAAACTGTCATGAATTTTTCCTATGCGCTTGATTGCTCACAGGCGAGTACACAGAAGCTACAATGATCTATCACGCCATATTAAATAGCGCCAAAACAGTATTTATTGCTTGAATGTCCTAATGAAATGGACAGAATTTGAAATCTGAGTCTTTGTTTCATATCAAAAGTAACACAAAGCCTAGCTTATTGCTATTTAATGGAAGGAAGACGCACTATGTAAATTACTGTTCATTCATCAACTGAAAACAGCATAGACCAAAAGATGATTGGGATTTAACAATTGATATTGGTTCATTAAAATGAGCATTAAAATTGAGAAATCGATTTTATTTGTTGTTGTTTGTTTACCCAGCCCTAGCATATTTTGTTGTTTTTAAACACTGCACTGTCGTCCTGTAGGTTCATGATTAAAAATGAAAATGTGAACAAAAATAAAAGCAATTAAATATATTATTCTTATTAAAATATAAAAATTAAAATGACGGGTAATAATAGATTATGATGGAATTTTTATGACCCTCTCCATCAAAATGACGGACAATGTTGAAGTCTAGTGCAACCTCTGAGATATATATATATATATATATATAATTAATATAAAATTTGAAATATATAGTAACTTTTTATAACTTAATAATGATTAAGGTGTGTACGTTTAGTCAATATGAAGGATACACAACCATCTTTAAGAGAAACCAATATTTGAAATCCAAAATTAACCAATGAATGCAAAGAGTACTTTTTTTTTTTTAAATTTTGGACACTCTTAAAACGACACACACACCTCATTGGTTCTCGTGCATGACACACATACATTTGAGCTTCCGTGTTTATCAAATATGATGTGCCTTATGTATGTGTGTTGATTATTGTTTAGATATAAATTAAATCTGTTCATCACATAAAGCAATTAAGTCTCTTCAGAAGACTTGAATTAAACCACTTGATTCATATGGATTTGTTTAACAGCAACTCTATGACCTTTATAAGTTTTGATTACCTGGCCTTTCAGTGGAGGGACAGAAAAACCTCTCAGGTTTCGTTGTTTCAAATATTAACCAAAGTCTGAGTTATGAGTTTGGAATGACATGAAGATAAGTAAATGATAACAGAATTTCCCTTTAATGACCACTGTGTACATTTGACACTTTGGTCGATATGAAAAAAACAAACAACTTCTTCATAGCGACAAAAAATGTCAATGCTCACATTAGCGTGATTCATCACCTGCTCATTTCACTCACGTATTCTCTCCTCTGTCCTCTCAGTTGGTGCCACTTCCTCTTTAGCAGTCCTTGGCTCCCCTGGGTTGGGGCAAATGTGGTACAGAGGCGAAGCTCGGCTCCTAATGAAGCCTTGCCGCTATCTCCCCCTGACCTCAACGAGATGGAGCTACAGAATAGTTTTATAATACACTATTCATGTTTCTCTCTCTCTCTCTCTTATTAATCTGTTCTTTCCTCTGGCCATTTTTCAAATAACTCCTTTTGTTTACTCATGAATATTTTTGCGGCTCATTCCTGGGTGGCTGCAGGGCTGTTTGGCCGCTGGCCGTGCTCTGCGGTTCGAGGTAGGAGAAATACTTCTCTCTTTCCCTGGGTAATTTGCAGCAAGAAGGCCCTGTATTTCATCATAGGATAATCTAACCTTTGAGGTGTTCTCTAGTCTGCTTGCGAGCCTAAAATAGGTCACTTAAGCGGGCTTAGCGTGGCAGAGCGGGCAGATCCAGCAGCCTGATGCCCAGGGGAGGGAGAGCCACAGTAATTGGTAGTTATGACTCCGGGGTTCCATAAACGAGGAACAAAGCTGGCCCACCTATTGTCACATTTAGGACAACGCCGCTTGCGGTGCCGATAAGAGCAAAGGATTCATTAGATCTGCGAGATCCTAATTACCGCCTATATAAATAAATAAAAGAGCGGTCACCTGGAAAGTCAGTGTCCTTCATACAGTACTTGCGACGGTGTTTTTTGGATTAGGACGCTCTCAGCGTTCAGTACGGAGGCGTAATATTATTATCCGTCTATAAAAAGCACCTGACATCGGGCTAATCTGTCAGTCGTTCTGGTTTCTTTCTGTCTGTCTGTCTGTCTCATTCTCTCTTTAATGTAGGGAGGTGGGGAAAGAAAGGGAGGGGGGCTAAAGGCATAATGAAAAGGCCTAAATGACAGAAGCCTGACAGTAGGATTGGCTGGTAAATGACTCCGGAGTGGCTCGCCTGCAGAGAGCGGCTGAGGGAAGTTCCCAGAAGGACTGATTAATTCCAGTCGCAGTGGCTGCCGGGGGAGCAGCAGGGTTAGCGGCAGCGCGTAGAGGAGCCTATTACCACTCCACATCTAATCAGAGCCAGAGCGACCCGCTCCCCGCGACAAACTTTCCGGGGCTCGCTCCCATTCGTTCCACACGGGGACTTTAAATACGGGGGAGGTGAGCCCAGGCCAGGAGTTTTGGGAGGGGTACAAAGGATTTGCTTTTCAAAAAAGATGGTTAGGAGCTTGCTAAGAAATCCTCTTCCCTGGCTTTTGCTGGGAGAAGATTCCAGGCAGCTTTGATAGTGACAGACCTTCCTGTGCCGCAGCTGAGCGTGTGACCAGATATGAATGTGCCGTTGTGTTTAATCCCAGCGGTTTCACTCCGAGCTCTGCGAAAGTATGTCACTGACACACGCGCAGCTCGCAGACATCAGTATTACGCCAAGTGGGCTACGGATGTGCCAAAGACAGACATAAATAAATGAAATAAAATTACACAGCCCGTCCCTGTGAAAAATCCATTTTTAACACTTATATTCGCTATTGGATAAGCACCTGAGCTTTGATGTGAATGATGTAAATAACGTAAAAATGAAATGTACAGTGGAGGAAACAACAGCTTTTTACCGCACAGCATAATACAGAAGCTAATGACAATAAGTAGCACTTTTGAAACACAGGCTGGCATAACGATGTGCTTCACAAGGGTGTTTGGAGGTGTTTTGTATACCAACACAAACTTCCTGTCATCTGAGGAAATCAGAGACAAAGACTACGGTGGCAGCTCTTTTGTCATTGTAAAATACCGAACAAATACCATGGCGTTACAAAATCATGATGTTAATGGTCAATGACAAAGAAGACGTTCAAAGATTAAGAAAATAATAGTACTAACAATAAAATGTATAGAGTACAATGATATAAAAAATAGATTTTTGTTTGAAATGTGTGTTGGGAGTATGTGTACACAACTACCCTATAATGATAAATATTCCACACAGTGGTTTTTGTTTAATCTGTAAAAAGAATTTCTCCCTTTTCACATCAAGCCATTCTCAGCATCTTGTCTGTGTGACGACACACCGATAGAGGTCGCTCCCACGATAGTTGATTGACACGGCCGTCTTACCTTAGACCCGCCTTAAATGAGCAGTAACAGTCCAATCGCCATTGTTTCGGTGCCGGATCAGGGACGTAGACAAGAATGGCTCCTAAGTGATTGAGGTGTTCTGTTGTTGGATGTAATAATGAACATAATAGTCGTCATTTACTCCCGACATCTGAGCCGCTGAAGACTCAGTGGATGACTTTAGTTTGCGAAGGAAACGCGCCTCCCGATCTAAACAAATGCGTCTATGTTTGTGCAAATCATTTGTGATCCAGCTTCACTTACAGCTGAAGTGAGTATAAGGGTTTTTTTTTTTTAAGAATATTTGCAATCGCCCTTCCTAATAACGTGCTAGTTAGCAAGTTTTGTGGCTAAACGTGGCTAAATGCGGCTAAAGTAAACAGGCTCATCACCCCGCAGAGAGAAGAGAGGGGCGGGGCGAGCAGAGCTCATTAACATTTAAAGCAACATCGACCAGAATGGGTTTATTTTTGCAGAGCTGATTTTGGCATGGTAAAAAAGGTGTTTTTTTTACATTACCATTGAGAAATTTGAACCAAAGCATGTTATAGAGTTTTCATTAAGACCCTGAAGAATCAACAAGCATCCGATGACCCCTTTAAGAAATAATGATTTAAAAATTAAAATAAAAAAAAGATGCTTTTTAGTGAGATTTTTTCTACATTATAATATCAGAACAGTTGTATCACCCTTGTATTTATGACATTTGTTTCTTCCCAAAAATTAGCAAAATGAATTTTAATTTAAAAATTCTAAACATCATAGAAGAGGTGAATAAAGTACATTTTTCTTATTTTTTAAAAGTCATTATTCTTTGAAATTCCTGTATACCAGTGGTGTATATCAAAGTACCACAGTACTTCCATCTGAATTTACCAAAGTACAATGGTAAAACCAAGGATAAGTTATGTAAGGATATGTTTAGAAGTATGTTCTCATATAGCAATTTTTTTTCCCTCCAAAATCACATGACCACTTTTTATACATATTTATAGACAAAGTAGCTATATTCAGCACTGTAAAATGCTACATTTTCCATCCGTAAGTATTTCCCATCCCTTTATGTTCTTTTAGTCCACTGTCAGAATCATAAGTATCCTTCCCCCCCTCTCTCTCTCTCTCTCTCTCCACTCTGAGACATGCTGCCCTCCTGCGCTGACAAAGGTTATGAATAATACATATTAAGTACTGTACTAAAGCCTGTAACCGAACTGTTAAAATATTGATCTTGCCCAATCATAATAAAGCGGAATTACTGAAAGTGATCCATCATCCTTAACGCTTAGCGTCCCCGGCTTCAGCTGGCTTAACTTGCTCAATTTCTCCTCACCATGAAGCTCCATCACAACTCCATTATGACGAAGATTGTATCACAGCAGCAATTGCTGGTTTACTAGCAGACTGTTGTCATGCAAATGAAGTGACAACAAATCCATAGAATTATTAAATATATTTAGATGCATACTCTGTGGACGAATAGAGTATTTACTGTACCACTGGATTCCAGAGAGGATCCCTTATGTGTGGGTTTTGTAGGCATCTGCGCACATGTTCATGTGCATGTTTGTAAGCACTAGTAGATGTATGCAGTTTGTGGGTGTGTGCGTACCGTTGATCGTGTTTTAACGCGTCTTTGTTTCATGTGGTCTTTAATGTCCTTGTGGGTGACTACATACTTAACTAAGCCAGACATTTCCACATCTAATGACTTTTTAAATATTAAAACTGGTCCGCATCGTCACAATTGTGAGCTCTTAATTTACTGAGCAATTAAGTCCAGACCCTCATTTATCAAGGGCTGTTCATTTACTCCAAACCTCGTCACTTTTTATTAATTGATGCTATAGAAAACACTGAGGTAAAATTAATGTGCACACACCCGAGGTCACGCCGGCAGTCGTTGGTAACTATTGCTGAACTAGACGTGAGATAAATAGTAACGTCATTTCGCCGATTACACCTGAGATACGTGGAGACATTAAGCATTACTCTGGGGATCATCCTCTGCCGAGGAAACGGCTGGAAAAGACTAGCTGGTTTTTTCTGTGACCATCTGTTTTGCAGGAAAATTATCTTAATGCTGCTAAGAGGCAAAACAATTATAGCCTTAACCTTTGAGCCTGCACCACTCTTCTATTTCATCCTTTGCTTTCCGGAACACTTCTTAAGTTCTGTGGAACTGAGTGCCAGAGGATGGTCTGTCAGTACTAGTCGGCCTTCCAGTGTTTGAGACAGGAGGTTTCTACCATTGATTTGTGGATGTTTTATGATGAATTTATGCTCATGAAAATATTTAGGGAATAAAATCCATACCTAGGGCCATGTTTCGCAATGGACACAGTAACAATAGTGGTTGGCAAATGTTACTTCAAGGAGCTTTTTCAACCTAATCTGACCCTTAAGAATTAGGAAAGAATCAAGGGTCAACCTAATCTAACCCTTAAGAAATGTTATCAGGTTAATATATTGTAAATTAATATTAATAATTTAATTAATACATTTCTGAAGTGAAAAGAACAAGTGATTCATTTACAATGAAAAAAAAATGTAAATTGACTGTCACAGCACTCCTTGTGTGACCTCACATTTGATGTTTTTTTTATTTTTTTTTATTTTTTTTTAATTGAAGTAGATATTTCCTCTTAGCATCTTCTTATCAGATTCATGTTACATCTTTTGTTAAAGGAATAGTTCTCCCAAAAATGAAAATTCTGTCATTAATTACTCACCCTCATGTTGTTTGTTCATCTTCAGAACACAAATTAAGATATTTTTGATGAAATTGGAAAGCTTTCTGACCCTGGATAGAAAGCAACAGAACTACCACGTTCAAGACCCAGAAATTTTAAAGAACTTTTTTAAAATTGTCCATGTGACATCAGTGGTTCAACCATATTTTTATTAAGCTATTGTATTTTGCCCGGAAATTGCACATTCCACTGGAAATTGCGCATTCCACATATTAAACCCATTTAAAAAATCTAAATAAAGCAAAATGATATTAAGAATTCAAAACAAACTGTACAAATTTATTAATTAAATTTATGCGATGCAGGTTTAATATATGCGCTTTAATTATTTCCATGTTTGTAGGTTTCGTATTGGAGCGGCTCCATTCACAGTAAATGCTGCTGCACAAACTGTTATCATTTACATGTGTGGAACATCACAAACTCTATCTCTCCATTTTGCTGTGAGTTTGGGTTTTTATAACTTTCATCTGGGGACGCAACGTGCGTTATTTAATCAGATTTGTAAGGTAAATCATTTCTAAACCTATGCAAACACAAGAGAATACATCATTATCTTGCTAACTGTTCTTCATGATTTCAAAATAAAAGTTTAAAACCTCACTCTGAGTTTACACGTTTTGATGTTTTCATATTTTAGAAATTACAGTGGATGTAGCTTTTCTATCATAACGAAATTGCCGAATGTTAAAGCTTAATTGGACATTTGAATTAAATGCTGTTGAGTCAATATTAAACCAGGATTAGATCATGCAGTAAAGTGTAAAAACAATCATCAGGCTGTTGGCACCCTCTGCAGTCATTTGTTATAATGCGTAATGTACATTAGCTTCATTATAATACATTATGTATTTTAACAGTTTTGTTCAATAAAACCATACATTTAATTGGTTTTGATACTTTATTTGAACAAATTATTATTGCCTCATTGCTATTATATATGTATTTTAAACAATTTTAAAGGCTATTGTTCACTAAGGTCTATTTTTATTACATCCAATTACTCGATTAATCGTCAGAATAATTGACGGATTACTCGATTACCAAAATAATCGTTAGTGACAGCCCTACTGCTGATGCAGGAGCTGGCAGTCTGATGCAGAACATTCATTAAAAATATCTTAATTTGTGTTCCAAAGATGAACAAAGGTCTTACGGGTTTGGAACGACATGAGGGTGAGTAATTAAAGACAGAATTATCATTTTTGGGTGAACTTTATTGCAGTATTTTAGTGTAATGTGTTGTCATGATGGTGTTTTGTGTTTGTGTGCACCATCTATCTGGTAGTATTTACCTTAGCTATGGAAAAGCTACTTGTGATGAACTTAAATTCTTTGTGTGTCTTTCTCATTACCACCTGTGTTATTATGGTGGTTGTCAGTGTATGTTAAATGTACAAAACAGAGTTTACTAGCAGCATGGTTATGCTAATTCCACAGAAAAAGACTGTAGGGTTTACTGAATTTACTAAGCCAGACATCAGATGTTTTAGATATTATATTAACATAAGGAATTTACTGATACATGTAATATAAATATATTTACAAATTGAATATATGTGCTGTCGTCAGTAATTTTATTGTTTTGCTTACTCTCCGCTTGAACGTCCGGTGTGAAACAGACCTAAAACCAATGTGTTCAAACAGCCATTGTTGTTTTAACACGACAGGATGTTCTCAAGACAAATGCTTTCAATATTCGCTGCTATCTCAGTCTTATACCTTGTCAGAAGCCCTTTCTGAAAACACTCATAATTTCTTGAGGACAGCTCTTGGGCTGTTGAGAGTCGTGGAAGAGCAGGCACTAATAATAATGTATCAATCTGCGACAGCGGGAGACGAAACAGCGTACGGCGGTCCGCAAGCCTCAGTCGCTGCTCCGCTCTTGACCTCCGACCCTGGGCGGTATTGGGGGCTGTGATGGTTCGGTGCCAGCCGCGGCTGTGCAGAAGCAGCTCGGGTGCTAATACGCTCCCATTCCTCATTCAGACAGTCAACAGGGCCGGCAAAGCACTGGGGCAAAATATTCTGTCTCCCACAGCAGACGGTAATAAATTGTCCTTTCATCGATGTAGAAGATAAATTTTTTCTCTTTCTCTCTCACACTCACTCACACACACACACTTACACATTGACGTTTTTTTTCCGCCCCTCGGGAGGAGAACCTGGTCTGGGTTTTTTGGGCCACTAGGCAGGTGAGGAACACTACACAGTCCTGCAGTGTTTCTGGAGGAAATGTGTGCATTAGAATCCGTGTCCAGCGGGGATCTCGTGGGGAAAGCCTGGGCTAACCGAAATAAGCGAGTGGCATATTTAACGGCGCCTCTACTAAAGAACCTAATTACCTAATGAGAGTGCGCACGAGGACTAGAACTACTCCTTTTCCACAGAATTAAAAAAAAAAAAGGAGACCACGAATGAGAAACAGAACGAAAAAGAGTGTGGGAGGGCCTGCGTGTATCACCGTACCCCCTCCAGTTTGCACACCCTGCTTCACCACAGCTCGGCTTCCGCTTTGTAATTGTGCAATTAGTGCCACAGCTTGGTTTTCATATATCACAAATGGCTGAGTGGAGGTATTACAGTACGGAAAGTTCCAGCCTAGCGGTCTTGGCTGGGAGCAGGGCATTAGGGCCAGCGGTTTGTAAAATGTGAGCCAATTTATCATGATCTGTTATCCTCTCACGCCCACCACTCTCAACCCCAGTGCCTCGTCTTTCCGCCTGACCTTGTGCCGCTTTTTGTGGGGGTTCAATTTGCTCATTGTTACTCGCTTGCATAATTTCAGCCGCCACACACACGCACACGCGCACTGGCGGCAGATAAACATTCCTGCAGCTGATTACCGCTGCTGCCACTTCCCTGCCTCTGTCACCCTCTTCCTCCTTCTCTCTCTTTATCTTTCTCTCTCTCTCTCTCCTTCCAAGTGAACTCTATTTATTTACATGCCGAGGCTAAACGGGATTCATTTGTAAGATGGCAGGCTGCATAGCTCTTGTAATTCTTCCTAACCGGTCGCTTCCGCTCGCCGCGTTAGCTGTCATAAGCGGCGCGCCGGAGGAGAAATCCTCTGCCGTTGTGCAGCCGGCCTCTCTTCTCCCTGTCACCCGCACATCACACCGATCTCCACAGCTGCAGGTTGCCACGGCGAAGATTTACAATGCACGCCTATTCACTCAAGCGTCTCCTCTCTAACCCTCCCCTCGTCATCTCCCTCTGCTCCTCGCTCTCCACGCTCCTCTTCTTTTCCTTTGTGAAATCTGTCGCTCTTTTTCTCTGCCCCGACTCCCTCGGCTCACGCTGGCTTATCGCCCCCGGCAAGCCCCCGCGGCTCCTCACCACGGCAACCAGCTGGCCCTCGAGCGGGGAGCGGGGGGCGAGGGGTCTGGGTTTAGGCTGATACGACGTTCCGACTCAGGATCCCTCCTGACCTGCCAGAAGATCAGTCTCTCTCTTACACCCTTATCTGCCATCTTAAAGCCTGCTTAGAAACGCCCGTGCTCTCCTGTCTTTCCGCGCCGCTCTCGTTTCTTTCTTTCGAAAAGCCGTCGCAGTGGTTTATCCGCCGGAGGTTTTGTTAGCCGGATCCTCGTGGCCCCCGCTCTTACGCGATCGAGGGGCCCGCCGTCCCGCCCCGCGCAGTTTCCCACAATCCCTTTCCGTGAGGCAGAATCACCATTATTAACTGATTGTAATCTGAGGCAGAACGTAAACTGATCACTCAAGGCTCTGCCGATGAGAAATAAATAAATAAATAAGGCAACATTTTTGTTTACTCCTCCGTGACAGACTCTCTATCAAGTGGTATCATTTGAATTCAGCAAGCCTACACAGGTTATCATCTTTGCCAGAGGAAAGGAGAAACGCAATAACAATAATAGTAATATCAATAATGATAATAATTATCACGAAGAACATGCCCATCTTGACAGATTATTTTCAATCACAACTTTCCGAATGTCATTGTGGATTCATGGCAGGAGACGTGCCGCATGATGTCTGAGTGGGAATCTGTCTGGCACAATATTGTTATATTTCTGGGCAGATAACTTTTTGCCTGTCTGCCCTCTGTGTAATCTGTCTGTCTGTCAGGGTTCAGCCATATGTATGATTTGAATCTGATATTGTAGATAAAGGTGGTGGTATATAATATATATATGCCTGTATTTTTCATTCTGTTTCAGGTTTGATAGTTTCTTTTATTGTTTTCTCACCCTAAATGACTGTCACAGCATATTATCGCTGAATTTCCAAATCATAAAATGCATCAATGCACAATCATGCTTCATTCTTTCTGTCATAAAGCAAACATATGTTGTCTTTAACACAGTAACACAGTGTTCCCGATGTTTATATTCACACAGCATTTTAAGTGCTCAAATGCATTGTAAAATGTTTGTCTTCAGAGACAAAGGTGTAGCTGTATTTTGTTTCATGTAAAAACTTTCTTTCCATCTATCCATCTCTGCTCGTTCTCATGTCTGATGATTGAGCAGCTCTTCTTTTTCACTGCCACAAGAGGCTTCACACCTCTGCAAGTGCAAAGTGAACAAGCACACGTCCAGTTAGGACTTTTCTGGATTCTGGATTTCATTGATCTCTGCTACGTATTTTGTTGTCGTTTTAAAACATTACATCAATTTGGAGGTGATTTATAGCATTTTAAACATTTTAATGAACAGATAATGTGTTATGGTAAACTGAATTGTTAAATCTCTAAATAAGTCAGAATGTATGTTGGATACTAGTGCTGTCAAACGATTAATCATGATTAATCGCTTCCAAAATAAAAGTTTTTGTTTATATAAAATGTCTACTGTATATATTTACTATGTAAGATACAGTATATATTTTGAACACATTTCCATTTATATTCACATAATTTATTTTATATATAAATATATTTAATATATAAACTTAACATATTTTTCTTAAATATATACATGTTTGTGTGTTTATATTAGGGCTGTCAAACGATTAATCGTGATTAATCGCATACAAAATAAAAGTTTGAGTTTGCCTAATATATGTGTGTTGTAATTGTTATGTATATATAAATACAAACACATTCATGTATATATTTAAGAAATATTTACAAGCATATGTATTTATTATAATTTTTATATAATTTCTATTATATATAAATAAAAATATTTTGTACATAAATAACATATTTCTCTTAAATTTAAGCATTAATTTGTGTGTATTTATATATGCATAATAATTACACGCACTACATACACATTTATTAGGCAAACTCAAACTTTTATTTTGTATGCGATTAATCGCGATTAATCGTTTGACAGCCCTAGTTTATATATACATGATAAATATACACAGTACACATATATTATGTACACAAAAACATGTTATTTAAATGCAATTTATCACAATTAATCGTTTGACAGCACTGTTAGGGGTCAACTGATATGTGTTTTTCAGGGCCGATGCCGATCATTACAGATCAAGTAGAGCGATAACCGATATTTTGAACCAATATATGTCTGGTGTAAAAATTTAAAATAAATAATTAAGAATAACAAGGGCTCTGACAAAATGCTTTAAATCCTTTAAAATTTTATTTACTTTATTTATTTATTTTATTTTATTTTATATGGTTTTGAAAATGACCGATAACCATAAAAACCCTTAAAAAAAACAAAGGTTTTTTTCTCTCTCTCTTTCATAAATGACTTACACTTAAAATCACAAAGGTGATGCATGAGAAAGTCCAAATTAACATGTTGAACTGGATCTTTTTCTATCCTGTTGATGTTAGGACCTGGCAGACAGTGATTCTCTACCACAGGTCAAAGGTCAGTC
Source organism: Cirrhinus mrigala (assembly GCA_036247105.1). Lineage (NCBI taxonomy): Eukaryota > Metazoa > Chordata > Actinopteri > Cypriniformes > Cyprinidae > Cirrhinus > Cirrhinus mrigala. Next base: position 10,465,580 of record CM070012.1, read on the forward strand.
TGTCCAGTGTTGTGGCTGACCTGTCGGATGACATTGCTTAAATATTCTCCTCTCTTCAGCTAGAGGAAAAGAGAAGCGAAGAGCACACACCAACTGCTGATCAGAGAAGAATACTAAACACCTTTCTGCTCATCTCCCTCTCCTCCTCTCATTTTCTCTTCCTATTTCTTTCCCCATCATTCCATCCACATCCCTCCTCCTCCCCACTCCTTCTGTCTCTTTTACATGCTGGCATAGTAAAAAACATTCTATTCTTTGCAAGTTATTTTGAATCTATTTAATAGCCCAAAAAAAAAAAAGAAGAAAAATCTGCGGTAAAACTCACGGGAGTGACCTTGAAACCCCTATCACCACCTCCCGACTTCACAAAGAAAAAAAAAAAAAATGCGTGGAAAGTCAAATCCACCCAGTTTGGTTGTGGTTTTCTCCTATTCATCCAGGGCTTGTCGACGCTAGCCCACAAGCTCGCACTTACAGGGGTGACACGCCGGCTAATTGAAATTTATTTGCAATTATGTGACTACAATAAACACAATCTTCCTTTTCTTTCATTAATATCTCCATGGCCCATGAGGAACAATCTCCTCGCTGCTTTTTACAAGCCGAGGAGAAGCAGCCCGCGTTGTAATAGCACGGAGAGTTAATGTAGCTTGAACAAGGATCCTAATTGTCCCTGTCTCTGTCATATTTGTCTACTCCAACAGGCCTAAATACCACAGCGATTAATTACCACCGGGCAGGTACGCCGAGGCAGTGTTTGTGTGGGTGTGTATGTTTATATGTGAGCATGTGTCTTGCTGCATAATCTGGTAAAATATTCCCTGACAAACAAACGCGCGCACATACACATAGCCGTCGCGGTTCACGTTCAGCTCCTAGTAAAATTTTCTGTGCCACACAGGTGGGCTGGAATGGGATAGATCATTTGGATGATTATGTTGTGACTGCACGTGAAGTTCACGAGTCTCACCTCCTCGAGATTTCTTTTCGTCGAAATTATTTTCCCACCATGCATCTCTCCGCGGTGGTAGCTCCCACCTACTCATCAGCGTGTGCATTAGTTGTGATCAGGGCGATGACTGCGTGTTTACGCACCTCCTGAACGGCTGCAGATCGCAATTTAGCCTTGACCTTTCCGCTGGGCCGCCGAGGCTAATGATGGTGCAGGGACAGCAGGTGTGTTGCATTAGTCCAACTTCACTGGCTGAGCAAATGAACACACACTTTATCACCAACACTGCCACCTCCTGACTGTGAGTATTGAATCGTACCTTCACACACACACAAACACACACATACACACTGACATGCACACTCATTTATGTTGTGTTTGTGATGGAGTAATTTGTGGTTGTGTCCGAAACCCTAAGGTAGCTGCAGTAAACTAAGAAAATAAACACAAGTGTGATTTAGAAAAAATCAAGCACATATTTAATGAATACAGTGGTTATTTTGTGTAAAAATAGAATCGTAATGGAAACTGCCCCTTCAAATGCCGTTTATATTCTTTCCACCAGCTCACAAACTGCACTCAGGATTGTGGGATATCATAACTAGTGACAGATACGTCAGTGCTGCCTTCAAACACTGATCAAAATGGGTCTAGATAGGATATAATTAGTGGTGAGCATCGATTAATCGCGATTAATCGCATTCAAAATAAGTTTTTGTGTACATAATTGTGTACATATTTGTGTGTACTGTGTATATTTATTATGTATATATGTATATATGAATGCACACACACATACACGCATGCATACATTTAAAAAGATATGTTGTTTATATATTAAGTATATTTATATGTAATGTAAATTATATGAATATAAATATATATATATGTAAATACATGTAAATATTTGTCAGAATGTATACTGTATGTGTGTGTCTTTATATAGACATAATAAATATACACAGTACGCACACACATATATTATATAATCAAAAACTTTTTTTTTGGATGCGATTAATCGCAATTAATCATGATTAATCATTGACCAGCACTAGATATAATGTACCAATTTTAAAAAGCTGACTAATACTAATAAGCCAATAATTATGTTTATATTATGGCCAATAACCGATACATGACAGATTCAGTTTTGATAAATAATCTAAATGAATAGTCTAATTAGGTCGCTCTCCTTTTATATACACAGTACAGCATGAAAATTGATATTTTCTGAAGATTACATTTGACTGTTTTTTTTTTTTTTTGTTTGTTTGTTTGTTTGTTTTTTTAACATAACTTTATGAGAATGTTAAATAGCAGCAAAGGAAATTGAATTATAAAAATGAGAAATGAGCGTCCAGTATTTTTCCTGACATATATCCAGTTTTGATGAATATCATAATTTTTAATTTCTAATTTTGGCCAGTAACCATTCCAACACTGATATATTGTGTGTGGTAAACACTGATTTCAAATAGAAATTGCTATATCTAATTAAATAAGCACTCATTTGTATTTCCAAAACTGAACACTTCGAATTCTGACCACTGGATAAAGTCAGATAGAATTTATTTTTTAATTTTTTAATTATTTTCAATAATTGTGTTCATGGCCGATAACTGATAAACTAATAAGTACTGTTATGATAAATAATCGAAATGAATGTAATTAGGTAGCATTCCTTTTAAATAAACAGTACAACATGAAAAACTGGTATTCATTTTGAGTTTTTCTAAAGATTTATATTTAGCAGTGTTTTCTGAATTATAACTTTACGAGAGTGTTAAATGGTAATTGAATGATAAAAATGAGAAATGAGCATCCAGTATTTGGCAATATTGATGGACATTATATTTTTTTATTTCTAGTTTTGGCAAGTAACAATTACAATACTGATATAATATGTATAGTAAACACTGAAATCAAATAGAAAAGACAAAAGAAAAGGCAAGACACCCCAGTTGAATAGGGTAAAATAAATAAATAATAAATGAATAAATAACTGAGATCATCTTGCTTCCGCAGTTGATTGATTACATTAAGAACTGTTTTGTTTTACAAGTTTTATGAAATATGCAAATGAGGTAATATCTAATTGAATAAGCGCTATTTTGTAATTCCAAATCAGAAATCTGAACACTGAATAAAGTCAGTAACAAAATTCTATTCATTTTTTCATTCTTTTCAATAATTATGTTCCTGGCCGATAACTGATAAATGGCAGATAGCAACAAAAAAAAAACCCCAACAAAGTCATATTATCCAACCAAAATGCAGATTAAAACACAAAATGGGAAGTAATATCATTGAGAAGACCTCTGAAGACCCTCATGACTGTGTGTCAACGTTAATACGTTATAAGTTACATATTATCATGTGGTATGACTGCCCAAAATAATTATTACATTTGACATATGTTTATAAAAAAGAAAAGAGAAAGAAAAGGCAAAACACCCCAGTTGAACAGGGTAAAAATAAATAAATGAAGAAAAAAAATCTGAAATGTTATTTAAATATGCAAATGAGGCAATATCTAATTAAATAAGCACTAATTTGTATTTCCAAAACAGAAATTTGAACACTGGATGAAGTCAGGTACAAAATTATTATTTTTTTTTTATTCTTTTCAATAATTATGTTCATATTATGTTCATATTATGATAAACTGTTCATATTATGATAAACCAATAACTGATAAATGGCAGATACTGTTTTGGTAAATAATCTAAATAAATGTTTAATTAAGTAGCACTCATTTTGAATATACAGTACAACATGAAAAATTGTTATTCATTTTGAGATTTTTCTAAAGATTTATATTTGGTAGTGTTTTCTAAATAATAATTTTACGAAAGCGTTAAATGGCAGCAAAGGAAACTGAATTACAAAAATGAGAAATGAGCATCCAGCATTTCCTGATACGTATTCAATATTGATGGACATCATAATTTTTTATTTCTAATTTTGGCCAGTTACCATTACAGTACTGATATATTGTGTATAGTAAACACTGAATTCAAATAGAAATCATTTTTTCATGGCAAATCAAAGTCATGTGGAACAACCGACAAACTCATGTCATCCAACCAAAAAGCAGACTAAAAACACAAAACAGGAAGTAATATCATTAAAACAGGAAACAATATAATTGAGAAGACCCCTGAAGACCCTCATGACTGTGTGTCAAGGTTAATAATTTATAAGTTACATATTATCATGTGGTATGACTGCCCAAAATAATTATTAAATTTGATATATGTCTAAAAAAAGAAAAGAGAAAGAGAAGGCAAGACACCCCAGTCGAATAGGGTAAAAATAGATAAATAAATGAAAAAAAAAAGAAAAATCTGAAATGTTATTTAAATATGCAAATGAGGCAATATCTAATTAAATAAGCACTTATTTTTATTTCCAGAACAGAAATTTGAACACTAGATAAAGTCAGGTACAAAATTCTTTTCATTTTTCAGTCTTTTCAATAGTTATGTTTATATTATGGCCAATAACTGATAAATGGCAGATACTGTTTGGATAAATAACCTAAATGAATGTCTAATTAAGTAGCACTCCTTTTGAATATACAGTACAACATGAAAAATTGATATTCATTTTGAGATTTTTCTAAAGATTTAGATTTGGCTGTGTTTTCTGAATAGTAACTTTATGAGAGCATTAAATGGCAGCAAGGGAAATTAAATTATAAAAATGAGAAACAAGCATCCAGTATTTCCTGATAAGAATATCCAATATTGATGGACATCATAATTTTTCTAATTTTTGCCAGAAACCATTACAGTACTGATATATTATGTATAGTAAACACTGAATTCGAACCTTAGTATGTTGCTTATGAAGGTTTTGGAAGAAAAATACACAGAACAGGCTGGTAAATCACTGCCGCGTTATTAATCATATTACAAACGCACATAGTATGACATTAGTGATATTATACAGGAAAACTCTGTTTTTGGCTTGTTTTTATCCTTTGTGTGTGTGAAGAGAGAAATAGACTAGCATGCTAAGACAGAGATCTATTGCACTGACTTCTCTGTTTCTTATTTTCACGTTATATTATGCAAAACATTCCCCTCCACCACTTCATTTCTCTCTCTCTCTCCCTCTTCCAGTGTCCTCTCCTCTCCTCCTCTCTGAAATCCAATCTGAGCTGTGCTCCACGTCTGAATCAAAGAGGAAAATCAGCTTGATTTGGACTCCTGCTGATCCAGAGGATGTGTGTGCGTCTGGATGTGCGTGCGCGCGCGGGGGGGGAGGGGTGGGAGGCTATTGGTATTCTGATTTTATGTGAGAAAAAACGAGTGTGTGCGAATATGGGACCTGCTCCCACAGCCAAATCAAAGGCTGTTTTAATGCCATTGTCTCCTTCCTGTAAAACAGGATCATATTTACTGTCATAATTGCTTGTTGATGTTTTAATGAAATAAGAGAAGCACATAAGCTATCTGTCTGCATGGATGCTCGTCTCAAGAGGCTGACAGTAAGCTCATGGGCTTTTGCCTTATTCTCCCTCTCTGATACTGAAATCCCATATTAGGCACATAAATAAGAGATGCAGTTATTTAAAATGGCTTCTGCACAGTTAAACTGATTTTGCTTTTTCTTGTGCTGCTTGTACATATGCGTGTGGTCTCGCTACATTACCCTCTATTGTCCGGCACTCGGAGTCTAGCCCCGGTGCAGAGGTGGATGCCAGTGGCGGCGTTTTGGCAGGCTTTGGCGGAGCCCCCTTGCCAAGAGCGCAGGTCAGTGAGGCGTGGAGAGAACATCCAAACATGGCTCCTTTCCTCCACGGCCCTGGCAGGGCCAGCACCTCTGTTCTCTGCCCAAGCTACACACGCTCCACGTTGGGATCTGGACGTGCGGCCTGTGCGCTAACCGAAAATCAGATTTATTGCCTTAATGATGCGAATAAGTATTGTCCCACGACAGTTTTTTTCTGGGTTGTGCTAGCTCGTGGTTAACAGCTGGTTACAGCTGTACCAACTAAAGACTGGCAGCTGCAGACACAGCCGTCATTTTACTTTTCTGGGTCAATGAAATTACTTTTTTTAAATTCAAAAATACATTAAAATTGCAATTCATACATACAATAACTTATATACACTTCTGTGATGAGCATATTTTTCATTTTCATATTATACAAGTTTCATATTTTTTGAAGGGTATAAAATCAGAAATGTTAGAGTGAAACAACTGCATGATATCATAAAGAAGAAAAATCCTCTTTAAAAGAATGAAATTAATGAAAGGAAAAAAAAGATTGTACTTTTTTTTAATATTGTACTTTATTAATATTTTAACAGCATTGCTTCACTACTTTTTTACTAACAAACTAAATAAATAAATAAATATATAATTGAAAATAAATTATTTTTTAATGGAAAATCATGTGGTGCAACCAACAAAGTCAGATAAAAACACAGATAAAAACACAAAATAGGAAGTAATATCATTAAGAAGACCCCTGAAGACCCTCAAGACATACCCCTGAAGACACACATGTCTGTGTGTCAAGGTTATTAAGTTATATATTGTCATGTGGTGCGACTGGCTAAAAATATAGTTATTAAATTTGATATTTGTTTCAATAAATTAATACATACATAAGGCGAGACAATAAATAAATAAATAAATAAATAAATAAAATTAATGAATATTATCTTGCTTCCACACTTGATTGATTACATTAAGAATAGTTTTGTTTTACAAGTTTTCTGAAATGTTTTAAATATGCTAATGAGGCATTGTCTAATTAAATATGCACTAATTTGCATTTTCAGAACAGAAATCTGGATAAAGTCAGGTTCAAAATGAATTCCATTTTGTTGACATTAGAGTCAAATGTTTTACATTGGCTTTTTTCTAACAGAGGGATCCCCTTTTATCACTCATTAAATCATTTTCACCATGTTTTTAGGAATAAAATCAGGCAAATGATGTATCAACAAACATGATGCATGATGGGAATGCATGATGGGAAAAGTGTATTTTGGATGTTATATTTCCACTTGTCTTAACACTTTATAAAAAGCCAAATGAAAATGCAAAGTAACAACATGTCTAAGAATTCAAACTACATTTGTTTAATATTTGTCCTTTATCATGTTAACTCTTATTTATCAATGACGTTTTTGTGTATGTTGTCCTCACACAGCAAACAGAGGGCATACGAATGAGTGCAGTCACACTTGTAACGCACAGGTATCATTATAGGACGTTCTCAATCAGTTGTGATGTTAACCTCAATTATAGGCTTCCAGAATGTTCTAAACATGCTCATCCCACTGGCAGATTGGGAGGAGAGGAGAGAAAATTAAACACAATTTGACGGGGTAGAAATTGGCCCTCTCTCTGTGCGCCATAACTGCTTCACCTCCACAAATCACCACCTTGCAGCGTCCAGCATATCTCCTCTTATTTCCTTTACTGTCAAGCTCGGCATTTTAGCCCGTCACATCCGCGTGCCGCAGCTGTGATTATGGGCATCAGAGCTGCTTGTTAATATATTTGTGCACGCGGACAGTGTGTGTTTGTGTGTACGGTCCATGCGTGGACAGTCCCTTGACTGACACCCAATCTGCATTCGGTGGGATTGCTTTCTTCTCTCCTGTGTGGTTAAAGGGAGGAGGGATACAAACGACAGCAGATCTCCGTTCACCTAATCAGACATCTTTGATTGATCTGCCCCTGTGCCTGGCTGTGATTGGTGTCCTGGATGGGCAAGAGATTGAGAAGCGTATGAGAATTTGTTTCTCTTCTGCACTGTAATAACTGTAAAAAAGTATGCAGTAAACAGCACATTAGAATAGAAACAGGGGTATCTGAAATTGGTGCTGACCTAAAGAGACCAAAACCAAGTAAGATCCAGAAGGGGAGGAGTGATGGTCATGGCTGTGTAAAACTCTAGACATGCATGGCGAATTGATAGTATTCTTAAAGGGGTCATCGGATGCTCATTTTCCACAAATTGAAATGATTCTTTAGGGTATTAATGAAAAGTCTATAATATACTTTGGTTAAAAATTCTCAATGGGAGTGTAAAGCAATACCCTTTTTAACTTGCCAAAATCAGCTCTGCAAATATCATCCTGTTCTGGTCGAGGTTGCTTTAAATGTTAATGAGCTCTGCTCGCCCTGCCCCTCTCTTCTCTCTGTGGAGTGATGAGCCTGTTTACTTTAGCCGCATTTAGCCGCTAAACTTGCTAACTAGCAGGTTATTAGGAAAGGCGATCACAAAGATTCATAAAAAAACCTTTTACTCACTTCTGCTGTAAGTGAAGCTGGATCACAAATGATTCGCGCAAACTTAGATGCATTTAAGTAGATCGGGAGGCACATTCCATTCACAAACAAACGTAATCCACAGCGTCTTCAGCGGCTCAGATGTCGGGAGTAAATGATGACCACTATGTTCATTATTACATCCAGCAACACAACACCTCAATTGCTCGATCAGAGATATTCTTGTCTAACTTACATCCCTGCTTCGGCATCAAAACAATGGAGGTCGGACTGTTACAGCTGATCTGAGGTAAGACGCTCATGTCAATCAACTATGGTGGGAGCGGCCTCTGTCAAGCCTCAAGCCATCCTAGGTGTATATGACTTTCTTCTTTCAGATGAATACAGTTGGAGTTATATTAAAAAATGTCCTAGCTCTTCCAAGCTTTATAATGGCAGTGAATGGGTGTTGAGATTTTGAACCTGAAAAAACTATATTTATCCATCAGAAAAAGTGCTCCATGTGGCTCCATGGGGTTAATAAAGGCCTTCTAAAGTGAATCTATTAATCTGTTTTTTTTTTTTTTTTTTACAGTTTACACATATATTATATATGAAATAACCCCCATATGTAACATACATGACATTACCCCATAGCAGATCTATACAGGTGGAGCTGGAAACAAGGGTATCTGAAGCGCGCTGCAACTGCTGCAGGAAGCACTGGCCAAGTAATTGAATGCTGAGCACCAAGCTCATTGGCTGCTGATGTGAAAGGAACCAATCAGTTGTGCCATGAAAATAAATCGGATTGAGTTAAAACCTATCAGCCTGCACCATTTTGTGTTATTTAATCAAATAAATGCAGTCTTGCTGAGCATAAGAGACCTCTTTCAAAAGCATTAAAAAATCTTGCCAACCCCAAACATACAGATGGTGGTGTATTTAAAAGAAATACGCATGAGTAATTTGCAGGTTTTGAATTGGAGAATTTAATTAGCATCATTTAAACCTCAACAAGCATGAAACATGAATGAGAAGACCAGTGGAGGACTATTAAGAAGGTGGCAAAAAGTGTTGTGTTGTAAATATGTGTTAATGGATTACCTAAAAAAAAAAATCCTTTGTGATTGCATTTTTAAATATATTAACAGCACTGTTATATTTTATTTTTTTTAGTCAAAATGGTTGTAAGTTTTACCACAGTGGCCTAAAATCTTATCACTATGTTAAATGGTGGTCAGTAAAATATCAGAATGTATTTACTTGTATATTATGAAGCTAGATAATATTTGTGTCAATATGTACCTCGTTAGAGAGATAAAGGCCCCCAAGTTGAGTCTAGTTCCTGTGGGCTTGAATGGACTAGAGTCTTGATACTTTTATACATCGTACATATGCTGGATTTTCTTAGAAAAAGCAAGAACACAGCAATTTCAGTTTAAAATGGTGTTTTACCGCATGACATGCACGAGACATAGCTAGTAAAATTGGTACTGTCCTGGGACGTCTGATCACTCTACACATGCCTAAGACGAGTTTGTCACACACTCTGTTTCACACACTGCCTTTACTGTATAAAACAGACAGTGTCCTTAGAGGGCCTCTCTCCGCCTCACTTCAGCTCTCCCGTTTCCACACCGACCGGCAGTGTCAGGTTAGGGTATATATTTTCACATGGGCCTCAGGAAGTAGTGGTCTGGCCCAGCCATCATGTGGGGACATTTGTGTGTTTATGTATGTGAGTGTTATTCGCTGTGCTCAGACATGTAACAAGCTAACTGCATTTTAATGTTATTTTATCAGAGTAATATAACATAATCTACTAAATCGTTAACTTGCAGCCTACAAAAACATTTGTTTTTAATTATTTATTCAAGTGGAAATTAAGCAGAATTTTTTTTCATTTGAATTAAGAAGAATTGTTGTGTAACAACTAACAATTTTATATTTAATAAAAAAGTGTTAAAGGGTTAGTTCACCCAAAAATGAAAATTAGCACATTATTTACACACCCACCAGATATCCTAGGTGTATATGACTTCCTTCTTTCAGACAAGTCAAATCAGAGATATAATAAAAATTGTTCTGGCTCTACCAAGCTTTATAATGGCTTGGGTGGGTGTTTTTCTTCAACAGTCCAAAACAAGTCCAATAAAGTGCATCAATCCATAATAAAAAGTGCCTCACACAGCTCTGGGGGGTGAATAAAGGCCTCTTGTAGTGAATTTGATACGTTTTTGTAAGAAAAATGTCCATATTTAAAACGTAATAATCATTTTAATCTAGCTTGTGGCAATAAGCCAGGCGGAGACTGGTTTTCCTTTGCTAAAGTAAGGAAACTTTGCTTCCTTTGCTCTTGTAAACAAACGTTAGTTTTTTCGAGACTCATTGGCACAAGGGCAATGCAGACGTCTTACGTCATCCACCCGGAGCGGCTTCAGTGTACGACTGTTCGCACAAGCTAGAGAAAAGTGATTATTATGTTTTAAATATGAATATTTTTCTTACAAAAACACATTGATTCACTACAGGAGAGCTTTATTCATTCCTCGGAGCCATGTGGAGTACTATTTATTATGGATGGATGCACTTTATTAGACTAGTTTTGGACTGTTGAAAAGAAACACCCACCTATGCCATTATAAAGCTTGGAAGTACCAGGATAATTTTTTAATATAACTTAAATTGGATTTGTCTGAAAGAAGGAAGAATATACACCTAGGATGCCTGAAGGGAGAGTAAATAATGGGCTAACCCTTTAAGTATTATTATTGCAAGTTTTTTAAATTGTAATAATATTTCACTTTTTTTATGAAATAAATACAGCTTTGGTGATAAGAGACTTCATTTAGAAATCTTACCGACCAAAACTTTTTTTTTTTTTAGTTAGACTTTATTGTATGGTGACCTTATTGCCTCAAAATTATATATTTCAGTACTGAGTAATATTAACTGACAGCATGTAATTATATAGTTAGGGGTAACACTTTATTTTAGGGTGACCTTTTTACACATTATATGTACTTACTATTATAATAGCAATTAATTATGCATAATTACATGCAAGTAACCCTAAGCCAAGCCCTAATCCTAACTCTAAACATATAGTAAGTACATGTAGTTAATTAATATTACTCAGTACTGTAACAAGGAATCCTTACAATAAAGTGTAACCTAGTTATGTAGAATTTGGGTTTGGTTTAGGGTTATGCATAATTTGCTATTACTATAGTAAGTACATGTAATGTGTAACAAGGATATTGTAAAATAAAGTGATACCTAATACCGTAATCTATTAAATCTTTAACATGCAGATTATAAAAAACATGGATTAAAAACAAGCAGAAAAAACTAAATCAATTTTTGTAATGAAGCACAGCAAGACTTAATGTATCGCTAATACACACAAGTAATAGCCACTATGAACAGTAACATTTCGTATACCTGATTTTTGCTGTTAAATGCGTGAATCCCAACAACTGAATGTGTTTAGACCTGTGAATGATTAGTTGGATTTGCTAATTGTGCTGTCGGAGTGCTTTCGAGCTCATTAAGGTGTAGCTCAGGTGTGTTTAAAGAGTTCGTTTCAACAGGCAGTTTGATCAATAACCCTGTGGTGTAGTACAGCGGTGATCAATTTCATAGTATTGACTGGGTTCCATTGTTATGCTTTTCTGGGTGTGTGTGTTTGTGTGTGAGTGTGTGACAGAACGAGGATCTATTAGGGCATAAATATAAACATAGCTTGAGTGCTGGAGAGATTATTTCTATGGTTATTTCGGGTGTGTATGTTTGTGTTTGTGTGTGTGTTTTCTGTAAACATTGCCAGGCTGGCGGTAGTTCTGTGCCATATCTCTGCTGTGAGGAGAGGCTGGTACCTGGCATGGGGGCGCTGATTACTCTTATTAAAGCCGGGGAAGTGGGCCGCGTTCCAAAGCCTACCGAGCGGGCCGCTTCACTCCACTCACCCACACCGGCCCGCGAGCGAAGCGGGGATGGAGCCAACCACCAGACGGAACCCCACTAACCTGCCATCGCGCTGCCATGGGCTCTGGGGGTGACTGTTGTAGCAGTTGTCAGTTGTTTAACCAATTAATGTATTTTCTCTCTCGTTCCTGTGTGTGGCGTGTTATGTCTGCTTCCCTAGGTAATAGCGCCATATTCAAAAGCTTCCAGAAACGAGGATCTCACGGCTAGACGGTTTAAAAGAAACATGAACAGTTGTTTATCGCCTGTTAGAAGTGGATAGAGACATCCAAGCTGCAATAAAACAATGTGCGTTCTGTCAACATTTAGACACATATCACTGGAAGTAGCTGCAATCTTCTGCGTTGCATAATCGTAACGGAAAGCAATTTGAAATATATACAGTATGTGATAAACACTTAACTGAAGATGAATAAAAATCCTCCTCGGTGCAGCATAACACAAACGAGAAGCTGTCAGACGTGTTTCTCTCACTTTTCTTTGTGATGTTTCCATTTCGGAACGTTGCAGCGTGATTGTATATTCCTTCGGTGAAAGTCGGTTCTTTCTCTGAGTGCAGATTGGCTTCCAGAGAAGTTATTAAACATAATTGCAAACTAATTAGTACAATGATGGCTTGGCACCTCAGTATTGTGTGAGCCACTCAATGTGTCTTTACAACATGCATTTAAATTTTACTCTAATTAGTGATGTGTGATTTATGCATGGCTGGGGTGTACTTTGTAACAGTTATTAATAGAGCTGTATAGACTGCATTAGTAATTAATGCACAAATCAACACTAAATGCAGCATGATCGGAACATTCATGTGGAACACACGGCAACTGAAATTGCATTGAAGGTACTCATGTTTTGCATAACTTGACATAGTCGGTGCGTGAAGTTCTCTGTAGAGTGACGAATAGTCGCTCAACTTAGCTCTATGTGGATCAGTGTCATAAGAGTTTCCACAATAAAGAAAATGTTTTAAAAAACTTAAGGTTTTAGAAATGTGGTCTTTGTATTTATGTTGGTTTCATATGGTATTTACTTTTATTCCATTTATTTTATTTTCCATGTTTCCGTGTAATGATGCTAAAAATATATAAATAATATATAAATAAAAACATGGTATAACCAATTAAAAATTAACAACCTCTTTCCCTTGCACATCAGTACATGTAAGTTTGGATATCTTAATAATTATTTTTAAAACAAACAAGGTATTTTTTAAGGTTAAATATCAGAATGATTATTATTATATAAAAATATCTCTGCAAAATGTCTTACCAGTTAAATTATACAATAAAAAATTAACTTGCTTTGTTACAAAAAAAAAAAAAATCAAATTCTTTGATATTTTAAAAGCCTTATCGTTATTATATAGTTTTTTCTCCTTTTTTTATTGATTATTTATTTATATATAACATGTGCAAATGCATAATATAATAAGTAAATAAAATTATAATAATAAATAGCTAAATTTACTAATAAAATTTAGTTACTTATTATTAAATTTACTAATTATATTTACTAAATTTACTAATTAAATTTTAGCAACTACATTTATTTATTTATAAATACATAATCAGTAAACAAAATAATAATATGTAGCTAAATTTATTTATTTATTTATTTATTTATACATAATCAGTAAGTAAACAATAATAGTAAATAAAATTATTAATTTATTTATTTATAAATGCATAATCAATGAATAAAATAACTATACCTAGCTAAATAAATTCTTTATTTATTTATTTATAAATACATAATTGGTAAGTAAAAATAATAAATGTAGTTATTGTTTATTTATTTATACATAAAAACAATCAGTAAATAAAATAATGATAGATAACTTTATTTAATTATTTATTTATTTGCATTCATTCATTCATTCATTCATTTTTGTATATTAGTTGCACCACTTGACATGCTGGGCAACAGGTTTTTAAAATGTATACAACTTTAACACCTGCTTGCCTAGAAATAATAATAAAAAATATGCCTTTTTTTTTTTTTCAAGAATTGTATTATTTTCATGAAACTTTCTTTCTTTGTAATGATCACCCTGACATTTCTGACTCTGTGCGCCCCAGAAATATCATCCTCATCATAAAAGACTTGTATTTAAGTCATTATATGTATGAATCACATTTGTTATATAATTTTGAATAAATTAATAGATGGGGCAAAACACTGAGCGTCACATCATTGCGGCATGTGTTTGACAGTGAGTATCTCTTTTCTTAGTTACAACTCTCCAGTAGAACAGCAGGGCACAGTGCGTTATCATTTTTGTTGGAGTTAAACCGCATTGGTTTTGTGGCTCGCCATGTTACAGTATTGAGGGTCTATTAGGCGGTTCTCTGCAGTCTCATTAGAGCGGAGCCCAGTCTCCCGGTTGGAGGCTGACCTGCATGAATCCCCATCTTGTTCTGGAGGGATTAATCCTGCACGACACTGTTCAGCCTTCCCTCACACGCCTTAATGAGTTCAGCATGGACCTCACAGCGACTCCTTAATTTCACCTAATTGAGCAGTCGTTAGCGGCCATGTGCCCCAGCTCTGGCGTGTAAGTACGAGCACGAATGTGTGCGTGTCGGATGGTCTGGCACAGTTAGCGCAAGGGAACCCGTGGCATGGTGAGATCATTCATTTGCCCTTGCCTTTCCACGTTGATCATTTTTATGCTTTCATAATGAGTGCCTGTTAAGGAGTATAAACAGTGGGAATGCTGCTGAGCTTGATGATGTCATACGGTGGAAAAGGAGCCTGAAGCGGGTCTAGTGGAACCAGAACCAGCATTTATTGTGAATATCTGCCACACCTGCTCATGAGCAGAACTGGCTACAATGCTTCTTTTAGATGTCCTGCACTATTTCAAATAAATGTGTGAAATTTCCAGTTCATTAGCTGCTATAAGTAAACAGTGCTGGGGAGTAACTACATGTAACTACAAAATAAATGTAACTGTAATCTGAATATTTTTACACACATAAAATTTGATTGATTTCTTTCCAAAATTGCATTGACTGGTCTAAAATATGAGACACCAATTTTTCACTAGTTTAGGACACAGAATAGGACACATGTTTTATGGTAACCGGATAGCAATTCATTTTACAGTGCTGTTCCGCATGCTCATAATATATACTTATTACAGTAGCTACAAATTCTAGGTAATAACTAGGTACTAACCCTGAACATACCACTAAACCAAACCCTACCCCATTTAGTTACCTTATATCACTAGAACCTTATTAAGTAGCTACACTGTAAGTACACAGTAAGTACATGCAAAATAAAGTGCAATCCTATTTGGGTTTGTGTATATGCTTTACAGTTTTTTTTTTTTTTTTTCCCAAGACATTGTTAGATGCCAAAATTTCCTGTCATAGCTATGCAAAGATTTGATTTCAAAATCAGGATCATGGCTGGTCAACTTTTTATTGTTACGATTTTAAAAACTGTATTTAACTTCAGAACAATCTCAAAGTAAGAGAGGTGCTAAAGATTTGTGGTGCTACTGATTTTGTGGTGGCTGTGCTTTAAAATTAAATTGTTATAACCTTAATTCAAGTGATGAAAGATTTTGAAAGTTTGACAGTAATCAGTGTTGAGCACTATGGTAAGATTAACCCTGCCTGTTGTAAATATTTGAAATTGATTAGCAGTTTAGAAAAAATGAATTTAGAAAAGTAATCGAAATGTAATCAAATGTAATCAGTTACATTACTTTAAGAAATTTATTTTAATTTATTTTAAATTTAATTTATTGTTAAATAAATAATTTGTTATCTGTAACATTTTCAAAGTAACCTTTCCAAAATTGTAGGTAAAGAACTGGAACAAAAATGTGCAGTAAATGGTAAAAGTATTTGCGAAGCAAGTGTGTTTATGATTATATGAAATTAAGATTATATGTTAACAAATACAAAACAACTGGAATGCCAGAAGCCATGCATATTAAAAAAAAAAAAAAAAATTGTGGTATCCACTCTTTACATTAAAAATAAGGTGAATAACAGCAAACCAACTGCTTAATTTTTAGGCCTCCTCAATATTGGATTTTTCAGTGCATGCAGGATGTCCTTTTAATTTAAAGAATGATTTCAAATAGTGAACTTCAAGAAAACTTTTAGACCTCTGAATCTACATTTCAACATTTCAGTAGAAAATCCTCTAGTGTTACACTGAGGATGACTGTAACATTTTTAACTCAGTGTGTTTTTGCTTTGTTTTACTTAACCGATTATATAATTTCCACAAATGTATCTGCTGCAAATTAAAGGATTAGTACACTCCTGAATTAAAATTTCCTGGTAATTTACGCACCCTCATGTCATCCAAGATGTTCATCCTTTTCTTTCTTCAGTTGAAAAGAAATAAATGTATTTGAGGACATGTATTTCAGGATTTTTCTTCATATGGGGATCAGCGAGTTGAAGGCCCAAATTGCAGCTTCAAATGGCTCTACACGATCCCAGCCGAGGAATAAACAGCTTGTCTAGCGAAACAATCGGCCATTTTCATTTTGCACTAGCTCTGTGATGCACGTCCGTGGCTTCACGCACTATGTAATAACATTGGAAAGGTCACGTGCAGTTAGTTCTTTGTCTCTCTACTTTGGTTCAAAAAGGTAGGGTAGGGTGAAAAACTCCATCGCATTGTTTGCTTTGTAAACACTAAGTAGGTACTCCCGTCTACGTGACGCGGAACCTTTCCAATGTGGGTACGTAATGCGTAAAGTCGAGCTAGTGCAGGACGAGCATTTGTGGTTAAAATGTGTATACATTTTTTTATTTTATTTTTTTTTATTTTTAGAAAGTGACTTATTGTTTCACTAGATGGGATCATGTAGAGCCCTTTGTAGCTGCATTGAAACTGCAGTTTTAACCTTCAGCCTGCTGATCCCCATTGTAGAAAAAATCCTGGAATGTTTTCCTCAAAAACCTAAATTTCTTTTTCGAAGAAAGTCATGAACATCTTGGATGACACAGGGGTGAGTAATTTATCAGGAAGTTTTAATTCTAGAGTGAACCAAACCTTCAATGTAGTTTAATATACAACATATAAATTGTGTAAAGGAGAAGTTCACTTCTAGAACAAAAATTTACAGATAATTTACTCACCCCCTTGTCATCCAAGATGTTCATGTCTTTCTTTCCTCATCGATAAAAAATTATGCTTTTAAAGGAAAACATCTCAGGAATTATCTCCACATAGTGGACTTCTGTGGTGCCCCCAAAAATGCAGTTTAAATGCAGCTTCAAAGAGCTCTAAACATTTATATACATTTTAAGCTCGAACACTTGTCTTGTCTATTCTCTGCAATGCGCATACAAACTCTGTCTAATCCGGGTCATAACAGGTAGGGTATGTCGAAAAACTCCCATCTCATTTTTTTTCTCCAACTTCAAAATTGTCCTACATCAAACGCCCTTTACAAAAAAGGTTAAACAACGATGATGGACGATTTTGACGATTTGTTTCCCTTCTTTCTCAGCTGGGATCATTTAGAGCCCTTTGAAGCTGCATTTAAACTGCATTTTGGAAGTTCAAACTTCTTCTTTCTTCAAATTTCTTTACGACTGAAAAAAGAAAGACATAAACATCTTGGATGACAAGGGGGTGAGTAAATTATCTGTAAACTTTTGTTCTGGAAGTGAACTCGTTTAAAGGATAGCTGCTGTTACATCTTGTTGTAGTTGCAACAATAGATGGGGTGGAATGTGACACTGTAGAAAATATGACCATCAGTTTAAATTTTGCCCATATTATTTAAGTAGCAAATATTATATATCAAATAGTTATATTACACAAGAAAAACTGTTGGTTCAGAAGAAACCAGTTTTTTATCATTTTAATATTTGTTTACAGTAGAATTGTAACCCATATGTTAAATGTAAATTATTTATAATTGTAAAATTTTACTGTCACCTTGGGGAGATAGTGCTTTTACTGTTTGACAGAAATTTGTCCTTTTAGCTAATTAATGAGTGGTTAAACTGACTGTGTTACAACTCACACACTGTTACAAGCATTCTCTGAAGCTTGTAATAATTTTTCATTGTGTTTCAATGTTATGACTGTTCTTTCCCTCCTCAGTCTGCATGATAATCATCTTGGCTACTGTTCTATTACATGTCAGAGCAAAAATATGAAAATTAACAATTGATGAGTAAGGTATGAGGAAAAAACGCACAGAGCACAGGCTACAATCAGACCTCGTCTGTATGGTGTATTTGTTTCCACAAAATACATCGCAACACAACAGAAGGGTGACGATCTGACTTCTTGTTGTTGCGCAAACTAAAGTTCAGGGTGATGAGGCGCTATTATGCAAATTCAACCATCCAGAATCTCTGGGAAAACGGTCCCTTGTGATAACGATCATTCCCCTGATTGCAGGGAAAAGGTGGCCCTCGGAAAAGGGTATCAGGATGGCGGCCGGTGGAGATGTAGCAAGAGATATATCATAACCTCAGCAGGTGTCTGATTAATGTATATGAAAGGACATGGCAAGCCGCTCTCAAGGTTAGACAGTCTCCCTGAGATGTGGAAAATATTCTCAGTCGTAGCAGAAAACAATACCGCATTGTTTGACATCTGAATCATGGTCATTCAGACCAATCTACTGCCCACGCACAAACAACACAAACACTTTCCTCGCCCTCAGCTGTAGTTGTTCCTGAATAGTGTAATGTGTAATAACTCAATTACCTGATGATCAGTCTGTTTTTCTCTTGTTTTGCATCCTTTTAAAACCATCAATAATTCCATAATTTCATGCAGTCTAATGCCTTAACTGCTGGCACTTTTCACCCGGCTTTTTTCAACTTTCATTTGCTTTTTTTTTTCCAGAACTCTCTTTTTCTTTCATGTTCCTGTTCCCCCCCATAGTATTTGTGAGGCTGTTTTGGCCCATCAGTCTTTTCTGCCCAGTTGTGAGGTAAATGATTACTCCTGTGACTGCTGTAACTATCACAGCAAATCGCCCTGTCATTTCTCCCATTGCCAGCACTGTTTATAGCCTTCCTTTGATGATGTCTTCACTGCCAGGCCACTTTCACATCTTTCTCTCTCACGCTGTTTCGCTATCGTTGTCATCTGTCCCTGCAACCTGTCTTACCTGCAAACAAATATCTCGATGAAAATGTCTGAGCAAGTTTTTCATTTCGTGGTTTTGATTTCTTGCATCAGTCCTGTCTTGTGATGGGTCAACATTTAAACTCCTCCATCATTATGGAGGTGCTTTTTATCTCGTTGGAACAGGCCTTTAAATGCCTATAAAGCAAAAACTTCATATTCATACGTCGTTGACTCATTTACACCAGCAGATTGAACTGCATCCATCAGGTCTAATGTATGACTTAATAATTTGTCATTCCAGAGCAGTCTCATAAAGGAAAGTAGTTCTAGTTTTATCCCTCTCTGCCAAAATGTAATTCTGATGACAATTCTTTGATTTTCTGAATGGTTTATTCAACCTGATATTTTGTACTATTTGCTCTGTTTTTCTGTACTGTCGGCTACTTTTTCTTCTGCCTCCTTAGAGAAAACAACTCTGATGGACTGTCCTTTTTTAGCAGTCTGAGGTTAAGTGTCTTGCTCCGGGGCACAATAGTGAATAATAGTCTACCTTTGTGGGGTTTGAACAATATATCTGTTACCATATGAGCTAACAGCACCCAGCAAATGCAAAACAAAGGCAAACCTTGATGCGCAGACCTACATACTGCCATTTTTTAGAAATAACAACTACACTTATTTGTGGAAGTGAATCCCCAAGCTGTCATTTCACATGTGTGTGGAATAAAGGGGGGTACAATACTCATGACTGTTGACATAATAATAACAATAGAAACATTTTTGCCGTCTTGCAGCACTAAACAGGAAACATGGAGGCCGACAGTTCAGAATGTTTGGTGTTAAATGGCCATTTTGACTAGTCATCGGAGACATAGTATCATCCAGTGCTTTTTAGTTGACAGAGAATGTTCAGGGATTGAATTTGATTTGAAATTAGATTTGTTCTAATTTATATATTTTTTGTAAAATAATAAATTACAAACAAAGATTAAATGCACTTAAAATGTTTAAAAATAACAAGATAATATGAAGACAGAAAAGATGCTTGTGTGATTTTTCAAAATATGGCTTTACTGTAATCTCAACAATGTAACAGATGTACCTCATAAATCCCCAGGAACTGTTTAAAAAAAAAAAAAAAAACCCTGCCAGGGTATGGGGTCCTTATGTGATTCATTAACAAAATGAGTGTATCTGTTTGTATGATTTTGCTGACCATGTCTTTATAAGTGAGATACTTCCCACTGAGACCAAAGTTAATGAGGATAGATAGATAGATAGGTAGGTAGGTAGATAGATAGATAGATAGATAGATAGATAGATAGATAACATGAGAAGTTGGTGAAATCAACATATGTTTTGAACATGAATTAGCTGAAGCTATAAATGACTTGCCGAGACGTGCGGTACTCTTGCTGATGATACTTGAGCTCCCTATGGGGGGATGAGGATGAGACTGTTGACTGTCGCGCCCCACACGGCCCCACTCTCCTCCCCCGCCTCCCTCTCTCAACCCCCCATCGTCCCAATCAGGTCCTCTCTCACCACAGCAGGGTCTATAAATAGCACCTCCCACAGCTCCAAGGACATGCAGATTTAGAAGAGTCACATGATAAGGAAGGAAGGAAGGAAAGAAGGAAGGAAGATGGATAGATGAAAGAAGGAAGGAAGAAAAAAAAGGGGGGGGGGTGCAAGTAAGAAAGGAAGATGGATGGATCGAGGGAGGAAGTGAGAAAAAAAGGAAGATGGTAGAAGGAATGGAGAAAAAGGAAGGAAGGATGAATGGTTGGATGGATGGATGGATGGATGGATGAATGAATGGATGGATGGATGGATGATGGATGGATGGATGGATGGATGGGTGGATGGATAGATGGATGGATGGAGGAAAGAAATAAGGAAAAGGGAGGCTACAAGTAAAGAAGGGAGATGGATGGTCAAAGGAAGGAAGAGAAAAAAGAAGGAAGATGAAATAAGGAACGGAGGATGAGGAAGGAAGAAAGGAAGAATGATAGAAAGAAGGAAGGAAGAAAGGAAAGATGGAGGGAGGGAGGGATGGAAGGAGGGAGGGAGGGAGATGGATGAATGGATGCATGTTGGTAAGAAAGAAAGAAAAAGGGAGGGTAGAAGTAAGGAAGGGAGATGGATGGTCAAAGGAAGGAAGAGGAAAAAGAAGGAAGATGATATGAGGAATTGAGGAAGACGAAGAAAGAATGGAAGACTGATGGATGGAATGAAGGAAGGAAAAAAGAGAGGGTACAAGTAAGGAAGAGAGATGGACTGGTCAGAGGAAGGAAGTGAGAAAAGAAGGAAGGTGATAGAATGGAGAAAAAGGAAGGAAGGAAGGATGGATGGATGGATGGAGGGAGGGAGGGAGGGAGGGAAAGAAGGAAGGAAGATGGATGGATGGATGTAAGAAAGAAAGAAGGAAAAAGGGAGGGTACAAGTATGGAAGGGAGATGGATGGTCGAAAAAGGAAGAAAAAAGAAGGAAGATGATATAAGGAATGGAGGAAGACGAAGGAAGAAAGGATGATTGATGGACAGAAGGAAGGAAAGAACGAAAAAGGGGGGTACAAGTAAAAAAGGAAGATGGATGGTTGGATGGATGGAAGGAAGGAAGGATGGATGGATGGATGGATGGATGGATGGATGATGGAAGTAGCTGGATGAGGAAGAAAGTGAGAAAAATGGAATATGATAGAAGGACTGGAGAAAAAGAAAGGATGGAAAGGAGGGAGGGAGGGATGAATGAAGGAAGGTAGATGGATGGATGATTGGATGGATGGATGTTGGAAAGAAAGAAGGAAAAAAGGAGGGTACAAGTAAGAAAGGAAGGGAGAGAGAAAAGAACAATTATATAAGAAATTTAGGAAAACAAAGAAAGAAAGGAGGACTGATGGATGGAAGGAAAGAAGGAAGAAAGGAAGGAAGAAAAAAGGGAGGGTACAAGTAAGGAAGAGAGATGGACGGGTTGGAGGAAGGAAGTAAGAAAAAGGAATATGATAGAATGAATGGAGAAAAAGGAAGGAAGGATGGATGAAGGAAAGAAAGAAGAAAAAAGGGAGGGTACAATTAAGGAAGGGAGATGGATGGTCAAAGAAGGGAGAGCGAAAAGAAGGAAAATGATAAAAGGAATGGAGAAAGACGAAGAAAGAAAGAAAGTTTGATGGATGGAAGGAAGGAAGGAAGGAAAAAAGGGAGTGTACAAGTAAGGAAGGGAGATGGACAGGTCGGAGAAAGGAAGTAAGAAAAAGGAAGATGACAAAAGGAATGAATAAAAAGGATGGATGGATGATGTAGGTAAGCAAGAAGGAAAAAGGAAGGGTACAAGTAAGGAAGGGAGATGCATGGTCAAAGGAAGGAAGAGAGAAAAGAAGGAAGATGATAAAAGGAATGGAGGAAGACGAAGGAAGAAAGAAAGATTGATGGATGGAAGGAAGGAAGGAAAAAAGAGAGGGTACAAGTAAGAAAGTGAGACAGATTGATTGGAAGAAAGAGAGAAAAAAAGGAAGATGATATAAGGAATGGTGGAAGATGAAGGAAGGAAGGAAGGAAGCAAGCTAAAGGAAAAGGGGAGGGTACAAGTGAGAAAGGGAAATGGATGGGTCGAAGGAAGGAAGAAAGAAAAGAAGGAAGATGATATAAGGAAGAAAGAATGGAAGGATGGATGGATGGATAGAAGGAAGGAAGGATAGATGATGGAAATAGCAAAGAAAGAAGGAGAAGGGGAGGGTACAAGTGAGGAATGGAGGAAGATGAAGGAAGATTGATGAATGTATGAAACGTTCAAGGCCCAGAAAGGTAGTAAGGACATAGTTAAAATAGTCCATGTAGCATCAGTGGTTCAAACTTAATGTTATGAAGTTGACAGGGAAGAGAAACAATTAAAATAAATTAAATAAAGCTGTTTTTTTTTCTCATAGCTTCATAAAATTAAGGTTGAACCATTGATGTCACATGGACTATTTTATCAGTGTCCTTACTACCTTTCTGGGCCTTTACCATGGTAGTAGTATGGTTCTACTAATGTAGAAGGGGAGGGTACAAGTGAGGAATGGAGGAAGATGAAGGAAGATTGATGAATGTATGGATAGATAGATAGATAGATAGATAGGCTCTAATTCTCTACATTATTTTTTCCTTTTATTGTTATCACTCTTCCATCTTTCATGCTCTTCCTTCCTTTTTTCCCCTCTGATGATGTGCTGTGTCAGGCTTATAGCTTTATCACACAACCCTGCCTCATTTGAGCCAAAAGAAGTGATACCCTCTCGGAGTGCATGATGGGAAAAGAAAAAAAAAAAAACATACTGACAGATAGAGGCAAAGGAAGGTCCAGCCTGCTCAGAAAGAACACAGAGACAGAGCGACAGACCAACAGAGAATGAAAGACAAGGATGAAAGAAGGTTCCTCCCACCCAGCAACTCGTTTAGCGTAGGAGATAGAGGTTCGGCCCCATGCTGCTGCAGACACAACATGTGAGCGGTGAAGGGGAAATAAAACTCTTTCTCAATCAGGAGCTTAATACAACACATCTGCACACACACAAACCTACGCAAGAAAATTTGCTAGCATGTTGGTTGCAAGTGTTCTGCACGGGCATGACATGAATTACACCAGCTTGGCTCATATCTTCAAAAACTCTGAACTTTTGTAGATGACAAAAAGCATGGCTTTGTCAGCAGCATGAATGAATCGTCTGATAATCTGGACACATATTGAACAGAACTCATCAGAAAGATGCGGTGATGTTAGATTTTCCGTTTTATGCTGCAGAAGCACATTCGCATGTCATGTGTTCTTCTGCGCAGGTGATGTTTATTTATGCAAAGATCATCCTGCACCATGGATTCTGTGAGAGAGAAAAGCTTTGTAGAAAAGCTGAAGTGATTGTTTTTTTTTTTTTTTTTCAATGAGGTGCAGATCTGACTCGAAAAACATTTAGACGGGAAGGAATCACACACACTTAATTCACATTCCATTTTCGTTCTCGGTAGACACTTTCTTACAAAAGTGACATAGAAGAAAAGTGTACATCTATTGTGCGTCTGATAATATGTGTGAGCAGAAAGCTAAAAATTCAAGTACAAAGACAACACCTCAAAAAAAAAAAAAAAACAACAATCCAGCTACAGTGATAAATCAACAATACATCTGCAAAAGTAATCCAAGATACAGATGAGTTTGTTTCCTCATCAAAGCAGATTTGGGGGGGGGGGGGGGGGCAAACAAAATAGAATTATACCACTTGCTCACTAATGGAACCTTATAACAAAGACTTTATGTAAAGGAAGACTGTGCACTCTTTATACTCATGAATGGGAGAAAGTGCAACTCCCAATATGGCGAATATGCCCCACCTTCTAAATGACAGAGATGTTTTTAGGTTAAGGCATTGCATCACTGCAGCTGCCGTTAGAAGCTCCAGTTCCTACAGAAACAGGCAGCGTTTGCAAACTCACACTCATGACTGCGCATGTACATTAACTGCTCTAGCCTGAAAAATAAGCCTTTTTTAATGATATTGGAGCATAAGAAACAACAATTATGAGGCAGTTGTTGTCATATTTAATTGGTGATTTCAAATATGAAATGTAATCGTCAGCTTGGTGAACCATTTTGGAGAGTTTTATGTTTCCTCATTTAAAGAGAGAGGAGTTTCAAAGAAGGCTGCCGAGTAAATTACTTGTCTTAAAGGGCCTTATAATCAACAAGACTCCAGTTCATCAATAGACCCTTTTCATAAAAACGTCATGCAACTTCCATTCTGACGTGAAGAAGGATATTCTTACTTCCACCAGCATAATAAAGCAATATCGCTACCATCATGCACTGTAAAAAAAAAATCCTGTAAAATTTACAGTAAAAAATGGCAGCTGTGGTTTACCGTAAAAAATATGATAGCAGCGTTTTAAGTTTTACGGTTTTAACTATTTAAATACCGTAATTTCATTCATTGATATAATGTTAACATACCAACCTATTAAAGTACTGAAATCTGTTTTGTACCCTTGTAATACACTGATAACTACTAAAAGCAGGTGATGAGGTGAAAGTCACATGATGAACCAAAGCCCATC
This sequence comes from Cirrhinus mrigala, assembly GCA_036247105.1. NCBI lineage: Eukaryota > Metazoa > Chordata > Actinopteri > Cypriniformes > Cyprinidae > Cirrhinus > Cirrhinus mrigala. The sequence continues at coordinate 10,490,918 of CM070012.1, forward strand.
ACAAGTAGCTTTTAAATATTAACATACATAGAAGGTGCACAGTGTCATTCACACAAACACTAAACACCATCATGGTAACACACATGAAACTGAAATAATGCAATAAACATTAATTTAACAACATTAGATGTAACATACAACCTATGTACAATGTACAAAACTGTTAAGAAAAATCTAAGAAGAAAATGTTATTTCAAAAAATATCAAATGAAAAAAAAAAAATGTAATGCAGGGAATTCTGGAAATGTCAATTTACAGTTATTCACGGTAAAATTTATGTTATTTTTCCTCATGTTCAAAAATGGTATACTACTGTAAAATTACATGCAATGTCCAATAAAGTTTTTCACTGTATATAGTAGGGGAACTTACTGTTAACTATTTAACAGGTTTTTACTGTAGCATTTGTACAGTTTTTTACCATAAAATTTACAGTCATTTTTTACAGGATGACCGCTGTCTATTCTCATACTCATTCAAGGCGAGGCATCTGGCATCTCAAACGAACTTACCAAATGCAGATTTGCCGCTTGAAGTCAAGGAAGGATTTGAAAACGCAGTGACTCTCGCACAGTGTTTGCTGTTTTTTTTTTTTTTTTTGTTTTTTTTCTTTTTTTTTTGGTTAAAGTATATTTCTCAAATAAACAAACGTTTTAGACATAATACAGTGTCTATATGTAAGAATGTCTATATGTTCAACACAAGCTTGTACTACAATTAAAAAGAAAACCTGTACATTTATTTAAATATTAATAAAATGGGATCTATATTTTTCTGTTTTATTTTGATAACCATGACACATTATAATTCACAAATAAGTATTAAATATATTAAGTTTACATATGTAAAAAACACAATTGTGTATATAATATATATATATATATATATATATATATATATATATATATATATATATATATATATATATATATATATAATTTATTTATTTATTTTTTTTTTTTTTTTTTTTTTTTTTTAAGATAATATTGCATATAGCCAATAACATATTGTAAACATTAAAATAAAATATGATAAATCATATCGATCAGTAATAATTTATAAAGAAAAAACAGGGTATATATATAAAGTGAAATTAAACAGAGGAATTTAAGTCAAAAGTCCAGTAGCATGGGCACAACTCATAACAAAATTGCATGGACACAACTCCTATTTTTTATGAGTTTATATATATATATATATATTGTATTTTGTATATGTATTTTTTATTTTATTTATTTACTTATTTATTTATTTATTTATTTATTTATTTATTTATTTATTTATTTATTTTTTTGCCAAACAGCTACACTTGCATGGAACTATACGGAGAATTTTATTTACACAGTACACTCACAAATAAATGAAATAAATTATCCAGGGAATGACATAAACCAAAATAACAAGTGAAAAGGTTCAAAGTATATGTTTTGTGTGGACACCTAACCGTTATCATACAGATCTGAACGCAAGCAGTTGCTGCAAGCAAGGATCCCATATGCAGAAAATGTCTGCATCCTTTAATCATCTTTGGAGCACAAATTAAGATATTTTTGATGAAATCCAAGAGCTTTCTGACCCTGCACAGACAGCTATGGTACTACCATGGTAAAGGCCCAGAAAGGTAGTAAGGACACTGATAAAATAGTCCATGTGACATCAATGGTTCAACCTTAATTTTATGAAGCTATGAGAAAAAAAAACAGCTTTATTTAATTTATTTTAATTTCTTCTCTTCCCTGTCAACTTCATAACATTAAGTTTGAACCACTGATGCTACATGGACTATTTTAACTATGTCCTTACTACCTTTCTGGGCCTTGAACGTGGTGGTATCATCTATGCAGAGTCAGAAAGTTCTCAGATTTTATCAAAAATATCTTAATTTGTGTTCCGAAGATGAACAAAGGTCTTATGGATTTAGTATGGCATGACAGAATTTTCATTTTTGGGTGAACTATCCATATAACATTGTCTAAGAATCATTCAAAGCAACATAAAACAAGTTCTTTTCAGTCATGGTTCCCAAACATAGGGGAAAGCAAAGATGAAGATATAAAGTGTCTGTGTTTGCGTGTGTGAATGTGAGAGACAGGGAGAAACAGAGACAGACACAAAGACGTGTCATGAATGAGGGGTCATCCTCATTGCTGCCTCCTCCTGATCCCGGCCTCGTCTTTTAATGAATGTCATTTTCCTGAATTAACCACCCCGATTGTTGGATAATGGTCTCCTCAACAATAACATTTAACCAATTCCCCCTGTCTTTTGGGCCTGCTCATTTTGGCCGCGGCGGGGGGCAGTAATTGATTGTATAATTCCGATCGCAGGCGTAAACAGAGCGCAGTCTCCTTTATGCCTGTAGATTAGATCACATCAAAGCACCTGACATTACCAGCTCCCATCCACCACTTACACTATAAAACTACGTACCACAAGAGGAGAAAGTTTTCATCAGGTTTCCTGAGTACATGCCTTTCATATAACCCTTGCTCTTCCTCTATGCTAGCGTGTTCAGCTTTTTCTTTCTTTCTCTTCTCAGGATTTTCATCAGCTCATTCACACTGCTCTCAGACACTCTGCAGCCTTCAAAAAGGGGCCGATCTCAACATTTATACTTAGAGCTGCACATTAAAGAACTGAGAACACTTTGAGTGTTTGTATACTGTATGTGTGTGTGTGTGTGTGAAGGTGAAAGATGTTTTTTCTATTTTGGATTATAAAACAAGGAAATAAATGTGTGGTTTAACAAGACAGTATTTACAAGGTTTGATGGTTGATATCACTAATGCATACATTGCATGACATCACAGATTGCATAAAATTCCCAAGCCTGCTAATAGTGAGTGAATTGAGAAAATTCAGTATGCATTTACAGCGCACTGATTAGTTAATGAGGCTCTGTTTTAACCTGCATTTTAAGCAATAGTTCTATAATTAACAGTTTGACCTGATTGGTCACAGACATGAAATGTTCTTCTCTGATCTGTGAGCAGAGTCCTGCCAACAAGTTGTCTCCTCCTCTTCCTCACTGCGCACAAATCTGACGGATCTTTAAAGATTTATAAAGTCCAATCTCCACATGCCTGCTGCATATCACTTCATTTAAAACCAGTCCACCCTCTTTCTGCTGACCGTGTGTTATTCAGCAAGGCTGGGTAAATCTAATATAAAGCCTTTATTGATCCTCGGGCCCTTAATCACTTTGATTTTTGCCCCTGTTTTGAGTGACCTCTGCAAAGCGTCAGGCCTCTGGGGTTTGGGTGGAAGATTAGAGCTCTGACGCTGCATGCCTGTCATTTTTCCGTGCATAGGGAGTTTTTATGAATAATGTCACGTGGGTATTTCTAATAGTGATGCACCAAAATGAATTTTTACCGAAAACTGAAAACTCATTATGCTGTCCAGGGTGCTGTGGTCGCAGGTGATACATTAAACCAGTTGTAATAAAGTTCTTCAACAATGAGCTGCCACTCTGAATTTCAGCCAAACTAATTTTAAATATTAATACTGCAGTGTAATTTTTTGTCACAATAAAGTGTATCCACACTGCTGACATGTTTACCTAGTGTAGCCTATCCAGATGTGCGAGAAATAGAAGCTATTTTTGCTAAAACAGTAAAAAAACTGTAAAACTGAACATGTTTTTCTTCTACTTCTACTGGGACTGGGTCTTTCAAAACACATTTTCACTCTCTTACCAGTTCATCAAATTTGTCTACTAACTTTTCAATCTGTCTACGTACTGTACATTATTTATTTATTTATTTATTTATTTATTTATTTAAAAACAATAAAATTTTAAATCATTGTAATTTCCACATTGTATAATATTGTTCTGATGGAAATTATGCTCACAGAGAATACCTTTTATTTATTTGTTTGTTTGTTTGTTTATTCATTCATTAATGTCTGTGTAATTCCACAGCTGATGTATTTTATATACAACAAATAATATTTCTGGAAATTACTAAAATATCCTGATCATGAGTAATATTTACTTCGATTTTTCTTTATTTTACATGTCAATATGTTAATTTATTATTGTATTAATTATTGTATTTTTTTATATTTATTTATTTATTTATTTATTCAATAAATGTTCAACAACTTGTGAAATGTTGAGTTGGTATAATGACACAACTGTGGGACAATCATAATTTTAAATAAATAAATAAATAAATTTCACACAATAACTGCTGAATTTTTTTTAACTATAATATTTCATGTATTTCTGATGGATTTTTATGGTAAGGTTGAAAGTCTAGAGCTGGGGTGGCCAACCCTATTCCTGGAGAGCTACCTTCCTGCAGAGTTCAGTTCCAATCCTGATCAAACACACCTGTCTATAATTATCAAGCTCCTTCAGATTAGTTGGTTCAGGTGTGTTTGATCAGGGTTGGAGCTGAACTCTGCAGGAAGGTAGATCTCCAGGAACAGGGTTGAGCACCCCAGGTCTAGAGAGAAGAGTAAAACAATAAAATCTATATAAAAAATATACATATATAATTCTGAATACATGATAGCAGTTTAACCCTCTAACTGTCACCATTTTTGAACATAGATGCACTATCCAAACTTAAATTTTTATAATTTATGAACAAAAACATTTTGTAATATGATTTTGATGTACATTTTCCATGGTAATGCAGTGTCTGATTTTAAAATGGTCTTCAAATGATGAATTATGAGATTTTAAGTTTTCAATTGGTATATAATTTCTTACGATTTCTAAAGTGTGGTAGGGAAAAAGGCAACGAGGAAATTCTTTTTGTGACAAAGGTCAGAACTTCTGTTATGATGTAGATTTTAGAGGTGCACTCTTGTTATAATATCTATTTAGGAGTCTTAGACCTTTCCAATGTTATATAGTTTGTCATGATTATATTAGGATTTATTTGTAATATGGTGTAGTAAAACTGAGGGGACAGTGACAGTTAAAGGGGCCATCGGATGTAAAGTTCACTTTTACATGTTGTTTGAACCAACAGAGGCCACTCCCACGATATTTGATTGACATGAGCGTCTTACCTCAGACCTGCCTGTAACAGTCTGACCTCCATTGTTTCGATGCCAGAGCAGGGATGTAAGTTAGACAAGAATATCTCTGATTGAGTGATTGAGCGACCATAGTGGTCGTCATTTACTTCTGACATCTGACCTGCTGAAGATGCAATGGATCATGTTTGTTTTTGAATGGAATGCGCCTCCCCATCTACACAAACGTGTCTATGTTCACGCAAATCATTCATGATCCAGCTTCACTTACAGCAGAAGTGAGTATAAGGTTTTTTTTTATGAATATTTGCGATCGCCTTTCCTAATAAACTGCTAGTTAGCAAGTTTAGTGGTTAAACGTGGTAGAAAGGTAAAAAGGGTGTTATTTACACTACCACTGAGAATTTTTAAACAAAGTATATTATTAAGACCCTAAAGAATCATATCAGCTTGTGAAAAATGGGCATCCGATGACCCCTTTAAAGGGTTAAGAACAGTTTCAATGTGACCTTCATGTAACAAAAATAAAAACAAGTTGTTATTAGTTTGAGTAAACGCTTAACCCTGACATGTGTCTTAAGCTGAAAAAAAAACATCAATATATAAATGAATATATTTTTCATTGCGTGTATTTGTCATTTTAATTGTAAAATATCTATTTATTAAGTGACTGCATAGGTAATGGGACAATTATAAATAAATAAATAAATAAATAAATACATTTCACACAAATACTATTAATTTTTAAAAGATATATATTTTTATTTTATAGATTGAAAGTCTAGAGACAAGAGTAAAACAATAAAATCTATACAAAAAAAGTATATAATATTATTCCACAAAGTATATAATATAATATAATAAGTATATAACTCTGAAAGCATGGTAGCGTTTCAGAACAGTTTTAGTGTGACCTTGATACAACAAAAATAAAAACAAGTTGTTATTAGTTTGAGTAAAAGATAAACCCTACATGTGCCTGAAGTTAAGAAACATCTAAATATAAATTCATATGTTTGTCATTGCATGTTTTTGTCATATTAATTGCAAAATATCTATTTAAGTGACTGTATAGGTATGTCTGTCATTGTGGCTGTGTGCTCTAGTAAGTACAGTGTGTGTTTATGCTGTAGAGGGGGAAGTGTTGGTATACGGTAGTTGGGCCCCTGTGTATTGAAAATGAACCGTGTCACTTGGTAAACAATCCTAATTAAGAGCGTCATTGTAAGACTCCCTCTGACCCACACTCTCTTACTGTTTGTTTGTTGTTATTGTTCATGCTAATTAGCTCTAATCTCTGTCTCTCTCTCTCTCTCTGTCTCTCTCTCTCTCTCTCTCGTTCCCTCTTTCTCTCCTTCTCTCTTTCTCAGTGTGATATGTAATTCCTACAGCCAGCCTCAGATTGTGTGTGTTTGCGGGTGTAAGGGTGATGGAACACAATAGGACTCCACGGGGGGAAGGGACTCTGTATGTGTGTGTGTGTGTCACGGTGGAGGTCTTCTCCATTCATTGTCTAGCTGTACAATGATTTGCCTCACAAGTGAACAGCCATTAATAAGGCAGCGATATGTGTAATAGCACTCTCCAGTAATTGTTCTACGGAGAGAAAAGGAACGAGAGAGAGAGACAGGCCTCATCCCCACACCCCCATGCCCCCCACTGGGACTCCCTCGTCATATCTCTGACACTAGGAACATGTTAACTAATAGCTAATTAAAACACATTATTAATGAATAGCCAGTGCAATGAGATATGGGAAGCAGGCTGAATTAAAACATATCCTGCCGTCCTTGACAACAGCAACCTGAGGAATTCGTCAGGGCCACTGCGCCAGGCATACCTTTCAGAAGGAGTAGGCGGAAATTTTTCGGTGTGCTGGTTGGTTAAAGCCCAAGGCAGAGCACCGAATAATGTTGAATTGGGTTTGGAGGATTGGCGGCCCCAGTGTTTGTGTTCTCCATCGCTTAATTTTGGTATTGTGCATTTCTGAGCTACAATAGTTCCATGTTGCAACATTTAAATCACATCAAACTTATATAAAGAAGCATTAAAAGTATTACAGTGTTTTTCTGTTGTTGTTTTGACTTGCAGTTATTCAAATGTAAATAAATAAAAGTCAGTAACAAAATACTATTATATACCATTCAAAAGTTTAGGGCCAGAAAGACTGTAAAGAAAACAATATTTTTATTCAGCAAGGATGCCTTAAATTGATCAAACAACACAGAAAGGATTTCTATTTCAAATAAATGTTGTTCACTTAAGCTTCCTATTTCTGTTCCCACAACTCTTTTCAACGAATAATAAGACATGCACCAAAAGAGCATATTTGAACAATTTCTGAAGGATCATGTAACACTGCAGACTGAAGTAATGGCTGCTGGAATTTCAGCTTTTCTGACAGAGGAATAAATTACATGGTCCAGTTCTCACTATTAACTCACTATTAACTACGACTTTTGCCTCAGTAAACTCCTAATTTGCTGCTTATTAATAGTTAGTAAGGTAGTTGTTAAAGGGAGCTCCGTGTATTAAGACTAATATGGCTAAATATAACATAAATTATGTCTCTTACTGAACTTTTTGTAGAAAAGATTCACGTTATTTAAAGGGGTCATATGATGTTGCTAAAAAGAACATTATTTTGTGTATTTGGTGCAATGCAATGTGTTTATGTGGTTTGAGGTTCAAAAAACACATTATTCATTAGGGTCAATTTTTCCAAATTGAGATTTATACATCATCTGAAAGCTAAATAAATAATGTTTTCATTGATGTATGGTTTGCCATGACAGAACAATATTTGGCTGAGATACAACTATGTGAATATCTGGAATCTGAGGGTGCAAAAAAAAAAAAAAATCTAAATATTGAGAAAATCACCTTTAAAGTTTTCCAAATAAAGTTCTTAACAATGCATATTACTAATCAAAAATTAAGTTTTGATATATTTACAGTAGGAATTTTACAAAATATCTTCATGGAACATGATCTTTATTTGATATCCTAATGATTTTTGGCCTTAAAGAAAAATAATTTTGACCCATACAATGTATTTTTGGCTATTGCTACAAATAAACCCCAGGTTTTGTGGTCCAGGGTCACAAATATGAAAACTTACTTACAGGTCGTGAGTCAGTGCCAGACTGTCCTTGCAACATTGGAATTGCCCCATTTTATAGCCTTAACCCTTTGTGTACAGCTGACATTGTAGGCTATTCTCCCAGGTTCAGGAAACATTCCTTCATAAAATGCACAACACACAATTGTACTCTTCCAGAACAGTGTTGTAAATATTGATTTGCAACTGATTTCTAGTTGTGTCTTCATTTGGAAGGCTAAGCAAAGTTCTTTCGCTTTCACAATGAAACACACAGCGTTTCCACAACATGGTGGCAGCTGCAACAATACTACAGCCGGTATAAAAAGTTACGCCTTCTTTCTTTGCATATACATATGGGCAGTTTTATGAATATCCATCCACAACATGACGTAGACATGTGGGGCGTGTTTGAATGAACCATTTTAAGAAGGCATGGCTGAGTTTTAACTTTTATAATAAATATCTCTTAGGGTTTGTAACACTCCAAAGACAAAGGAAAACAAGAAACCACATCATATGAACCTTTTTTAAAAAATCCACATCATTTTATACATATTTTGGACTATGAAATTGTGAAATGGTTGCACTTGGTGAGCTACTAGTGCAACTTGTTGTGATTTTACAACAATGCAACACAGAAAATAAAATACTGATACAATGACAACAGCTACTGAAAAAGCTTACAGGTGGCGATGAATATTAAACCAAATGCTGTACCATCGATTTTCCTCACAAGGAGTCTAGACTAGTGTACCATTTGGTTCTGTAATTTTAAAAACATCCATTTCCCACTAAGATTTGAGTGCTGTTGAGTGGGTTCTTAAACAGCGCTGATTGGCCATAGTGTTGGCCGTCTGTGTCCAACAGATATGACTGTGATTGGCTACAATGATCATCGCTTTACGCTGTTAGGCGTAACGTACTAATCTACACACACAAACACAAACATACTATATTTATTGATTATTGGACTTATCCCTGATCTCTCTGACTGTGTGTTGTGTGGCAGTGTATATGTGTGTGTCTTTGTTGTTGACCATTGAAGCTTGTCTGTGTGGAAGTGCGCCGGCCTGTGGCACTGAGACGAGATAGAGTCATGGTAGAGAGGAAGATGAGGTCAAGACTGGGGGTCAGGATCAGCCATTAAAATCCAACATTAAAGTCAGACATAGAGTCCAGGAAATAGAATTACAGGCCGCTTCCTGTGAGTTAGTGTGTGCACCTATGAGAATTGGAGGTCAGGGCAGGTCATTCACGCCCTACTGAATGCCCACTGAGGCCTGTCTGTTTTAAAAGTGCTCCTGTGGCCTAACAGATTGCTGCATTCACACAGGCACAGTTAACTTTTCATTTCACAGTTCGAGCCCTTCTGTGATGGCTAATACGTAGTAATAATACAGTAATAACATATTAATAACTACATTTGTGTGATTTGCAAACTTTGTTTTGGAGTGCAAGCTGTAATAATAGCTTAAATGTTCATTTTATAATATTGTGCATGCCTCACTCTGCACATAAAGTGCCCAAGATTTGACTCTTCTTATTGATTTAATTACTTTTTATTTATACGTTATTGCTAAATATTAATTGTTCACAATAGTACTGTTTTAACTGCAATAATTACAGCCTTGGTGAGTATAACAGACTTATTTCGAAAACATTTTGAAAAAAATAAATAAAAATTTACAGACCCTAAACTTTTAAATAGTACAGTAGTACATAGACAGGATTTGAATTTCTCTGAATTTTAACCTTGAGTTATCAAAAAAAAAAAAAAAAAAAAAAAAAAACTGTAGGAAATTTACCCTGTGAACAGCTTGTTGAATTTGGATGTGAAACACAAATTTAACAGGGGAACAGGGAAAACCAGTCCTTTAAGAATAAATCTTAATTCATTTTTTATTGTTTGTATGCTGAATAATTCATTCAGGTGTCTGGCATTTCTTCAGAATACTCTATTTAGTCTATTCAGACTATTCACTTGTTTAAAAAACTTGTTTTTGAATATATTTGGTCATATCAGATTGTTCTGAGAAGGCCGTAAGATTTCCTCAGTAACATTTCTTCACTAAGTCTACAGTTTCTGGTCTTTCAACTCTTCTGACTTACAGATCTTTATATGCTCATTTTGACTGCGAATAACATGTAAGCCTCTCTAACCAGATCTGTTCAGCAGGTTGTCAGGGTGAAAACATGGCAAAGTGCTTTGAGAAGACATTCAGGTTGGTGTCAGGAAGAAAAAAAAAAATACAGGACACAGCAGAAGGAGAGCAAACGTTCAGTGACTGCTTTAACACTGCCACTCTGACCCGCTCTGTGCATATATTACAGACCGCCTTTAATGATGGGGTTAAAAGCGTGGCAGCCGAGAGATGCTGCATAATGACGACTCAGCACTTACAGAGGACACTTCTGCAATCCTTCTTAGCCTGCCTGTCCCATGCCAAAACCACACATACATACACACGCTGCTAAACAAGCCCAGATATTTATCATTTTTGGGTGGTGTTAGATTATAGAGATGCTCATGTACAGACAGTTTGACAGAGTGAGAGGAAGAAGAGAAAGAGGAATGGGGGAAGGGAGAGAGAGAGAAAGTAAATGATGGCTGTCAAGAAGTCCTGGAAAATCCATCTTGAATACTGCGTTGCAACAAGGACATGAGCAATACGCTAAAAAACGGTCGTACACAGGTTAAGCTAAGCTGTTGACATTAAGAAGATGTGATTAAATGTCTTGGCCTGTTTACAACTATTAACAGGCGTCTCAAATGCATCTCTGGTGACCACCGATCAGGCTCTGATTTCATGGCTTAATGCATCACTTAAGGGAGAGCAGGGATACTTGGAACTCTCAATAAATGTAATATTAGTAATTCCTCTCAAAATAGTATTTTGTTTCAGAAACAGTCGACACACTTATTATTAAAAATCCTGTTTTGAGTTAAACAAGATTATCTTTAGTTGCCCGGGAGCTTTGTTTCATTTTTGGAGCTGGAAACAAAAAGGAGTGTTTAGGATTCTTTAACTGTTCTGTTATATATAGTATAACAATAAAAACCCACCGGCATCTGATTGCTTTATTGTAAAATGTGTGTAGATATAAGTGTATAAAAGAAACACCTTTAACCATCCTAAACCAGATAAGGTTGGACTGTTTTTATGTAGGGGTTTGGACACTATTCAACTAGTCAGGCCGGAAGACCAGCTTGCTGCCCACCTAAACCAGATTTGGAGACAAGCTAAACCAGCTAAAGATCAGCTTACCCAGGCTATAATGTTGTTGTTGTTTTTCCCAGCAGGAAAGTGACCTGTGATATTTGGTATAAACATGTAATAACATACGGTACGTTTGCACCTCCATAAATCACACATTTGTGATCATTTCTACCAGTTTTCTACCATAGTATATATTAATTACCATAGTGTGTGTATATAGACTTACATTGTTAAAAAAGATTTCTATTTTAAATAAATGCTATTCTTTTAACTTTTTATTCATCATGAATTCTGAAAAAAGTATCACAGTTTCCAAAAAACATTAAGCAGCACAACTGTTTCCAACATGGATAATAAATCACCATATAGATAACAATAAGAATGATTTCTGAAGGATCATGTGACATTAACGGCCAAATTTTAGCATGTATTACTGTTTTTGTGGCATGGAATGTAGTTTTGAGAGGGTTTTTTTTTAGGTGAGAATGTACTTGTTTAGAGTTCAAATATGCGGTTTATTAATAAAGATAAAATCAAGAATTTGAGAATTTGCGTCAGTGTTTTCGGATATGTGAGCTCCAGGTCATCAGTGGCCGTTTAGTGCTCATGAACCCACTGAGAGCAGCCTGACCTTGGCCAGGTGGCTCTGATGTCTTAAACGTGAGATGTAATTTGTTTTGGGTAAATCTAACGGACAGTCTTCGGTCTCATTAATCTGTTTTGAGGGCAAAATCTCTTTATCTAATGCTGGATATCAGAGCGCTGCCTTTGTGCTTTTGACTGAATTGCCTTGCAACTTTTATGTTGGTTATTTGGTTTGTTTATTTAATTGTATTATTTAATAAATAATATTTTATATAAATAATAGTAGTACTTAATAATAGTATTTGGTATTGGGAAATGGTCTGTGTTTACTGATGGTGACTTTAGTTACATTATTCTGCCATTACACGGTGACAAGAGAGACAAGATTTTATTCATGAGTCAGCAGTAAAGACTTTTATATTGAAAGAGACTGATACAGTGTTGTAAGGAAGAAAGTTATTTCTACTTTTAACACCTTGCTGCCAACAAATGCACTGAACAGCACTGTTATCAAAAATCACCCTTAACAGATAAAAAGATGGTACAACAAAGATATCGCTTTCCACAGCGGACATTCAAACTAATGTTTTGAATATGAGACTGACACTGCTGTGTCAGATGCAGGTAATCACACTCGCTCAGTCCGTCTATCTCTCACAATACTCTTCACAATGCAATGAGTTTTAAATATAGTAATACAATAAGCTTTCGATGAAGAAACTCAACATTCATTCCTTACTGGTGACATTTCCGAATAGTAACGAAGGCTTAGGCTCAGCTGTTAAACTGTCAAACTGTGATTTGAATCCATGGCGGAAGGAAGTAGTTTGCACAAAAGTGGGAATTTAAACACACTCTGTTGTTTTTTTTTATGTATTTACACACTCATGCCATCAAACTCTTGTATAAAGTCAATATCACACTAAAACGTGTTTGGCAGTCATGGTGTCAATATTTGTAGCATTATCTCTTTGAGAAATGACAAATACAATACCAAATATCACAAAATATTATATTTTAGTATTTTGTACTATGCTTTAAAACTACCCAATTTTGAACAATTAGATGACCAGTTAGTACATCCTTTTTTGTGATAAAAATTGCAAAGAACCTGGTGTGTGTATGGTTGCTGAAATGCTTATGCATTAAAGTGTTAAGTAATTTTAGTTTAGTTTGTTTGTTTCTGGGCATAATTGTATTTACAACTTTAACTGGTATCTCTCCATCAAAAGTTACATATGTTTTCTATTGCCTTTCAGGATGTACAGTATTGAGGGGAAAAACAGTGTGATGATCCTACCTGTATGGCTGTTACAACAGACTCTAACAACAGTGACAACAGAATTTTTGATGCAGTCATGTGAGAAGTTGACCTTCAGATGATGTCAAGGACAATAATGTCCAGGAAACATTAACATTTACACTGCAATCAGATGTGGCCACATGTAATTCCTACCACCTCCAAAAAATGGTTTGAGTGATCCAGTGTGTTTCCACTTTGTACCTCATTTACACTTGTGTTTAGTGCAGTCCACTTGTGATCAGATCAGACAGATGTTAATTCCAGGTGTAAATGAGGTCCTAGAGTCTGACATCATTACATACATAAAACCACCCAGAAATCAGGCATTCATTAAAACAGCCTCTGTCAAACGTTAAAAGATTTCACATTGTGAATGAGCAGACACAAACACCACATTTCTCTCGCTTACACATACACCGACACATGCAGACTGTAGGCAGATTGATGTGGGTGTTGATCAGTAAATCCATTCCTCCCTCCCTGGATCCATACAGCTCCGCTCAGCACTATACGCAGTACGCCTGCTCCGCGGGGTCAAATGTCACGCTGTCTGTCCGCCGTCCCCGCGGTAATCTCTCCCTCCCCGGGCGCTGCCGCCACAACTATATTAAATCACATCTGACACACCTGAAGCTCCATCTCTTCATCCATATTTCATCTCTCTCCATTTTAATAGCACAGCACTTTTTATCTTGATGTATTTATTAACTGCTCTCTGCAAAAAAAAAAAAAAAAAAACTTTGGTGAGGAGACGAGAGGGTGAAATGAGGAAGGTTTGACAAGTTTATGGAGTAAGAACAATGCCCGTTCATTACAAAGTATGTGTGCAGCACTTGGCTGGTGGTTTTGGGTAGGTGTTAGTGTGGAACTCTTCTGGTCGATAACGTCCTGAGCACCTATAACTTTAGCTCTGGGCATTGACAGATTGCAGACTGGAAAATGTAAAAGGTAATGGAAAGCTAAATTATTTAATTGTGTGGGTCAGTGACAAACAAGTGTGTCTGTGATTAAGAAACAGAAAGCATAAAATGTTAAAACATAAAATGTTTTTCATACAGTTCTAATATATATTTTGCTATAATAGATATGTGTGTGTGTGTTTAACCCTTTAACTGTTAACAGTTTACTTCACCATTTTACAAATAAATCCTAATCTAATCATGACAAACTATATATCGTTTGGAAGGTCTAAGACTCCTAAATAGATATTTTACCACTCTTTTGTGTTACAAATTATGTAGGAAAAGTAATAGATTAATTTATGATGAGAGTGCACCTCAAAAATCTACATCATAACAGGAGTTCTGACCTTTGTCACAAAAAGACTTTCTTTGTTGCCTTATTACCTATCATGCAATAGAAATCTTAAGAAATTATATATCACCTGAAAACTTAAAATCTCAAAATTCATCCTTTGAAAACCATTTTAAAATCAGACATTGCATTACCATGGAAATTGTTCATCAAAATCATATAACAAAATGTTTTCATTCATGAATTATAAAAATTTAACTCTGGATAGTGCATTTTCATGTCTATCTTTAAGATAGGGAGTGACAGTTAAAGGGTTAAAGGTAAGAAATATTGTTTATTTTTATTACCTACAGTACTTATATCTACACAAATATCATACATTTATGTTTCTGCATGCTGTATCACATGACTTTGATTTAGAGGACATATTTTCATTTTTTAAACATGTTATGTTTTTTCTTGGAATTATTAGATTTGGAATAATAATAATAGTACAATTTTGGCATGCCATTGATGATTCCTTTCTTTGGAGAAATATTTTGCTGCTTTTTAGCACTGACTGTTGATCTTCTTGCCTTTTAGCTACCAGTTTTATATTCAGGTTGTTGAACTAAATGACAGAATAACAGAATTTTCAACAAATCAATTTTTGTTAAAGGGTTAGTTCACCCAAAAATGAATATTCTGTCATTTATTACACACCCTCATGTCGTTCCAAACCCATAAGACCTTTGTTCATCTTCAGAACACAAATTACGATATTTTTTGATGACATTCAAGAGCATTGGCTCTTGCGTCAGCAGCACAACACCCATGCGTCATGGTACTCTTGTGAACGCATGGCAAAGACTGACATGGAAGAGAAGAAATTGTTGAATAAAGTTATTATTTTTGTTTCCTTTTCACACAAAAAGTATTATCATAGCTTCATAAAATTACGATTGAACCACTGATTTCACATGGACTATTTTAACAAAGTCCTTACTACCTTTCTGGGTTTTGAACGTGTAAATTGCATTGCTGTCTATGCAGGGTCAGAAAGCTCTCGGATTTCATCAAAAAAATCTTAAATTGTGTTCCGAAGATGAACCAAGTTCTTACAGACTTGGAGCGACATGAGGGTAAGTAATAAATGACAAAATTTTCATTTTTGGGTGAACTGTCCCTTTAAACGTTACATGTTTTTCCATCCAATGCACTAGTTCCACCCAATCATTAAAAAGTGCCATTCATAACTGGCATAAAAATATTTTTGACAGATATAACAAAAAAAAAAAAAAAAAAAAGAAATAATAATAATATTTTGTCAGGTTCAACATAACTGACTTGTCCCTCACTGCTACCATTCCTCCAGCTTTATTTTTATCCTTCTTTGTTTTTCTGCCGGCAGTCATCTATTTAGGAGTTATGACTGAAGATGTGTATGTTTTGAGGGAGAGGAGTCAGAGTACGTTTTACGGTGACTGAGTGATACATCAGCAATAGAAGGGCATTGAAAAGATCTTTGTATCTTTTCTTCTACAGAAACCTATAAATTGGTCTATAAATTAAAGGCTGTCCAGCAGTGTAGCAATGCCAAGGTCTGGACCAGCACTATTATTCAGAACCTGAACCAGAACACACACAAATCCAGACAGAGAAGTGGGAAACCTCTTCTTCATCATTCTTTAAAGACAGCTTAATCTATTTATCTATTTGTATTTCTTATCAGAGCCTATCAGAGCCATAAAAAAAATGTTTTTATGGCTTAAAACTTTAAAATATGGTCATGATAAACAGTATTTTGTCTAAGATCTATGATGATGGCAACACAGACCTGTGAAGTGAGTGTTACAGTTGGAGACAGATCACCAGATCTTCTGTGACATACCAGTCAGTACTGATTGATTGATTGGATTAACTGCTAAGGATTTTAATCACTGATCAATTTCCATTTGCCACAATCAAAGACCTAATAGAATCCTAATGGAATGCATACGATGTAATCTGTAAGAAATCCATGTGTTCAAGAGTGTGTAGGTGTGTTTTTAAGGGGCTTCAGTCACACTGTCTATTATGGTGCCCTAGATGGAGACGAAACATGACAGGAAAAGAAAAAAAGAAAAAAAAAGAAAAGAAAAACTGTTAAAATTAAATGTTAAAATGTATATTATTGTTGTTGTCTTGATATTGTAGGCTAAAATATTTTATCTATCTATCTATCTATCTATCTATCTATCTATCTATTTATCTGTCTGTCTATCTGTCTGTCTGTCTGTCTATCTTAAACTAAGCAAAATTCCAAATTCATAGATTATTGCAGAATTTAGAGTTTAAAATGGGTAATTTCTCTTATGCAGGTCTGAAATAAATAAATAAAATAAATAAATAAATAAACATATAAATAACATAGCTTAGATAAAGATTCCAACTTTCAACTTTAACTGATTTTTTTAAACAATCTGTTTCTGTAATTTTATCTAGCATGCCGTGCTGTAATAATAATAATAATAATAATAATAATAAAAATAAATAAAAAATAAAAAGTTGTAAACAAAAACAAGGATTATTAGAGTATGTTTTACAGGAAAACTATTTAAAAACTATTTTCAGTCTTGTTTTTACGTCAAAATTAAAGGTTAAATTAAATGTGTTGATGTTTCTTTAAACATCACTTTATTCATAAAATGGTTCCTTCCTAATATTTGTGCTATTGCATGATGTCACTTCCTGGAGAATGATGTAATTCTGGGACTGGTTAAAAGGATATTACAAAAGCTAAAAAAAAAAAAAAAAAAAAATGTTAAATCCAAGTCATTTACCATAGAAATATGATGTGTGTCTTTTTGTGTTTTTTTTTTTTTTTTTTTTTTTTTTTTTTGTTTTGTTTTGTTTTGTTTGTTTGTTTAAATGTTTATGACTGTTACAGCGCTGTGGTCTGATCTCCCCAAAACTTTGCATGCTTGTTTAGAATCACCTGTCACATGTGCTCAGCAGGTTTCATAAAGTTTTAAGTTTTTGTTTAGGCTTTATAGGCTTTTGGGTATATTTGGACAGGCCCCTTTTCTAAATGACCCCGTTATAGCTTCCCAAAGGGTAAATTTCAACATTTTTGATAATTATTGACCTAGAGAGTCCAGAAAATTGTACTGCAGAGTTTTTTTTTTTTTTTTTTTTCTTTTTTTTTACCAGATTGGGTGAAAAACCTAGGACTAGTTCACAAAGGTAGGTTTTCTACATTTTCTTAATCATTTAACAAATGATTTGATTGACAGCAGTGGTTCTAGAGGGAAAGTTGTTTGGAACGAGGAGTTCTATCATGTGATACGAATACCATGCGTATGTGTGAAAAAATGCACAATATACAATTGTTAACGCCCTTGGAAAATGCAATATTGCCCCTCAGTGGCCAAGTTCTTTCAAATTTCTCACAGACCTTTAGGGTCGTGAGTCAAACAGGCCCACCAAGTTTCGTTCCAATCGACCTCCATTTACCTTGTCTAATAGGTACTCAAAGTTCATTGGCGGCCATGTTTATTTGGATACACAAATGTTCTTATAGCTACTTGTGGCACTTTGGATCAAGACCTTGTGTGCCAAATTTAATGTCAATAGGACAAACGGTTGCATAGTTATGGCAGTTTTTACGATTTTTCCCTCTTATAGCGCCACTAAGTGGCCAAGCTCTGCGACCTCAGATTAATCTCTTGTATATGCGTTGTGAGTTTGGTGAAGATATCTCATTCTGTTTTGATAATTATTAATATTCAGTCTTCAGAGAATCTTCCTGAGTTGGTTTGGTTCCGGTCGAGCAAAAAACCTAGGACTAGTTTGCAAAAGTAGGTTTTTCAAAAAATGCAAAATACCCAAAATATAGCCAAATCCGAGGCTTGTGTTTTGTCCAAGGATTCCAACAACATAAGACACTTGAGTCTGTGGCAAACAGTTTAGAAGTTATGAGCGATTTTGTACTTTTGATCGCTGTAGCGCCCCCATCAGGCCTATTTTGGCGAGCCTTGGTGACATTGTAGATGGTGTGAGTACTACCATCCCTCCAAGTTGCAAGTCTTTACGACTTATGGTTTGGTCAGTTTTACATGGAGATTGCTGATCCTTGGCCATTCTAAGAATTACAATAGGGTTTCAGCACTTGAACCCCTAATTACAGTGTTTAACATTAAACAAATTGCCAGTTTTAAAGACACATATTCATAGGGGCATGAAAATGTCTTGCATAACAGGAATGAGCAGTCTGAGAGGGCAAGTGTCAGTTTGAATTGGCATGATGATGCTTGTATGTTTGTGCTAGTGTGCATTATACTTTGGTCTACGACACTGTTGTGAACCCTATTGCTCTCGTTACATCTTTTCATCAACTCTGACAGACACTTCTGTCCGCTGTGCTATTTTCTCACTCTCCTCTCATCCTGTCATCTTCCCGTTCTCTCTCTCTCTCTCTCTCTCTCTCTCTCTCTCCCCCTCTCTGTCTCTCTGATCACTCTGTTGCTCTCTGCTGTTGTCAAAAACAGTCAGCAGGGGGTTCTGGGAAGAAGCAGGCTCCTGCTGGCACTGTGACTCACCGGTGAAGAGAGGTCGACCAGACGAGTTGTGTGTGTATGTGGATATGCACATGTGCAATGGAGATCAGAGCAAAATACTGGGCCAACCTACTGTGGCTAATACTCACAAACAATCATCATAACACTGCCCAGAAAGGGCACATGCAGGCACATATTTGTTTTTCTACCAAAGTGGGGACTTTCCATTGACTTCTATTGTTTTTATACGGAGCTAAAGATGTTTTCTATCCCATAACCCAGTACCTGTAAACAAGTGTACTGTTTGGTCCTTAGCGTGACTGAGCAATTCATCTCTTTTTTGTATGTATGAGTTGAAGGAATGAACATTCAGAACTGTAAATTAACAGATTTACTGCGGCCTTAAATGACATTTTGTCACGCTAAATGATATTTTTTTTTAATTCAAAAACCCTTGTTTTTCTGCTGGAAAAGCACTTGTACATCTCTTATTAAATGATAACTTACATCACTGGATAGTTTCATTTGTATCATATTTATAAAATTACCATTGCAGAGAGAAGGCAGCTGATGTAACAGAAAAACTGAAAATCAATTCACACAGACAAACTAATATTTTATAAGTGTCTCTTTTTTGGACAGTAATGTGATACAGATTCTAAGTTGTTCAGCTCTGTCCCTGCCATTGATGCTACATCCCACTTCAATTGCTGAAGATTTCAATTTTCTAACACTTTGGTAAAAGTAAATAAATCTATTCCAACGCTTAGTAAACACAGCATTGATACATAAATTCTTCAGATTAATGTAAATGTAAGTAGAACAGAAGCACCCTGCTGTATGTGTGTGTGCATACATGTCATTCCCTCATTCTGTGCGTGTCATGCTGTGAGGGTTGGTGGAATGCAGCCATATTTATCTTCACACAGCTTTCAAGGCTTGATGAACTTTTGGAGAAAAAAAAAAAAAAGTTTAAAATTCGATAAAGTGACAGTTGGAGAGAAAAACATTCATATTTTATAACACATTATTGGAAATAAACTGGTTCTGGTGTTTTATTATGTAATGAATTTGACTGTTAAATGCATATGCTGCTCATTTTGCAATACCATGTTCTGGTTTAAATATAGAAGCCCATTTCATGCACATTAAAAAAAGTGAAATGTGAAAAATTAAAATGATCAGATACAAAGTCATTATTGTGAGATA
Organism: Cirrhinus mrigala; assembly: GCA_036247105.1. Taxonomy (NCBI): domain Eukaryota; kingdom Metazoa; phylum Chordata; class Actinopteri; order Cypriniformes; family Cyprinidae; genus Cirrhinus; species Cirrhinus mrigala. The sequence continues at coordinate 10,511,102 of CM070012.1, forward strand.
AAAAGTCATAATTATGACTTAAAAACAATTATGACAAAGTTAAAATTATGACAAAAAAAGTCTAAATCATGAGAAAAAGCAGAATTTAGTTATTAGACATTATAACAGAATTTCAATTTCTGACATAATTTTGACTTTAATCTCATAATTATAATTTAGTATCTCATAATTTCAATGTTTTTAGCTATAATTATGGCTTAGGTTGCAGAAAGGGCTTCCATAATTAAGCAATGATAAAAGTTTACTTAATAAACCAGTGAACTAATAGTTAAAGGTTAGCTCACTTGCAAAATAAAAATTTCCTGATCATTTTCTAACCCCTATGTCATTCAAGATGTTCATGACTTTCTTTCAACTTCAACTTCAACTTCATTTATTTATATAGCACATTTAAATGCAACGTTGTTGCTCAAAGGGCTTCACAAAATTAAGGAAACAAATAAAATACACACGCAAACTTACACACAAGTAAAACCAACATTGTAAAAGGTTCCCAAATTAAACTTTCCCTACTTCAAAGGCCAGACTAAAAAAAATGTCTTCAACTTTCTTCAGTCGAAAAGAATTTAAGGAAAACATTCCAGAATTTTTCTCCATATAATGAACTTTAATGGGAATCAACAAATTGAACGTCCAAATTGCAGTTTCAGTGGAGCTTTAAAGGGCTCTACACGATCCCAGCCAAGGAATAAGGGTTTTATCTAGCAGAACGATTGGTCATTTAAAATATATATATTACAATTTATATACTTTTTAACCACAAATGCTTGTCTAGCTTGTCTATGATGGTTGGCCTTGACTTCACACATTATGTAATCACGTTGGAAAGGTCATGCATAGTTAGTTCTTCGTCTGTGTACTTTGTTTCAAAAAGGTAGAGTAGGGTGAAAAACTCCATATATATATATATATATATATATATTTAATGACGATCGTTTCACTAGATAAGGACCTTATTCCTTGGCTGGGATCACGTAGAGCACTTTGAAGCTCCATTAAAATTGCAATTTGAACCTTCAACCCTTTGGCTCCCATTGAAGTCCACTATATGGTGAAAAATCCTGGAATGTTTTCCTTAAAAGCGTTAATTTATTTTCAACTGAAGAAAGAAAAACATGAACATCTTGGATGACATGGGGGTGAGTAAATTATCAGGAAATTTTTATTCCGGAACTGAACTAATCTTTCAAGCAAGTAAAACAAATACTCTAAAGTAAATTTCAAAACAAGAAAGTGGTGAAGTAAAATATGAATAGAGTGAATATAATGCCTAGACAAGCTAAGTAAAATGAAGTGGCAGTATTAACTCATATAAGAAAAGCAGACCTGTGAAGTACGACTCATGTTTTATGAGGCAGTTAATCATACGTTAGGCTTCCCCTTCATTGCTCATTACAGTTGGTTGCAAATCATCAGCTTTGTAAAGGCTTATTATTTTAATTATGGCCTTATATACCCTGTTATTGAATACCTATATTACAGAAGACACACTGAGCTTTTATAGATGACTCTTTATTTGTGCTAGAGTGTCCTCAGTATGTCAAGCAGCAGTGCTCTACATTCCAGCTGCCAAACACAGTGGTACAGTGCTACTAATCTTTCCCGGAGCAAGCCATGAAATATAATCTGGTGTGTAGCACTGGACTGGACTACTCAGTCGTTTGCTGTGTGTGTGTGTGTGTGTGTGTGTGTACAGGGGTTTCCTCGAAGACCCTGACAGCAGAGAGCATTACATCCCGACTGAATGAGCTCTCTGTGTTCGGTTGAGACTGTTGAAAAAGAGGAGGTAGAGCTGGGAATGGAACAAGGCGAAAGTGTGTGCACACAAATACTCATTTACGGTGTTCTCGCAAACACTTAAACACACATATATGCGGTCGATATGGTATGAGTCAATGGCTTTGGTCATTAGCTAATTGGAATTTTACTACTTACAATATTCAGGCACAGCGGGGCATGTCCCAAAGGAGAAGAATGTTTATTTTCCAAACAGAAGGGAGAGAGAGAAAGTAAGACATAAAAAGAAGTGTCTAAAATGTTCTGACTTTAAACGCGACCGAGAGGCTTGGAAAGTTTCTCTACGCTGTTAAAACAGGCCTGCATAGATAAAATGCCTGCACGCAGGTGCACTTTGTACTGTTTCCTCTTCGAGCGCCGGGGGCTCGGACCCTTAGCCCCTCGTTCTCCAGCCTTTGTGTCTCAGGACACCCCCCTCCACCAAAGGCATCTCTCTCTTTCACTCATCTTTTCTCTCCCTCTCTTCTTCTGTGGCAAGTCTCATGAAAGAGAAGTGGTGTGTTGTCGGTGTGGTCGGCTCCCCCGGTGAGCAGGAGGAATGGCTGCGGTATTGATCGACCGGCTCCCTGGAGCTCCCCTTTGGGGGGGTAAAGGGGTGGGGGGACAAAAGGCACTACCACACGTGGCCACCCCTCAACACAAACACCGTCCCCACGGTAACGCGTACAGAGGACCATCTTTGTTCCGAGCGTCATCAAGCGTTGGCTTTTATTTACCTTCATCTTCTCTCTCTCTGGCACTTCTCATGGAGTTCCAAAGATTGTTTTCATTCCTTTGTCTCTTTGAATTGCTGATGCAGAAGTGCAGCACTGATAGCCTGAAGGTTCAGCGGCGAAGGGGAGATAGGGATGGGGGGATGACGCAGAGACAGAGAGGAGAGAAAGATGGAGGATTTTTGACTCGGGCCTTGCCTCTTCATTTCTCTCTAGACCTGATGGAGACCATCTGGGTCACCTAACTTCTCTGAGCCCCTCTCAATGGGGCGACACTCGACCGATCGGGCAACGTGGGCATAGGACCTGCGACCGGTCGGGTCAGCAGAAGCTCTCAGACAGTTCCGTGCCCGCAGGCAGGCTGAGCTTCTTACGCCCCGCCGCCAGAGCTGTTTAAACAGCCCGAATGATTTACATGTCGGCTTGGATGTGAGCAGCACTTCCATTGATTTCCATCTGCCTGCGCCCCAGTGTGGAGATCACGGCAGCAGGCGTGATGAAGCTCAGAGAAACAGCAGCTGAAGGTCACGCTCTCGCTTTTCTCTGGGAACCTGTGAGTGTCTGCTAGACTGGGTGAGCTTTTAACTCTGCAGGGAAGCCGTGGAAGCAGGCAGGGAGTTGGCTGACATGGGTTGGTGTCAGGGCTCACCATAGTATATGTAGGGTCAGATGATGTCCAAAGAAAGGGAGCATCACATGAGTACTCGCTTCCAAAATCTGCCCTCAGAGGCAGCATTTTATGCATTGTATGCCAATGGTTGGGAGTAAGTGGGGCAGCCGTGGCCTAATGGCTAGGGAGTCGGGCTTGTGATCAAAAGGTTGTGGGTTCAAGTCCCAGGTCCGGCAGGGTTTGAAGGTGGAGGGAGTAAATAACCAGCACTCTCTCTACCCTCAATACCACAACTGAGGTGAGTCTCTTGAGCAAGGCACCGTTCCCCCAATTGCTCCCCAGGTGCAGCAGCGATAGCAATATGGCTGCCCACTGTGTGTGTGTGTGTGTGTGTGTGTGTGTGTGTGTGTGTGTGTGCGTTTGTTCACTACTCACTGCTGTGTGTGTGCACTTGGATGGGTTAAATGCAGAGCACAAATTCCGAGTATGGGTCACCATACTTGGCCACACGTCATGTCCTTTCCTTTCCTTTCCTAAGTAACAAAAAGTATCAACACTACTAACTGAACTACACTAGTGTGACAATTGTTCTGCTATTTTCACATTATGTTGCTTTTCTATTTCCTTTTTTTATTCTCTTTCTCTAATGTACCGTTAATTTTAGAGAATCTGTTTGTCCTAAATGGCCCTTTGTCTCATATGTAGCACTGAAAGCTTTATTCTAGTGAATTGGTTCATTAAAGGAATAGTTCACCCAAAAATGAAAATTCTGCCATTAATTACCCACCCTCATGTCATTAAAAACCTCTAAGATCTTCATTCATCTTTGGAACACAATTTTGCACAGATTTTGATTTAGACTTTGCATAGACAGCAATGCAACTACCATGTTCAAGGCCCAGAAAGGTAGTAAAGACATCATATAAAAAATCCTTGTGACATCCATGGTTCAACCATCAACCAGTTTTTTGAATCTACGAGAATACTTTCTTATTCTTATACTTATACTACTGACAGAGAACATCAATTTCTCTTCGTTCATCATCTGTATATTCTGGTTTAAATAAATAAGGCTAGGCAAAAAATTGCAAGTCATCCTCAATCTTCAGACATGTTTACAAAGTTTTTTTGCACGACGTGCGTCTTTCTCTGCTGGGCCTTAAACGTGGTAGTTGCACTGTTGTCTGTGCAGGGTCAGAAAGCTCTTGTATTTTATCAAAAATATCTTAATTTGCGTTCCGAAAATGAACGAAGGTCTTACAGGTTTAGAACGGCATGAGGGTGAGTAAATAATGACAGGATTTTCTTTTTTGGGTGAATTATCCCTATATGAACTATCCCTCAAATGAACAGATTCATAAAAATATTTGGATGCAAATTAGCAGTTTTTGTTGTATTTAGTACACATTTACATACTCATTCAAGTTTATACTGTACTTTATAAAAAAGTATTATCGTTTTGGCGAATTGGTGGCCTAACTCATATGAATATTACTACATACCATGATTTAATTTGTATGTTTTCATACTATCTATACTGGTGTTATGATTGGACCTTCATGCTTACCTTTCTACTGAAAGTCATACATTTTCGTGCAAATTCATACAAAATCACCACTTAATAAAATAAAATGTTTTCTCACAGGAATGATTGAAAATGCTGCTCTGTTAAAATTAGTAATAATATCATTGGTTAAGTTATAATGTTTATTTATTAAAAAAACAAACACATGTTGCTCCATAAAGTAAGTTTAATGCAGCTTTTTGAATGAAGCTTGTAGTGTAACTGTTTTTTGTTTGTTTGTTTGTTTGTTTGTTTGTTTTTTAAAGCAGTACTTTAAAATATTGTTTAACTGCTGTACTTCCAATTATAATTAACATGCAGCTTAGCAAACTACATAGTTACAAGTCATAAGAAAATGAAGAGTTTTTCTACAAGGTAAGAGAATTAATCATTCTGCCTACTAAGACACATCACTTTAGCAAAGCCACTAGATGGCAAGCCTGTAACCATTAGCCAGAAAAGTGTAATGGCTAAAGCTAACGCTTCCGGTCTGGCAGTACGTGGGAAAGGAGACCAGAGGCCGTTTTTTTTATTTTTTTTTTTAATGGATGTCAATGGAAGAGGCTTTACTACGCTGAATAAACAGCTTTTTGGAGGAAACGGCTATCATTTAATGAATCGACAGCCTATCTGCTAATCTACAACATGTTTTACACTAAACAATATTTTGGATTGAACTAGAGTTTACCACAAAAAAAATGCTGTTTTATAAGAGAAGTCACTGACTTTTTGCGACAGGTGGGATTCAGCTTACGACACTTCGCATTCATTCCTATGGTATCCTTAACGGTGATTGAGTGCTGCATAAGTCTGACTGAAATTCAATGACGTCAAGGCTGTAATGTGATTGGTTATTAAGGAACATGTGATCCAAGTTAGCCATTACGCTTTCTCCAATAGCAAGTAATACAGACCCTCTCATCTCCCTATAGTAAGAAAATCTCTGACTTTAGCCTAACTCTGAAGCAGCATTGTATGTATCCTTTACAAAGAAGGCAAACCCAGAATGCATTGTGAAGCATGTAGGATGGCAGATGAAACAAGAGAATGTTGATTTATTCTATTTTTATGTTTAAATAGTAAAAATTGTTTTCGATAATTAAGTGTAATTAAAAACAGACTATTACGTTGGCGCCGATAGCCTTGTGGGCAGCATGCTGACATACAGCGCTGTTGTGCTCCAGGTGTCCTGTGTTTGAATCCTGACTCGAGGACCTTTCCTGATCCTGCCCCCATCCCTCTCCCACTTTGCTTCCTGTCACTTCTGAACTGTCCTGTCATAATAATGGCAAAAATAAATCTTTATAAAAAAAAAAGAAAAAAAAAAGGACTATCATGCTGTTAGGTTAGCATATGTACACTATTGCATTACATTTTGTCTAATAAGGCAGTGGCAGAAAAGCAGGAAGCAGGCTGTGCAACTTCATTCTGTGCTGCCGTCTCCGCTGGTTCAAAAAGTATTTGAACTGAGCTGAGGTATTGAAAAGATACAGTACATCATAACATGACATCAGAACGCAGTTGGCTTGCCTGCTTTGGCCTAAAGCAGAGTTCAGGCTGCATTCCTGTCCACGGATGGGCTTCACTCCTCAAATTTATATCAGTGGCTGAGCACAGGTTGGACCATTTTGTAACCCAACCCATTTTCCTGGCTCACAGCCCTTCTTTAGTACATTGAGCATGTCTGTATTACCAAAACTGGCAGTAAAATGGCACATCTCACTGTGCTCTTCCAGCAAGCCAAGGGGGTCAATCCCCTCTGCATACACAAGAGCAAAAGAAACCAGGGCAAATGAATTAATGAAAGTACTTACCCTGTTTTTTTTTTTTATTTCCTTCTCCCAGCAGCACAGGGAAGCTGGGACAATTTTAAAAGACCAGGATGAATTGTTTGTGTTGAGGGGGCAAGATATTGAGGGAGCAGGTTGAGGAGGTGAGGGCAAAGAGCTAAGAGAGTGGAGAAAATTGAAAGACTGCTGGAGATGCAAGGATGCAAATAGCCACAAAACCTGAGAGAGCACTTCCACCCTGCATATATGCAGGGACCTTCAGAAGGAACGGGGGGATGGGTGGCGTGTTTGCGAGCTAGAGGGTAAGACAGTAAAGGCTGTGAGGATGTTGAAGGGGGGAGGTTATTAATTTTCAGTGTGCAGTAGAATCCAGCTGGTAGCTGCGACTTGCTTTCTGGTGTAATGAAAATGGCCAGAGTGGAAGATAAATGGCTCGTAAAGAGGGACCATTTAAATGCAGTGGGGCCCAATCTGGATGGTGACTAATCTCAGTAACCCCCCTCTTTTTTTTCTCCAACTCGTTTATGCATTGCCCCACCAATGGACTCTCTCTCTCTCTCTCTTCTATCTCTTTCCTTTCTTTTCTTCCTATCCCCATTCCCTCCTTTCCTTCTTTCCGCCACGGCTGCTGCTGCTGCTGACGTCCCCATGAATTGTGGTAAGGTCAGAGTTCAAGGCTTGCAGAGAATTATCTTGATTTATGCGGCCGCAGGGCCGGTAGCAGAGCGAGCGTGCCGTCCGCCGCCGGGCCCTGCCGGGGCTGCGCGCCTGTTTTACGGCTCCCCAGCGGCAGGGCTGCGGCAGCTCCGTGCACGGCTGGAGAAATGGGCTGCCGCTGCACCTGCCGTTTTTCATCCTTTGCGGGTCGAAGGTGTATGATATATCTCTAAAGCGCCTAATAAGTTTCTGAAAAACGTGTTTTTAAAACAAATTGATTTTGATGCTTTATGAGGCCCAAGACCTGCTGCAGTTCTGTGAGAGTGACCGAGCGCGTCCATGCGTGTGAAGGAGAGAGAGAGAGAGAGAAAGTAAGATAGGGATTTTCTTCACAGCGTATTGGGTCGTCTGACAGCAAAGAACACTACGGAGTACCTGCGGAATGACAGCCATTCACGAGCTGTGATATTTCAAACCACTTTAGCTCGACTTTTTTTCATGTACAGTGTGCTCCCACACATACAAATAATATCACATCCCATAGTGGCACCATGTTGGTCTGAGGGGCAATTGCTGTACACATCAGGGTGCTCCATTCAGAAATGAATTGGGAATGCATTTGAAAATAAACTTCAGTTCCTGAATTTGAATTGAGGTAGCAAACATGATGCAAAATTGCAGGAATTTGAATGTTAGAAACTAGAATTAAAATGAATTGAAATTGAAAGAAATGTATATAACTGTACTTTTGTAACACTGACAAAGCCTTGACAAATTTTGAATATTCAGCAGCCATTACTCCAGTCTTTGGTGTCAAATGATCTTTCATTCACAGCATAATATGCTGATTTGGTGCTCTTACCAATGTTCAAAACAGTTGTGCTGCTTAATATTTTTGTGGAAACCTTTTTTTCTAGAAATGGAAAGTTCAAAAGAACTATGAGAAATATGTCAAGTTTGAGATTTGAGTTTTTCTGACTAGTATAAAGAAAACATCCAAAAGACCCTGTTAAGTGTTTCTTTTATAGCACTTTATCTATTTGTGCCAATAGATTTCAATCACGATACATATTTGTAAAGGCCCTTTTCTCAAAATGAGTTTTTTCTTTTACACTGAGCCATAAATCTTCACTTCATTAGCACAGTAACACACACCAAACTCTACATTTTTATTCCTGTCTGTATCCTTAAGGTTTTTACAGAGGGATTTGTTCATATATAATTTGCTTGATTTTATACAACATTTTATTCCCCCTAAAACTGTAATATTTTGTTTAAAATTATATTGTTTTCTGTCTGTTCTAAGTATTTTCTGAACTATGGAGTTACAAAATGAGATACTCAAAATTCTGTAAAAACATTTGACTCTAATATGTCAAAAATTGAATGAAACTTCATCCAGTGTTTAGATTTTTTGTACTAGAAATGTATGCAAATTAGCGCATATTTCATTAAATAATGCATCATTTGCATATTTAAACCTAACTTTTTAGAAAATGTGTAATACAAAAAAATGTTTGCAATTATCAATGTAATCAATCAACTGGGTAAGTAAGGTGATAACTATTCATTTTTTGGGGTTTTTTACCCTAATCACCTGCAGTTTCTTGCATAAATGTCTTTACTATAAATGTATATTAATTTAATGTATTCTTGCTGAATATAAGTATACAATTCTATCAAAAAAAGGTAACTTTTGAGCAGTACCCTGTTGAAAAATCCAGCATATGCTGGTTAGGTATGTTTTTGAAGCATGGCTGCTGGTTTGAGCTGGTTTGGTCCTTAGCTGGTCATGTGCTGGTCCTGAGCAGGAGCTAGTTGCTTAGGACTAGCTTAAACCAGCTCAAACCATGCTTCAAAACATACCTAACCAGCATATGCTGTTTTTTTTTTTTAACAGGGTAGTGTACCTGTATGGATTTTTTTTTTTTCTAATTTTTTTTTTTAATTACACTTCAGTTATTCTAATTTAAATTCAAATTCAGCTTTCTGTCAGGCGTAGCCAATTCAATTACAATTTTGCACTACCTAATATTATAAAGTCCCAGAAATGTTTAGTAGCAAGTTTGGCACGCACTGGTAACACTGGGTCAGTACAGATTGTGTATGTTTGAGTGGGTAATGTGGAGGATGGGGGTTGGGGTTACATAGTCCTATGCAAGCAGGTGTCAGCTGTCATTCAAAGTCTTTCCAGGGGGCTGGAACCCACAGGAGCAGATCATCATGATGAGCTCAGATGAAATCACTCTGTCTCTGAACAGAGAAGGAGGCCAAACCCCATCTCAACAGCCACTTTATAATGCTACGATGCGCTTGGAGTCTCGACTCCCACTGTGTTCCTCCATTACGTTTTCCCTCGTGGCCATATATGACTGTGTTTATGTCACATGTAAAGATAAGAGTTCTCATGTCAGATTTATCATTCATAGAGCTCTCGGCGAGAGGCCCATTGCCGTTTACGAGTCCTGCAGCAATGTGCTGTCAGGGACGTCCAGGCACAGATGTGTGTTCTGGCCGATGTGGTGACAGCATGACATGAAAATGGATTTGTTCTGTGCTGTAGAAGTGCAGGCGAGGGGGGTCAGTCAGCCAGCTTTTGGTGTAAACGCTCCCAGAATGGGGTGCCTTCCCAGCATGCCCCACCTGGCCCCATGCGCTTCTCGTGTCTGTTCCACCCCTGCCTCCCCGGCCCACACAGCCAACCAGACGGCGGAGGGGTCAGAGGTTGCGTTGCGCTGCGCGCTTCTTATTTTTCCTCGCTCACTAGTTTTGACAGGAATCTGTTTACCTCTCCCTACGGCTGCACTTCCTGTCTGACACGTTTGGGAGGAGAGGAGCTGAAGAAAAAGGGGGGAATAAAGAGTAAAAGGGAAAATAAAGACAGAGACAGGTTGGGGAGAGAAAGACAGAGAGCTCCCTGCTTCTATTTAGAAGTGTGTTCGAACCCGAGACATCTGAGGACCTTATGAAGTGCGCTGTCTCTGCGCGAGAGCAATAACAGGCAGAGTGAATCACGCTGACTCAGCTACTGCGTTCGGATTTTCATTTCTTCTTCCTACTCGGCAAACACGTCAGCGCCTCCCCTCTTCTGGCCGATACCAGCCCGCCCGCCTGAGCGAGCACAAGCCCCTGCCGAAATGAAGTTGCCTCTTCGCAAACCTAATTTTCCCTCCAGAAATTTATGAAAAGCATTACATTTTCCTCGCTGCATAAAATCCATGGGATGGGGTCTCTAAAGGAATCAGAGCCGGGAAACAAAAGACAAATTGGATTTGCGTACGTGGACTCTGACCTGGGGACGGGAGGGAGAAAAGAAAAACCCTTCCATGCCTTCTAGTCTTCTTGCTTCCTATTGCCCGTGTTCTTTGGGGAGTGTTTGATACAATTGTACGAAGCTTGGTGGTCTCTCTCTTTCTCTCTCTCTCTCTCCTCCCACTGTCTCCATGATCTTCAGGACACAAAGGCAACGGATGACCATAAGTGGTCCACTGGCGAAGTCCAGAGCAGTGCAGCCTGAGACTTCAGTCCAATTACACAGTCCCGAAACAGGCTATTCATATCCAGGCTAAAACTGCGATAAGGCTTTGTGTGATACAGTAGTTGGAGGCCAGTGATTGAATTACGGGGCATCCCCTGTGACTAAGCGGCTGTAATTAAACTGTAATTTAAGATTACATTATTAAACGGAGGCTTTATTACCACGCATCCCCTGTAACCTCACCTCTACTGCTATATCCTTATCAAAACCAAAATGATTAAGAAAGTGAAAGCGTTCTCATTGTCCGGCTGTAACAGTCTGCTGGAATACGATCCGGACTAATGAGACATAATCTAATTGAGCTTTTATCTATTGTAACAGGCCGACGAAGGTGGTTATCGATGCCGATCATTCCCAGCGGCAGGTGGAATTCCGTTGGACTCAAACTGAAATTCCACAATACGCTACATTATAATGTCGTTCGGCTTGGTTTTGAAATTTTCAGTTCTACATTGTTTGTGTGTTAAAGAGATAGTTCACCTATAAATTCTGGGTCACACTTTAGATTAGGGAACGTATATTAACAAAGACTTTTCCCTCAATAAACACTTAATTTGCTTGCTGAAAGTGAGTAAGGTAGTTGTTGTAGTAGTTATGTTTAGGTATGGTGTAGGGTTAAGGGATCTAGAATATGTTCATGCATTAATGTTAATATGCTAGTAATATGCATGCTAATAAGCATCTACACTAAAAAATGCTGGGTTATTTTTTTCTACCCAAAAAAAGTTAAGCCTGTCTCTGACGAAACAACCCCAGATGCTGAGTTACAGTCAGAGCGGGCTTTTTGTGAGCGGTTCTCAGCGCTGCCGATTTGGTGCACTTCTTTAGCAAAATAAAGGTTTGTATACATTTTATTTCATTTATAAAGTCTTTACTGTGCTGTAAATTGTATTCTTTTACGCAACGCAACATAAGGACAAGATGCCAGTCAGCTGCGTCAGCAGCAGTTGTATCGCAGGATGGAAACGCCTTTTGCCTTGCATAAAATATATACATTTTATTCATTATTGTACTGAGTTTAGTCTAATATTAACCCTTTAACTGTCACTCCCATTTTTGAACACAGACGTAAAAATGCACTATCCAGACTTAAATTTTTATAATTCATGAATGAAAACATTTTGTAATATGATTTTGATGTACATTTTCCGTGTTAATGCAATGTCTGATTTTAAAATGCCTTTCAAAGGATGAATTTTGAGATTTTAAGTTTTCAACTGATATATAATTTCTTATGATTTCTAAAGTGTGATAGGGAAAAAGGCAACAAAGAAAATCTTTTGTGATGAAAGTCAGAACTCATGTTATGATGTAGATTTTTTAAGTTGCACTCTTGACATATATTACTCTATTACTTTTCCTATATAGTTTGTAACACAAAAATATGGTAAAATATCTATTTAGGAGTCTTAGACCTTTTCAGCGATGTGTAGTTTGTCATGATTACATTAGGATTTATTTGTAATATGTTGAAGTAAACTTCAACAGGGTGGACTGTGACAGTTAAAGGGTTAAAATATGTTCTCTAATGTCAGTACTGTTTGTTTACAGGCTTTGGGTTATGGGTTATTATGGGTTTTGGAGTCAGTCATGGCATTTTTCAGCTACAAGTGAAACGCAAGTACAGATAAATTGAGTACATTTGTCTGAAGTTGGCAGTTACCCCAGTGAACAGCAGCCCTTCACCGGCTCGGATGTTGGCGACACACCGGCATGAGAATTAGAGCTATTTCAGTAAAAAGCGTTAATTGTTGAATAAACTAAAATTAAAATGCTACTTTTGAATGTTACATTTTTTGTCTAAAATGCTTGCTAAAATGAGTTTAAATGTATGTAATATTGTAAACTATGTGGTATTCACCCAAATAAATTCACTTGTCTTATATTTTGTCCATGTGTTCTTGCTTAAAAATAAATGTTCATCTTTTGATTATTGCTGTTAATTCTGTGTGTTTTTTACGTTCAAGTCCATTTTAAATAAACAATATAATAATTTTTAAACAATAGTTGACTTACAAAATAAACCAGCATGTTTGGTAAAAAACATTTAACCCAACCAGCTGGGTCAAAATAACCCAGCATGTGTTCTGTCCAAATTTTACCCAGCACTGGGTTGCCAAATAATCCAAGATGGGTTGTTTTTAACGCAGCATTTTTTTAGAGTGTAGTTAATAGTGTTCCATAATCTAAAATTTAACCAAGTTCTGTCAAGTCATTCCAAGTCCTTTTGACTGTCTTTCTACTTTAAAAAAACTAAAGGAAAGATTTTTGAAAATCTGCTTTTCCAATTACACTTAATGGGGACTGCAGCTTTAAGCCCAAAGTATACTGTGTTTTATATGTACGCGGTATGCATACAGAGTGCTTGACATAAATTTTGCTATCAATATAGTAAGCAGATCAACAGTAATGGATGGCTGTGTTGACGAGTGCTTGCGTGAGGGGATTAAGACTACATAGGCATGTTTGTCCATCATAAAAATAATGCAGACGCTGGACAAAGATGAAACTTTATAGCATATGTGTGTCAACTGACTGTGATTACACACTCAGATTGAGTACTTCGAAAGGATTTGAGTTCTGCTGTACATATAAGCGTTAACACCAAAATGTTAGTATACTTTGAGCTTTAAGCTTGGGGGGGAAAAAAAGCAACATGAAAGTCCTTTCAACTATATTCTATTCCATTATAGCTTTGTGTGATGAACAAACCATAATTTAAGTTGTTATTCACTAATAATCTTCCACTTCAGGATGCTAATTCTAGTGGCGACTTGATTTGTAAACAAGTAATTCAAACCAGTTTTGTGGACTAGATCAATCAGTTTATTGAATAATAAATATAATTTATTCCTGTGATAGCAAAGAATGATAATTTTTCAGCATCACTAATCCAGTCTTCAGTGTCACATGATCCTTCAATCATTCTAATATGTGACCCTGGACCACAAAACCAGTCATAAGTAACACGGGTATATTTGTAGCAATAGCCAACATTGTATTGTACACTGTATGGGTCAAAATTATCGATTTTTCTTTTTATGGCAGAAATCATTAGGATATTAAGTGAAGATCATGTCCCATGAAGATATTTTGTAAATTTCCTAAAGTTAATATGTGACCCTGGACCACAAAATCACAAATAAGGGTCAATTTTTTTTATATTAAGATATATACATCATCTGAAATCTGAATAAACAAGCTTTCCATTGATGTTTGGTTTGTTAGGAGTGAACAATATTCGGCATAAAAGAATAACAAATCATTTTGACCGTATTTGAATGTATTTTTGCCTATTGCTACAAATATACCTGTGCTACTTACAGCTAGTTTTGTGGTCCAGGGTCACATATATCAAAACAAAATTTTTGATTAGTAATATGCATTGCTAAGAACTTTATTTGGACAACTTTAAAGGCAGTTTTTTCAATATTTCGATTTTTTTGAACCCTCAGATTCTAGATTTTAAAATAGTTGTATATCAGCCAAATTTTGTCCAATCCTAACAAACCACACATTAATGGAAAGCTTAATTATCTCAATTTCAAAAAAAAAAAAGACCTTTATGACTGCTTATTTGTAGTCCACAGTCAAATATGCTGGTGTAGTGCTCAATAAATACTATGTATTGTTACCAATGTTGAAACAATTGTGTCAAATTGAGATTTACACATCATCTGAAACCTGAATAAATAAGCTTCAATGGAAAGCTTATTTATTCAGGTTTCAGATGATGTGTAAATCTCAATTTGACACAATTTGTGGTTTGTTAGGACAATATTATAATATTTGTTAGGACAATACAATATTTCTCTGAGATACAGTTATTTGAAAATCTGAAATCTGAGGGTGCAAAAAATTTTTTTGAGAAAATCGCCTTTAAAGTTGTCCAAATTAAGTTCTTAGCAATGCATATTACCAATTAAAAATAAATCTTTGATATATTTAAGGTGGAAATTTAAAAAATATCTTCATGGAACACGATCTTTAATTAATATCCTAATGATATTTGGCATAAAAGAAAAATCTATAATTTTATCCATACAATGTTTATGGCTTATGGCTATTGCTACAAAATATACCTGTGCTGCTTATGACTGGTTTTGTGGTCCAGGGTCACAATTGTGTATTTATTTATTTATTTATTCATTCATTCATTCATTCATTCATTCATTCATTCATTTATTCATTTATTCATTTATTCATTTATTTATTTACTTATTTATTTATTTATTTATTTTTCAGGAATAGAAAGTTTAAAAGCACAGCATTTATTTGAAATCTAAATTGTTTTATAAGTGCATTTACTGTCACTTAAAAAAGTATTGTCCTTTCAACCAAATTCTGTTACAATTGTAGCAGCAAGTTGATTTGTGAACAATTAATTCAAACCAGTTTTGTCAACCAGATCAACAAATGAACTGAAAAGATCAGAATTGCAATTCATTCATGACTTGAACATCATTGCTTCCTCATGAACACATTAAAGAGAGCAAGGGTGGATATCAAGATTTTCAATGAAAAACAACTTTCTGTATGATCTCAGCACAAAGCTATTGTAAAGTTCCAGAACATTTGAAATGTAGAGCCTAAATTGTACAGACTTATTTTGATACTTTTTGTCATTTTAGACTATATTGACACGTACTGGCCAGGATATTCTTCAACAGTTCACCTTTTGTGTTCCACAGACAAAAAAAAAAAAAAAAAAAATCGTATGAGCTTGGAACTATGTAAATGTGTGTAAATAGCGATTTTTTTATTTTTGGGCAAACTATTTCTGTAGAGCTGTTCAGGCTTCAATCTCAGAAGTAATATAGCGTATGTCTGTGTATACTGTTTGTTCAGTGACTCTTTGGCATCGTGGGTAGTTGGTGCTAGCTCATAAATGGCTCTGTTGAACCTATTTAAGCATCTCCAGTGAAACAAGGAGGAAGACTCAGTGCACTGTTATGCAATTAGCAATTACACGTCCACACGTTATTGTTTTTTCGCCATATGGTTTTATTTATAAATGCCAGCCTCTCCTCCCACAGTCCCCTGCTGGGAGAGAGGGAGAGAGGCAGAGAGGCAGTGGCACATGGCCAGGGGAGGATGTATGCGGTATCGCTGTCTATATCTCTTAGTTTGTCTGTCTCGATCTCTCTTCCTCTCTTCCTTTCTACCTTCCCTCGCTCCTTTCTCCATCCTTACTGTTTCTCTCTTTTTCTCCCAGATAAAACTTTGATAAATTGGCAAAACATTTATGCTTGCAGCATGGCTCAGAGGAAGCAGCAAGAAAAAAAATCAATATTGCTCCACCGAGCATGTGTAATACCTCAAATGAAAGAATTCCTGAGTTCTCTTTCATAGATGGAGCACAGTCACTGCCCCGGGCCTGGGTTATCATCAACTGCAGGACTGTGCCCAGCTGTCTCAACGCTCCACAGTTGCGGGTCAGTATTTGGCGAGAGCTCATCAGTATAGAGAGCGCAGCCTCTTTCGGGGCAGATAGGCTAAAGATCACATTCGTGACCTCTGACATTTGCCTCTCAAATCATCCTTCTGACCTGAACCTCTGAAACAAGAAAGGCGAAGGAGATGCATGTTAGAAAAAGATCAGGAGAGGATGAGACGCGGTCACCCGTGTTATGTCAATAGTGCTCTGGTGGCGGAGTTGTGTAAATTGATCTTTTACAGTTTGTGGAGGTGACGGTGCCTGTAGGAAGGCAGATAAATCAGGCAACCTGGGGCTTAGAACATTGATTGGTAGGACCTGTGACAGAGTGAAGGAGAAAGACAGAGACAGAGAGAAAAAGAGGCTTCCAGCTCAGGCCCTGTGGGACAGTTGGGCTTGAACGGGAGCTTACATGCTGTACGTCAGAGGGGGGAGAGATGAACTCATAGGCCTACTCAAGCATTAAACAGGAGCCAGTCCTGGTTCTTTGTATGTTAATTTGTTGTGTGTATAGAACCCTTTTTTTAACTTAAAGGGATAGTTTACTCAAAAATGAAAATTCTATCATTAATTACTCACCCTTTTGTCATTCCAAACCCTGAAGTCCTTTGTTCATTCTCTGAATACAAATTAAGATTTTTTTTTTTTTATGAAACCCGAGAGCTTTCTGACCCTGCACAGACAGCAACGCAACTGAAATGTTTTATGGCCCAGAAAAGTAGTAAGGACATCGTTAAAATAGTCAATGTGACAGCAGTGAGTTAACCGTAATGTTATAAAGCTACAAAAAACTTTTTGAGCGCAATAAAAACACGCGAAATTGAAAGTGAAAGTGAATAGCCGTTCATTAAAAAGAGATTTATTGTTTATCGTTCCATCCCTACTTCCGTGTCAGTCTCCGCTGCATGTTCACGAGAGTACAATGTGTGTGGTGCCGCTAATGCAGAAGCCACTGTTCTGACGTAGAACCGGGTACACTGTACTTTGTTTACAAGCAGAAGAATATGCACATTGTACATAAAACAAAACTGTCTTCGGAAACTGTATGAATGTTTCGACGGAGAGGATGGCTTGCAATTTTTTGCCCAGCCTTACTTATTTCAATCAAAATATACAGACAACGAACTAAGAGAGAAGGACAAAATGCTGGCTCCTGTGTCAGAGGCACCACACGCATGTGTCGTGGTACTCTCGTGAATGGCGGGAATTAGACTGACACGGAAAATAAGAAATTGTTGAATGTAAAATTGTTTACGCACAAAAGTATTCTCGTAGCTTCATAACATTATGGTTTGAAACATTTCAGTTGCGTTGCTGTCTATACAGAGTCAGAAAGCTCTCGGATATTTTTTAAAATATCTATCTATTTGTGTTCTGAAGATGAAAGGAGGTCTTGCAGGTTTGGAACAACATGAGGGTGAGTAATTAATGACTGACTTTTCATTTTTGGGTGAACTATCCCTTTAAAAACATGTTTTGAAAGCCTATAAACTTTACCTGTTGCACATAATCTACTACATGCTGACTACATTTCTGTCATCTGATTGATGCATTATACTTTTTTAGCACATAAATGGCATTTTAGTATCTTTTTAAAAACATGTCCCTTCAGTTTGTGGTACATGTCTTTTTGCTGCAAAATCTTTACTGGTTTTTAAATGTAAGAAAGTAAAACACAACTTTTATATTGCTAGTAATATTGAATTATAAAATTCAATCTGCATTCTGAGCACTTTTGAGATATTGAGCTTCAAAGTTTTTGTGTTCCATAGACTTCTGTAGATAGAACCATTTTTGTTTTCTTAAAAAAGGCCCAAAATGTACACAGCTTACAGAAGAAACATCACATAATGTAAATAAGTTGTCACCGAATAAGAATACGTGAATAACTCAATTTTGACAAAAATGTCAGATATAATTCTAAGGTGAACACTTACAGAACTGAAATTGTATTTTTGCTCAGTTTGGGCCTCTAGATAAAACGGAGTTGTTTTTTCCTCCTTATGAGCTCCGCATTCTCATATGTCATTCTGCATGAGCCATAAAACTGGGATGCATCATGATATTTAACAACAAACACAATATGGTTATTTTACAGATTATTTTCCTAAATGATTATTCTAACTATTATTTCATATGTCATGCTTTACAGCATTACTGCTTGTCTTACTTTGCACAGTTCTTCAGTCCACATCATTTCACAGAAGCAAGAAGGTTTGTGTACAGAGGTGAGGTGGGAGACTCGAGTCACATGACTTGACTCGACTCGCAAATTTAAGGAATTGTTTGACTATATATATAATAAAGACTTGATTTGACTTGGATTTGAGATCCAATGACTTGAGACTTGACTTAATTTTATATAACCTGTAATAAATTATTTTGAAAAAATAAATCATTGCGACATAAATTGGTAAATAAAACGCAAGACACGGAACCTTCAGCACCAGTGATCCGAGTCTGTACGCTTCGTGATGTTGCACAAGCACGGTACAGCGTAATCCCAAGATCGTTTCTTTTGGACATGAACACTTTGAAATTGACCGCAAGGTTATTTGCTGTAGTCACAATTTACAATGCAGGATGTCGCCACTTCAAGAAGGAAAGGTATGTAAGCTACATTAGTTTAATATCTAGAGAATAATGTAGAAAGTAGTAATGGTGTAGAAAAATAGTGTAGCTTAAGTCTGACACTAAATTAAAATAATTAGAAATTATTAATCTCATGTTTTGTCATTAAACCTTAAGTTCACTGACATGTGCCTCTCGAATCAAAGTGCGTTAATGTCGAATATCTCTTTTACTGATGTTTCTCTGGCACCCAAATCCACCCAAAACTGAAAATATTTTAGCAAAATGGCCCAGTATGCGTTTGTTTTTATATTTATAACATGAAATATTAAGCAATATTTCTAGAATATCACCACGGCTGACAACAGTCTGAACACTTTTACTGAACGAATCTGAGGTTTTGAACGAATCGGTTGAGTGATTCAGTGACCTATTCTTGCCTAGTTCCCGAATGAATCAGCTGTTCGAATGAACGAATCAGTTGAATGAACACTTCTGTAACTCACTCATTAAAACAGTGATGTGTCACCACCTACTGGCGGTTTTAATTTCATAATTAAAAGTATAATTTAAATTCAGATTTCTGTTTTCAAAATGGTATATTTAAAATATGATTGTTTTAAATCTATAATTAAAGAAAGTTTATTTCTGAGGTAATAAATAAATAAATAAATAAATAAATAAACAAGGTTGTGACTTCTCTTGAACTGCCTGACTCCTTCAAGTGCCAGCCATCCTATTTTTCTCATTCAATATGTTTCCTTCACGTTGCGTCACACTGCAGAAGTCAAATTGTTTGCGAATGCAGTCATGTTGACTTCAATGTAGCGTATGTGTGTGAGGCCTGTGTGAGTTAACATGATCAGATGTCTATGTTCATCTGTTTTTCAGACACACACAAATTACAGTTTGTAAAATCTCAGTCAGCCTCTCTACACATCAGAGCTCCAGGCATCAACACCTTATAAACATGAAAGATATTTTTAGTATGAAATGATAATGGTTTAAGTTTCTCTCCTTGCATCCCTTCCTCTCAGTCTCTCTCTTTTCATTACTCTCCTCTCCTCACTATGAAGCGCAGACTCTCTCTCTCTCTTGCCTCCACTCTTCTGTGTTTGTGTGTGTTGAAGTGTGTGTGTGTGTGTGTGTGGGTGTATCTTATATTTTCAGTTTTACAGTTATCCGCCAGTGCAGAAAGAGCGTGCCTGTGTGTGATAACAGCGCGGTTGTCTAAGGCTTTGTTTGCGTCTGTTTGTTTGCCTGTCCACGCAAGTTTCATTTCAGCTGAAAACTAACTCATTTATGAGGTTGTGGTAACACCACAGCAAAATGCCTAATTGTTACTCAAATTTTCTTTACAACAATTTGTAAGGATTGTACATCCTCTACACGGTGACACACACACACACACACTACATCTCTCGCTTCTCTCGAGGCCTGGCTCTGTAAACATTACCTCATAGCTCCCCAGCGCTCCTGTGGGAACCAAGCCCTCTTCTAATAGAGAAATAAAGGGACATCCACCCCAGCCCTGCCCTCAGCCAACCACCATACAATCCACAACAAAGGGGTCGGGGGGTCCTAATTCCCTGGCAACGATATAAATTGTGCCACTTCTGGGAGCCGTGAAGGAAACGAATAGCACACCATCCCCCAATCCACCCCCAAGAAAAAAAAAAAATCAAATAATCGAATAGGAGAAAAATGGCAAAAAAGTCATGAAAGGGCCGGCTGGGTGCAGAGCGTGGAGGGCCAGAGGTCTTTTGTTTGCGCAAGCCGAGGGAAAAGGGTGAGAGAACACAAAGGGCAGGTCAGACTCTGAGTTTGGGGTCAGCTTATCCTGAATAGGAGGCTGCACTTGGGCCGCACTCTTTCAGAAGGGAAACTCACTCAAGTCAGAGCTGTCAGGCAGATGGGTGCTTTCACACTCGCTCTGAATCTACCCCTGAGTGCTCTTATGTGAAGGTGCGAACACAGGAAGGAGTTGTTTAGATGCGGATGTTGACGTCACTCTGTTGTTCTTCTTATAAATACGGTTCGTGCTTTAGCTTGTTCTATTGTGGACTGGCTGTGAACTGTCGCAGTCGAAGCTTTGCAGATAATTTGATTGAGAGAGCCGGCGGTCCTCGATTGCTGATCTTAAACTGTGTGTCTGTGTCTGTGTGTGTGTGTGTGTGTCGAGACAGAGAAAGGGAGAGTGTGCGGATAATTGGACCGCTGTCTTATCTAGTGGCTCTGACACAGTGGAGAGAGGGTCACTAGCAGGGGAGCGAGGGAGAGAACAGTGGCTCAACAGTTACCAATCATTTCAAACCCCACTAAAAGAGAGGCGCAGAAGAAAAGCATTGTGGGCCGGCTTTCTCTAAGGGTTCAGCCCTGCCGAGGTTCAAAGGGCCGGTGGCCCCACAGGCATGACCTGCTGCCATAGGATGGAATAATAGAGCTCAGAGGCCATGGCCCACCACAATTAGAGCTATTTCACTCTCCCACACACACACGCACACGTTCACATATGCAACATCACGTCATGCCTCATGCGTACTTTACAAACTACGCGAGAACAATGCACACTGAAAAATTCTGTTAAACTTTGTTACACGTTATTCATAATTACAGTATTTGTCAAGAGTCTGGAAACATTACAGTTTTAAAATATTTTAATGATGTCACTTATACTTACCAAGGCTGCTTAAAATACAGTAAAAACACTAATATTCTGAAATAGTCTTACAAATTAAAACAATGGTTTTCTATTTAAATATTTTGAAAAATGTAATTTATTACTGTGATGCAAAGCTGAATTTTCAGCAGCCATTATTCCAGTCTTTGGTGTCACATGATCCTTCAGAAATCATTATAATATACTGATTTGCTACTCAAGAAATATTTATTATTATTGTCAATTCTGTGCTATGTAATTTTTGTGCAGAAATGATATACTACCATTCAAATGTTTGGGGTATGTGTGTTTGTGTGTCTGTTTTTAATAGAATTATTGGTTTTATTCTGCAAATATTCATAAATTAATCAAAAGAGATTATAAAAACATTTATAATGTTACAAAAGATTCTATTTCAAATAAAGTCTGCTCTTTTGAACTGTCTATTCATCAAAGAATCCTGAGGGAAAAAAAAGGTTTTCACAAAATATTAAGCAGCAAAACATTTTTAACATTGACAATAGTAACAACCATTATTAATAACTGAGCACCAGTAATAATTGAGCAAAAGATCACGATATTAGAATGATTTCTGAAGGATCATGCAACACTGAAGACTGGAGCAATGATGCTGAAAATTCAGCTTTGCATTACAGGAATAAATTACATTTGGAAAATACATTTAATAAAAAAAAAAATACTTGTTTTGTATTTATTATTATTTTTAATTTATTTAACAATATTACTGTTTTACTGTATTTCTGAGCAAATAAGTGCAGCCTTGGTGAACATAAGCGACTTTATTAAAAATATTTAATGTGTCCAAACTTTTGACAAGTATATGCAACTAACTTTAAACTAATCTGTAATCCTAACCCTTGCTCTAGTATTACTTAGTACTTATGCTGAAAATTCAGCTTTGCATTACAGGAATAAATTACATTTTAAAATAAATGTATTAAAAATATACTTATTTCCTATTTATTTATTTATTTATTTATTTAACAGCATTACTGTTTTACTGTATTTCTGAGCAAATAAGTGCAGCCTTGGTGAGCATAAGATACTTTATTAAAAATATTTTCAAATCATAATCTGTCCAAACTTTGACAAGTATATGCAACTAACTTTAAACTAATCTGTAATCCTAACCCTTGCTGTAGTATTACTTAGTACTTATGATGAAAATTCAGCTTTGCATTACAGGAATAAATTACATTTTAAAATAAATGTATTAAAAATATACTTATTTCCTATTTATTTATTTATTTATTTATTTATTTATTTATTTATTTATTTATTTATTTAACATTACTGTTTTACTGTATTTCTGAGCAAATAAGTGCAGCCTTGGTGAGCATAAGATACTTTATTAAAAATATTTTCAAATCATAATCTGTCCAAACTTTGACAAGTATATGCAACTAACTTTAAACTAATCTGTAATCCTAACCCTTGCTGTAGTATTACTTAGTACTTATGATGAAACTTCAGCTTTGCATTACAGGAATAAATTACATTTTAAAATAAATGTGTTAAAAATATACTTATTTCCTATGTATGTATGTATGTATGTATATATGTATGTATGTATGTATGTATGTATGTATTATTTATTTATTTATTTATTTATTTATTTATTTAACAACATTACTGTTTTACTGTATTTCTGAGCAAATAAATGCAGCCTTGGTGAGCATAAGAGACCTTATTAAAAATATTTTCAAATCGTACTCTGTCCAAAATTTTGACATGTATATGCAACTAACTTTAAACTGTTCTGTAATCCTAACCCTTCCTGTAGTATTACTTTGTACTTATGCTGAAAATTTAGCTTTTCGTTACAGGAATAAATGGCATTTTAAAATAAATGTATTAAAAATATACTTATTTCCTATTTATTTATTTATTTATTTATTTATTTATTTATTTATTTATTTGTTTGTTTGTTTGTTTGTTTGTTTGTTTGTTTATTTATTTAACAACATTACTGTTTTACTGTATTTCTGAGCAAATAAGTGCAGCCTTGGTGAGCATAAGAGATTTTGTTAAAAATATTTTCAAATCATAATGTGTCCAAACTTTGACAAGTATATGCAACTAACTTTAAACTAATCTGTAATCCTAACCCTTGCTCTAGTATTACTTAGTACTTATGCTAAAAATTCAGCTTTGCATTACAGGAATAAATTACATTTTAAAATAAATTTATTAAAAATATACTTATTTCCAAATTATTCATTCATTCATTCATTCATTCATTCATTTAACAACATCACTGTTTTACTGTATTTCTGAGCAAATAAGTGCAGCCTTGGTGAGCATAAGAGACTTTATTAAAAATATTTTCAAATCATAATGTGTCCAAACTTTGACAAGTATATGCAACTAACTTTAAACTAATCTGTAATCCTAACCTTTGCTCTAGTACTTATGCTGAAAATTCAGCTTTGCATTACAGTAATAAATTACATTTTAAAATATATTTATTAAAAATGTACTTATTTCCTATTTATTTATTTATTTACTTATTTGTTTGTTTGTTTCACAATATTACTGTTTTACTGTATTTCTGAGCAAATAAGTGCAGCCTTGGTGAGCATAAGAGACTTTATTAAAAATATTTTCAAATCATAATGTGTCCAAACTTTTGACACATACTCATACAACTAACCTTAAACTAAACCGTAATCCTAAGCCTTGCTCTAGTATTACTTAGTACTTAATTGTATATTTACACTGTATCAAGAGCACCTTAAAATAAAGTGTAATCAAAATTTCAGAGCATATTGCTTTTTTACATGAAATTCACACATTAAATTCTTGCATAATATAAGCATGCTTTGTATTAAAACCTATCTTAACTCCAGCCTCGCAGTGTCATGCTGCCCTTTTTTCCTCTTCCCTCAGTAAAAAGGATGTTTCCCTCTCAGCAGCAGTTGTGGTCACAGATTCTGTGGAATGCAATTAGGAAGCTTAAATGAACTGGTAATGGAGAACCTGGTCTCCAAATCACGGTTGCTGTGGCAACAGCTGCACACAACACCGCCTCCAGTAGTTTTGTCACTTTATCTGCAAAATGCACAATTGAGCCCTAAACCAGCACTCTGCTGGGAAGAAACAGCTGTGTCTCTCTCTCTCTCTTTTCTCTGTCTCTCACACTTGCTCTCTGTCTTTTATTGAAGACAATCATCAAACACATCTACGCTCCCCCTCAGTTATGCCGAGGATGAGTGGGGGTCGCACGTGATGCCTTTAAACCCTGTATAAGATTATCTGTGTGTGTATATCGCTTTGGTCGGATTTGAACCTTCAGTCTGGGAGAAAAAGATTTATCGGCGTTGGAAACCTCTGTAGTCTTAGAACACGAACTGTGCTGCCATTACTCCACACCAGTTCTGCTAAATACTGGTAACTGTGACAGGATGCAAATATTTTGGAAAATGTAGTAATAGCAATAATAATAATAATAATACACTTTAACAAAACTACTTCATTGCTTTTTAATATTTCAAAAATGATCAAAGTCATGTGGTCTAACCATCATGGAGGAAACTAAAAAGACACTAGACCAAGGTCAAGAATTCTTAAAAAATAGATCATTTGAACTTTTTATGATAAGTTTGGTTCAGGTTGTAAAATGTAAAATGTGGTACGACTCAAAAACACACTGATATTGGGAACTTGATAATGATATTTCTGAATTAATAACTAATGAAATTGAGTTTGTAATAAAATACTTTGGTAACACTTTAAAATAAGGTTCATTAATATGTGTTAACTACTTTAGTTAACATGAACTAAAAATGAACAATACAGTACTTCTACAGCATTTGTTAATCTTAGTTCATGTTAATTTCAGCATTTACTAATGCATTATTATAATCAAAAGTTGTGCTTGTAAACATTAGTTAATACAGTGAATTAACATGAACTAATAATGAACAACTGTATTTTCATTAACTAACATTATCAAAGATTAATCAATACTGTAATAAATGTATTGTTCATTGTTTGTTCATGTTACTTAATACCTTAACTAACATAAACTAATGGAACCTAGTGTTACCAGTACTTTTTACCTTGAAACATTTTTGTAAGTAATGATTAAGACGTGTACACTCACATTAATTCAAGATGTTATGGACCCTTTTCGCATTTCCGGGGTTCCCAGAACCAAAATGTCATCATAGTTGGGTAAACTTCTTGTGAACATAAATGGCAACAAATATAATTTTTACATTCCTACGTTGGCCAGAAGAAATATATTTTACATTTTTTGTCACTTCCCAGACATTTTAATGGAAAAGCAGCATTAACTAGTTTTCTGTAATTTAATAACAAGGTAATATAGCACAAATTTTAGCGTTATAAATATACATATGTGACTCTGGACCACAAAGCCAGTCTTAAGTAGCATGGGTATATTTGTAGCAATAGCCAAAAATACACTGTATGGGCCAAAATGATTGATTTTTTTTTTTTTTCTTTTATGCCAAAATCATTAGGATATTAAATGAAGATCATGTTCCATGAAAGTATTTTGTAATTTCCTATCGTAAATATATCAAAACGTAATTTTTGATTAGTAATATGCCTTGCTAAGAACTTCATTTGGACAACTTTAAAGGCGATTTTCACTATATTGATTTTTTGCACCCAAATATTGTCATATCCTAGCAAACCATACATCAATTAAAAGCTTATTTATTTAGCAGATGATGTATAAATCTCAATTTTTAAAAAATGACCCTTATGACTGATTTTGTAGTCCAGGGTCACATATATAAAAAGAATTATGTTTAATGTTAATAACTGTGGAAACATGTCATATCAGCCTGTGAAAATGGTCCATTGCTTCTGACTTGGTTGCATCACATGACATTTTTAAAGTCATTAAAAGGATAGTTCACCCAAAAACAAAAAGTCTGTCATTAATTACTGTAAGAAAACCTATAAGACATTCGTTCATCTTTGGAAAACACATTTATTTATTTATTTTTGCTTTCTGACCCTGCATAGATGCCTATAAAAGGTAGTAAGGACATTGTTAAATTACATCATTGGTTCAACCGTAATTTTATGAAGCTACAAGAATACTTTTTGTGCGCGAAGAAAACAAATATAATAAACAATTTCTTTACTACGCCATGTTTACAAGCAGAGGAAGACTGATGTACATTAAACAGTCTTTGTAAACATGTCTGAAGATTTCGACAGAGAGAACGACTTGCAATTTTTTGCCCAGCCTTACTTATTTGAACCGGAATATACCTGTGTCAGCAGCACCACATTCAACAGTTTCAACAAATTGTGGTTTAAGTAAGGCTGGGCAAAAAATTGCAAGTCATCCTCTCTGTTGAAATCCTCAGACATGTTTAGGAAGACTTTTAGAAACTGTTGAATAAAGTCGTTTTTCCTTGGTGCAAAAAAAGTATTCTCATAGCTTCATAAAATTGAACCACTGATGTCACATGGACTATTTTAACAATGATCTCACTACCTCTCTGGGCCTTGAATGTGTCAGTTGCGTTTCTGTCTATGCAAGGTCAGAAAACTCTTTGATTTCATTAAAAATAGCTTAATTTGTGTTCCAAAAGTGAACAAAGATCTTGCAGTTTGGAACAACATGAGGGTGAGTAATTGTTGACAGAATTTTGACTTTTGGGTGAACTTTCCCTTTTTGTAAAAATACACACTTGAACACGTGATTTCACACTACATCTCAAACATTTAGACACATTTAGACCCAGGTAAAATGTTTACAGCACTAATTCAAACTCAAACAGCCCAGCAGAAGAACTGCCTCAGAGATCCTGAACCTTCCAATATAATTTCAAATCACTACCCTGAAACAGTGAATCTGACATTAAATTTTATTTTTTATCTGCCAGCTCATTGCATTTAAACAGCATCAGCTGTGCCTCTGCTCCAAGCAGTTTATGATGTACAAACAATCTTCAACATACCACCTCCTTCTTCGACACACACGCACACACACACAATCACATGAGGTGTAAATGAACGGAATGGAGACAGATAGCTGTAGGCTGCAAGCAGGCGGGATTGGTTTGACCTGCTGACATGCTGCATGCAGGTATTGGCGGCTCTGTGTGGGCCGAGCACTTATCCCCTCTTTCCACTGTCAGGAGAGCCCACACGGGCCTCACCGCTGACCTGCAGCTGCATGAGCGCCGTCTGTCTCATCCAGGTGCACTATGTATGGCCACATATATATTTGAGAAAACAAACACACACATTTACACTCCGTACACACACTCGCGCACGCTATCGCAAATACACACACGCAAGATGCAATCGTGAACGCAGGTGGCGAGTGAACCCACAACTGTATCACTGCCAAGATATGATCAGGTATCCAGCGTATGTGCGTATGGTCCACATATGTTCGCTCAGATTTGCTATTTAATAGAAGCCCTGCGTGACTCAGGGACAGAACAGCTTTCCTCCAAAATGCCCTTTGACTATAGGGAAAAGAGTTAAGTATAGCTAACAAAATGCACATGTGTGACCGAAGTGATTCTTTTGTAAATTGCTCAAGAAAAGAGATCGAGAGCAAACGGGAAGGAAAAGAAAATACGGTATGGAGGACTATAGAAAACAATCCGGTGGGGGAAAAAAAAATACACGTGCATGACATTTGTTTGACGCTCGCAAAGATCCTGCGGTATGAAGCTTTTATATGGCACTTAATGAGACGAATGCACCTCTCCGCTATCACCTGGATGTCCTCAGGTGTCAGCTAACAGATTTTTGTCCATATCTGGCTTGTTTTAGGCAGACAAGGAGGGGTGGGGGTAGAGAATGTGCAACATTTCACGCTCTTAACTGGGCTGCGCTCTCATAGACAAATTGTTAAAGCAAAGGAAAAAACATATGATGTGAAAACAACACCTGTTATTGGTGCGAGAGCGAGTGAGCGCCAAGTTCCTGTTGACTGACAGAAGCTGCCAGGGCTGGAGAAAAGAAACGTGCTTGATTTCAGTCCCGCTCGCAGCAACCACGTTCCTGGATACAATCCTCGCTAAATCCTCTACTCCTACCAGTCGGTGCTTATGGACTCACCCCCCTAATGGTGTCCAACACAGGTCGCCTGCACGGGGGCTCGTTTAACGGGAAGAGAGAGCAGTAAGCACACCCAAAGGAGGGATAAGGCAGCCAGGCTGGTGCCTGAGACTTGGCCAGGGTTTCTGGCTCTGAGACTGGAGCTAGCTCCTGCAGCAGGTGGCTGCCTACCTGCCTGCAGAAAAAAAGAGACAGAAAACAGGTTCTCACGGCAGGCTCTGGTGGAGCCAGGATTGCCTGCCAAGGTCTTCTGTCAGACTGAGCTGGTTTAGAGAGAGAGAGAGCGCGCATTGAACTGCTTCATTACCACGGCAACAGCCAGATTCAAAAGTGGTGCCTGCCAAGAGGCCCCATTCAGCCATCCCACAATACACCACAATTCAGTGAGCACATTCCTCCAGAACAGGAAATGCAGATATGTTTTACTTTACCGCTTTCTGATTAAGCTCCAAACAATGTTTTGCGGAATCATCTGTAACATGCCGAAACTTTTTTTAATCCGAGGTGCCGTTATGTGATCTAAGCCTTTCAGAGACTAGTTCCAGCAGTGTGATCTGTGAACTTTCTGTCGGGCAAGCTGCTTTAAATTTGTTAAAATTCTAATGTGGTCATGTTGACCTGATTAACCATTACTTAAAATGCCAGGGTTTCAATATTGTATATGAAATTGTTAAATTAAATTATTTAAAATGACCAAGTACTAACTGTTACTTGAAATGTGATACTTTGGATTTATCTACTGTATGTTTATTGAACTTCTTTGGCTTAAAAACCTACATTTTAAGCATTACATCATTAAAAATGACTTGAATGACTTTCATTAAAAATTTAACTTCAAATTACTTGAAATTTCAGGGTTTGGTTTCATGTGTCAGGAAGTAAATTAAATCTCTTTTTTTACTTATTTATTTTTTTTATTTATTTATTTATTTATTTTTTTGGCTTGAAAAATTTGATTTTAAGTGTTAAAACAACTCAAAATGATCAAATAGTACTGATCAATCATTATTTCAAATTTCAGGGTTGTAGATTTAGGGTTGTTTAGATTATATTATTACGGCTTAAAAATGCAAAAACAGTATAATTTTAGGTGTTAAAATAAAAAAATACTAATCAACCGTTACTTGGAATTCCAAATTTAGCTATCAAATTCAATATTCAATTATTGTAATTATAATAATATAATAATAATAATATAATTTAATTATTCTGTTAATTGTACTTGTTTTACTTAAAAAGCCAAAAATAGATTTTAAGTGTTAAAATAATTACAAATAATCAAGTGCTTATTCACCCTTACTTGAAATGGTTCATAGTTTATTAAACATAGATCATTTAATGTTTTGGACTTGAAATATACAATTTCTTGGTGTTAAAATAACTCAATAAAATAATCAAGTAATAATTAACCGTCGTGGAATGTTTGGATTCATAATTCAGTTATCTATATTCATTGAACTTCTTTGGCTTAAGAATTCATAAAGAATAAGCTTTCTAGTGTTAAAGTACCTCGAAATTGCCAAGTACTAAATAACAATTACTTTGAATGTTAGGGTTTGGAGTCATACTTGCATTACCTATGTTTATTGAAGTTATTTGATTTAAAAATCAAAAATAATAATTTAAGCATTAATTGTTAATTTAATTGTTAAGATAACTTCAAATGATCAAGTACTCAGTAACTATTACTTGAAATGTCGGGGTTTGGATTACTAATTCAGTTATTTACATTCATTGAACTTAGATGGTTTAAAATCCCCCAAAAAAGATTTGAGAGTTAAAATAACTTAGAACATTTAAGAAATTAGTGCTGAGGGGAATAATACCCAAAATCCCTTATACTTGAATAATTTAACATTAAACATGGGAATTTATGGAAGCATTTAAGCAGTTGTTAAGAATTCATAGATGTTTTAGCTCTTTTTTGAATTATTGATGTTGTTTTGTTGTAAATAGTTGTTTCATGTGATTAGTTTTCCCTTCAGTGAACTTGGATCCTTTTCAATACATTTCTTTTTTTTTTTTTTTGCCAAATGAAGGTGCATAACAATTCTGCTTTGTGAATTTATAGTTAACATTAGGTAAACTTGACAACATGAGGTTTGAGAAACTTCCTACACTGAGGGAACAACACTCAGATATTTTTATTCAACATAATATTTTGTTACTTACAATTTATAAGAGTTAATCTATGGAGTTAAGTCGTGGTTCACTGAAATACACCACTCAAACGTACTTGCTAATATAATCGCATACATCCCTCTCTGAGGTGAGGACAAAAAGCTGTTTTGAAAACTACTAAACAACTGTTATATATATATATATATATATATATATATATATATATATATATATATATATATATATATGTATATTAGTAGTAGAACTTAGAACTATAGTAGAACTTAGTAGTGTTGCTACATGTAGTTAACAACACCACATTTTGAGAGTCAGTCAAAACTAATGTGTCAGTTTCAGAAGAAATAAGGAGACTAATACAAGCCTAAATACAGACAACCCATATCAGTTTTAGTCCAATGATAAGATATACGTGTATAATTTAATTGGTATTTAGATACAAGTTCCACAAGATTTTTATAGCATTTGGCATCAGTTATCTGTATTGGATCAAAACGAGTGTGTTGTCACCTTTGTCACGTTCAAGAACATTTTGTGCTGTATATAGCACCTGACAAAGTAACATTGCTACACACACGCACACACGCACAATGTCTTGGCCTCATCAAAATGTGAAATCGACATGTTCATCACTCCTACAATCTAACACCAACCCAGTGGCAGTATAAACAGACAGCTTCTCACCACACTGTCTCTGTCTATATCATACTCTTTTCTTATTCAGATTTCACACTTATGGCCTCACACTGAGGTGGCAGGGTCATTCCTGTTCAGCACTTTAAAGCACTTTAATGTTTAAAAAACATGAGTTTGCCTCATGTTTCTGTAAAGATGAACAAGGACTAATTTAATAAATTTTAAATTTACTCACCTTCAAGCCATCCAAGATGTAGATGAGTTTGTTTCTTCATCCAAACAGATTAGGAAAAATGTAGCATTACATCACTCACTTACCAATGGATCTTCTGCAGTAAATAGGTGCCATCAGAGTGAGGACTCCAAACAGCTCATACATAGTAGTCAACATTTGAAGTGGATCAAAAAAGTTAATCAAAGTTGTCCTAAGACAAGAACAGGTATTGTTTTTGTTTTAAGACAACTTTGATGAAAGGTTTTGATCCATTTCAAATGTTGACTACTGTAAATGTCACAAGTAATCAACAGCGAAAAGATGCGTGTTTATAATAAATTCATCGTTAAAACATTTTTAACTTCAAACCATTGCTTTTGGCTGAAATA
Source organism: Cirrhinus mrigala (assembly GCA_036247105.1). NCBI lineage: Eukaryota > Metazoa > Chordata > Actinopteri > Cypriniformes > Cyprinidae > Cirrhinus > Cirrhinus mrigala. The sequence goes on from CM070012.1 coordinate 10,542,902, forward strand.
TGACCCCTCTATCCGTAGTATTCTGCAGTGGGGGAAAAAAAAAAAAAACATCTTACCTGAATCAGGAGAGAAATATGCACTTGATTAAGCCAAAACAGTACTAAACAAAATTGCTAGTGGATTTTGATGTGAGAGGTCAACAAGTGAACAAAATATTTTCATTGGAGGAAGCAATACTATGGATTTTGGACTGGTATTTAAGCAATGGTTTAAAGTTAAAATGCCTTAATGATAGATTTGTCAGACATTAATTGATGGACCCTGCACTGTAAAAAAATAAAATAAAAATAAAAATAAAATCTGTACATTTTACAGTAAAAAGATGGCAGCTGCGGTTGCAGGAATTTTACCATAAAAAATAGAGCATCGACGTTTTACGGTTTTCATTAACTGATATAATGTTAATATATCAACCTATTGAAGTTCTGAAATCTGTTTTGCACCTTTGTAATACACTGATAACCACCAAAAGCAGGTGGTGATGATAAAGTCACATGATGAACCAAAGCTCATCACAACAGCTTTCAAATATTAACATATATAGAAGGTGCACAGTGTCATTCACACAAACACTAAATACCATCATGGTAACACATGAAACTGAAATAATGTAATAAACATTAACTTAACATTAGATGTAACATACAACCCTAATGTACAAAACTGCTAAGAAAAAACTAAGAAGAAAGAGTTATTTCAACAACAACAACAACAACAACAACAACAACAACAACAACAACAAAAAATCAAATAAAATCAAAGGAATTGTGGGCATTTTTACAGTTTTTTACTGTTAAATTCACGGTCATTTTTTACAGTGTAGTGAAAAATAAATATGCTAAAATTTATTTATAATACATTTATTTCATGCTAAATATACTGCAAATACATTTACATATTATGTACTTAATAAAAATAGCCTGCAATTGTAATTTTAGTATACTAAACTGATATATTTAAAATGTGCTAAATTGGAACAACTAATTTTGTACTTAATGCACTTTAATTACTTAAGTATAATTACTTAAGTATATTTGATTGTGGTAAAGTGGAACTATTGCAAGTATACTTTAGGTACACTTTAAATATTTTGCATTTAAAGACCAGTATTATTTAAAAAACATACAATCCTCATCAATAGTGACTTTAAAACATATTTTAGACTTAATATTAAGAAATGTGCATTGTGTACAAGCAGTACACAAAATAAAGTTTAATTACAATTTTTATATTGGTAAGTCACGAGAGATATGTCAGTAAATATGTTAAGAGACTTGAACTATAATTAGTATAAAATAAATGCTATTAATAAATCTATTACTTTTTTACTAGGGGAGTCATGAATTACTTGTGGATTATTGAGATGCTTCTGTCAGTTATTTGAACTCTGATTCTGATGGCACCCATTCACTGCAGAGGATCCGCTGGTGAGCAACCCATATGCAAATGTTATATACATATATTAGATTTCCCTGTATAAAAAGTATTTCATATGAACAAAAAAATATATGAAACCTATTATAAACAAGAACATTAGAACATTTGTGGACGTCATATACATGTTCATAGACATTAGGGATTTTAAAAAATGTATTACAGAAACATATATAAACATGCAATATATGTTGTTTTAATAAAGTTGCATATATAAATAAAATATACAAGTATTTATTTCATCATTTTGTTTGGAGAAACAAAAATGAAGAAACACCAGGAATATCTCTTGATATATATTTTCTAATGTTAGAAGTTAGTGAATAGCAGTCAGAAAATTATTTAAAACTCCCTCATATGTTCATTTAGTTGTGTTATTGTGATAAAAGAAAACAAACTAATTAGATTTCCATCTTAAAAAAATTGAGTTTATTATTTATATATAAGGACACATATTTCCATATGCTACGTCCATATCCGTAACATTCCACTGATTTTTTTTTTTTTTTTCGTTTCGAGTTAATGAGAGTGATTAGAATGATTTAGCCATGCTGAGAACCATAATTACCTTGTACTCATAACTTCCACTATCCACACTATAGAAACAGGAAGTGAAGATGGGAGAGGAGAGGGTAAGAGTCACAGGGAGACAGAAACAGAGAGAGAGAGAAATGGAGAGAGTGAGAGATCAGGCACTCTCCACTGTGGCCAGGGGCTGGTAAATAATGAATGTGTGGCAGACACAGTGCCAGTTTGAAATGTAAATGTGACGTCTGTATGTGTGTGTGTGTGTGTGTGTGTGTGTATGTGTGTGTGTCATGGTTGTAACTGAAATGAAGATGGCTGTAGGGTCAAGAAAGTATTTGGAGGAGATATGAAAAGAGTCTAAAACCAGAGATACAGAGAGTGGGAGAGAGAAATGGGAAAATAGAGGTACGGATGAGGAAGAGCGAAAAAAATGTTCACCTTTGCTTCGACATATAGCATGTATATGATTTGGCAACCTAACTTTTTAAATATCATTCTCTACAAGCCAAACAGTTCCTCTGTGTTTCTATGAGGTCCAGATTAATGATGCCCCCATGGAGATGTATCTGAAGGACAGTATGTGTGAGGGGACGTCTGATCTCCTCTGCGCCCTCACCATGGGACCAGGTCCAACGGATCTACCGGCCCGCAGGGTGGACCAGACAGCTCTGGCGCTCCTACTCTGTATCCAGACTAATTTCATAAAAGACAGAGAATATTCCCACAGAAAGCACTGTAGGTCGCACTGATCAAGGACACAAAAGAGTCTTATTATAGAGAAAGAGTGCAAGAATGATAGAATTAGGAGAGGGTATTTAGAAAAGACACTGGTTGTTTCGAAGATAAAAGCTTCTTACTGTTTGTGCACTCTGAATATGACCCATGTTTTTACAGAATGGATTTTGCTCATTAATGTAATCTAATATACCACATGAAGTAATTATTAATTTTATTATTATTTATAATTAAAAATGTTTGTTTATTTGTTTGACTCTGTACAGCGATACTCCCACATAAACTGATCGTTAGAACATATCAGAAACTGAAATGAGCATCATCTATTAATTTATTCAGAAATTTAATATGCAAGGGTTTAATATACCACTTCTTTGATTACTATATTAAAATCAATTTTGGCAGTTTTGGAGGTGCAAAATGTCAAAGTGACATCCTGATATCATAGTGAGCAAAAAGTCTCATTAAAACAATACAGTTCTTGAAAAGAAAATTTTAGTTTGGCATATTTGATATTTTATTATTATAGAAGAGAAAAAAACTTTTTTAACAAACCTGCTTTCCTGCTTATTAATGTTTGAAAAACTATTTTCCAACAACTCAAGTAATGTCCAACCACCATGCAAGAAAAAAAAATTAAATAAAATAAAAATTATATCATAGAGAAGACTTCAGCAAGACTGTGTGTAAGACGGTCTGTAAGTCAATTAAAATATCCAATAATTTGACCTTTTAAGGCAAGGTTAGTTGTAAAATGTTGTGCGGTGGAACATTTTTTTTAGCATATGATTTTTCCTTTTCTTTAGTGTGGACACTCTTGTACAGTTTGTGAACAGACAGTAATTAAAAAAAAAAAAAAAGAAAAGAAAAAGAAAAATTACTATGAAAAGAGACCAATTTTGCTTTATTGTATCATGTAGAAAAAATATTACAGCTAGATGGATAAGCAAAACCAAGTCATCACATAAAGAATTACTTTCTTTTAATGCTAGTATACCTTATCGATCAAATCATTTATGTCTGCTAGGCAAATCTCACCTCACATAATTAATATTCATGAACAAAGCTGATGTATTTTATATTGTATGTATATTATATTATCCTCCTTTTTCAGATCATTCCTATATCCTTGATTTTAAATGTCCAGAAAATCGAAAGAATTGGCTTTAACAACTAATGTGAATGAAGTTAAAATACAGCAATAATTAGTTCTCATATGAGACTTTTTTGGTGCTTCAGTGCTTTTGGTTCTTATTTAGAAGCATGCCTACAGCAGTGATGACTGCAACAGCCCAGTTTTAGTTGGTCTGTTCACACTAAGAAAAAGACTCTGAAACCATACCATGCCTTCATGCCTGTTCCTCTAAATGTGTGCGTGTGCCCATTTCAAAGCCAGTCCCTGAGCAGGGCAAAGGGGTGGGGGGTTAACAGGTGACAGTGGGGGGCAGAAGGCGGGCCAGGAGAGAACATGCTGGCAGCACAGTTTGAGCTCCAGAGAAATTTTGTCACTCTTGTCACTCTCTCCAAAAACCCTTGAATCAAGCTCACCCCCCTCCCTGCGTCCATCTGGACCCCTGCAGGAGACCAACCGCGCCCTGAGCTGCGCCTGTATCTCTTCATACACGCGCACACATGCATACTTACTGACCACACCCACACACCAGTCATACACGCAGCTGTCTTTCCCTTCCTCCTGGCAGGTTACCCCCCAGTAGAGTGTCAGTCCACCGTGTTCTCTTCCCCAGCCAGCTGGCAGCTCATCAGGGGCAGGGCGGCTCTCGGCTCCCTGCTCTCATCACTCGGCAGTGGGGAGGACAGGCTGACTGGCTGGCATATGCTGGATCCGACCTCCACACGCCACTGCGGTGCTCTCTGTCTCTCAGCCTGGCTCGGTGTCCATCAGTCGTCGCGGAGATCACACCATTTACCTCTGCTGTGAGTGTAAAACGGGAGCAGCTGTCGATCAAAACATCCTTTTTAAAAGTTGACAGTGGAGTGTAATAGGGAGTTTCTGATCATGCAGTGCTTTCTTCTGATTTTAGATATGGATGTTGCATATTAGCACTGGCAGGCTTCCAGATGTCCTACACTAGGAATGCCCTGTATAACCCTCTGTATCAAATCAGAGTCAGCTGAAGCCAAAAGGATTGACTCCCCCTTCCCCGCTAGTGTTGGTTTTACCTGTGTGGCAACGCTTTCGACTTCCAGAGGTGGTATAGCAAACCAAGTGGGTGGTATTAGAACAGATTATCACCCCATACTTGGCGCTGTTTGCGCAGCATACCCACCATGTAAAAGCCAGTTTCACCATGGTCACGGTAGACCTTTCATCTGCATGACTGGCAGTTTCCACCGCAGTTGGGCCTGAGTGAGATATCCAGGTGTAGCCAGAGGAGACTTTCCCTAAATGAAGCCCACAGCGGGGAGATTCCTCGCAGGTGTCTCCCTGGTTAGTGGAAGGCCTGTTTGGCGATGCCGAATACCCCAAGCACTGCCAGGCTATTTACATCCACTGTGCATGTCCAATCAGACTGGGCTTCCAGGGAAACACGTTCTGCATCCAGCCTGGTGCTCAGTAGGCACTGCTCTCTGACTGATGCAATTCTCCCAGAGCTTTGCCAGCAAGGAATTCACACAAATACTCTGCTGCAAGATTTCTGCAGAATCAGTGCAAGTACCGTCGGTACAAAAATTGAAAAATAAAACATGATCAAGTGAATTGGAATGTTTCTGTTCAGTTGTTCATCTCTATAAAACATCAGCAGTTAATTACACCTTAAACAATGATTTGAATGCTAAAAAAAAGTGATCAGAATACATACGGTAACCTTGTCTGAAGAACAGACAAAAAAATGAACCCCTTATTCACCAAGCTATTCTTTTAAGAAAACCAGACACAAATGTAAACATGCAAACATTGTCCTAGCACACACAATGTACAATCTCTCCTGTGCAGCCATGGTAGACAGGCTTCCAACACGCAGAGGATTAGGTCTGCTTTTACTGTTCAGCGTGGCATAGTAATTACCCCTTCTGTATGTGTGTCTCTCAGAACACAGAACACTGATCTAAGAACCCATGCTGTTGCTCCACCACTGCAGGACCCTACTGATCCAGAAGAAGGAGAGAGAGAGGTGGATTGAGCCTCAGCCTTGTCAGGATGGATTAAAGAAAAGACTTTGAGGGTTTTTTCAGAAATGCTGAAACTGAGCTTCCTGCTCTCCACAGTTCTTTTACTCCTGGCTCTCGCTTTTATCCTTTTTTTTTTATCTCAAGCCATTCATTAATTGTCCCTGAAATTAACGAGCACGTCATACATCCGTGAACACCTCCAATAAACCATCAGGGAGGCCTCGGAATGACAGATGACATCCGTCCGTCTCTGTATGGGGAAGCATGGCCCGACAGGCTGAAAAAGAAGATGTCACTCATCTAATGGAATCTCTTTGCTCTGCCCACTTCGGTGAGCAAAAACAAGTAAACGTGCAAACACTCTGGGCCTCTGAATTTCAAATCGGACCATCTCGTTCACAGCACAGCCTTGGGTAATTAAGCTCTCCATTGTGAAGGCAGGGTTTGATAACGTACTTTTCTTTATTCAGTAATATTTATGTCTCATCTCTGCATAGCGCAAGGCGTATTGTACACTTGAAAAGAGCCATGAAGAGCTTCAATCACACACAAGACACACACGCTTGCAAACACACACCCACCACACAATCACACTCATCTCCTCAAGAGGACATTATTGGAAACTCCCTGCAGAAAACATTACTTCAGGCCTGCAGAATAAATGAGGACAGTTTGGTGGAAGGCTGCTGGTAACCTGCTCGGCTTATTTTAACCTGTCTCATTGCAACAACCTTTAGTCCTCATTTCCTGGCAATAAAAACATATTTTACTGAGTGGTACCTGTCAAAAAACAAAACAAAAAAAAACAAGAAACTTGTTCAGAGGATCTCCTATCTCCCTCTCTCTCCCCGTCTGATTGATGTTCTGAGGAGGCATTAACACTTCTCTCCATGCCTGTACTGAAGTTAATGCATGGGAAAGATGGATTACGCCACATAATGGCGATGGCTTTCAGAAAGATGGCTCAGGAATCAATAATGAGTTTGTCCTCCCCTCTTTCTTCTCCGTGCTCGTCGCTTGCTTCTCTGCAATTAAATAAAACCACATTTGCATATGGAAAAATAATTAAAACAAACAAACCACTAGGACTGCACTCTCTCCCACAGGAGAGAAAGCCAGAGATGAGGAGGACCCAAAAATGAAAAATGCCCCTCACTGAAGGGTGTAATTGCACCGCTCAGCTCCTCGTCCATTAATCCTGTCAATTCAGCTCTTCACCAGTTCTTCTTGCTCTCCTTTACAGCTTCACCACAGTCGTGAGGCATGAATGCACAGATGATGTGGGTCTTGATGAAGAAGTTTAACGAGTGAAACTACAGACCAACTTTGCTCATTAGTATAAATGTGAGTGATCCATTAAGACTTGTTTGTAATATGCACTAATGTTGAAGCATATATGAGGGAGGCTATTGAGGACTTCAATCATAAAGACACCAATGTGTGCGCACACGCATAATCTCCCTCGGAGAACTCGGGAATAAACTTTCTCTTTTCCCAAATGTGCATGAAAGTGATTCGTAGAGTGTCCTCTGCCTGAAGACTCCCGTGTATCTAGGAGCTAAAAAGAATGTGTGTGTGTCTTTTTGCATACATGCGTTCTTGCATTTGCAGTGTTGGAGTCTTTGAAAGGACTCCCTGCTGATGCTGCAGGCAAGAAGCCATTGCTCGAGAGTCATGCAAGCAGGAGAGAGAAACCGGCTAAAAACTCAATTTCAACTTCATTTGAAGCCCGGGGATAAAAGATAGACAATCTCCCAGCATTCCCACAACCTCATTGAGGCCCTATCAGTGCACAGACGCATGAGCCCTGGCACGGTCTGTACGGTAGTGGGCAGGGTACCAGCCGCAGAAACACATGTTAGTCCAGAGAGAATACCACCTCCATAAGAGGCTCTGCCATGCTGTGAAAGAGCTGGCCAGGTTGGCAGCTCATCGGGCAAGGCACACAGTCCAAAGGGGGCAACTTGGGTGTAATCCTCCATAGTCATGGTATGGCGAGCCATGCCTGGTTCCTCAAGTGCTGACAGTGCAGATGCCAGTGGTTCTCTTGGAACCTCTTGATGGGCAAATATGTACCAAAGTAAAGGTTAAATTCATAAATTCATGAATAAATTAGCATGATTAAATTTTCATTTTAAAGGTGAGGGAATACCATACCATCTTGGTTCTTTTGAAAGCTCTTCGATTATATTTTCCCTCAAAAGTAGCACCTCATGTCCAGGCTTGTGTATTATTTAAAGGTTCCCACATCAGACACACGTACGCTCCTAAAGGGGCAACTGTGCTTCCAAGCTCCATCAAGATGCCTGCGAGATACACAAGGTACATTTGCATTCGTCGAGCCCTGCCATGTTTTCTCTTCCTCCCCTGAAAGAGCTCAACATGATCCAGTGGGCTGTAGCCCCAGGCTAGAACAACACTGCTTAAAAACGCCTGCTTTCTGACGAGGAAACACTTCCAGGATTGCAAAGCTCGCTCTGATCTGTCCATCCCCTGTGCTGTCTATAGACACTGCCTCGTCTCCACTGTTTAAAGACTCCTTCAGCTTTCCAAGAAGAGGACTGCAGGTTGAGTTGGATGCTGACTGGAAATGCAGTATTACAGGTCACTTTTATTGACATGACTTTGGAAATATTGTTAAATATTAGTAGAGAATTAGCCAGGCATTCCTAGTGGCACTAAAAAAGCCATGGCTTTGATGCCAAGGGAATGCATAAACTGATAGAACACCGATAGGCAATATCAGTCCTGGAGTGCCACTGTCATGCAAAGTTTAGTTCCAACCCTAATCAAACACACCTGAACAAGCTAATCAGTGTCTTCGTGATTACTAAGTCTACAAGCAGGTGAGTTTTTTTAAGGGGTTGGAGCAGCAGCACTCCAGAGCCTATGTTGCCTATCCCAGTAGAGAATGTATACCTCGAATGCAGTGTAAGTTCTTTTGGATAAAAGTGTCTTCCATAAATGTAAATATTAATGAAAGAAAACTTATCCCACAGCCGAAGTTGGTTTTGTGCATGTTGTGTTTCACATATTGAGCATCTGTGGTTGAATTAACTAAACCCCAGTGCTTGGTTCTAATATGGATGTTCAAAATGGATGAGACCTTTAGCACAGAAGGTATTGACTAGTGGCTTCCATGATGCCCACCAGTTTCATCTGTTGTGCAAGAAGCGTAAGCACAGAAGAGTTATGGGTGTGCCTCAGACCTTTGTCAGAAGAAAAAGAAAAAACTGATCTTGTGTTACATAATGAGGGATTCGGTCTCATCTCTGAAAGCAGATGGGGTGTGTGAGGCACAGCGGCTCCCCTGCAGTAAATAACTTGTTGACTGCTTTGACCTCTCTTTGTGCTGTTCTGGATGAGTGGACCTGCGGTGAACATGTGCTTGGAAGAGTAAAGGAACAGCGAAGGAGGGGGGAGGAGGTTGTTGGGAGGGCATATGGCAGCAGCCTCTTCTTCAGAACTCAACGTAGTCTGCTCTGAAACCCCCATCCTCCCCCCACCACTCCTCGACCAAGGCAGTGCTCTGTCCTGGGCTGCAGATTGCTTATGACAGCCGCACTATTTCAAGTGTAGATTTGAGCTAAATTGAAATGAGCAGTACCACCTGTGCCGGTGGGGGCCTGTGCTCAAGTCTCCTGCAGTGGTGCAGGGAAAAACCTGCTACCTACAACCTTCAAAGCCACCGCCTTCTCCTGCAATCTGCTTCCGCTCTTCCCCCCATTCCTTCAGCTGCCCCACAAGGATCCTTTCCCTGGAGCTCAACTCTCGAGCAGCCAGCTTTCAGATATTTCTCACGCTGCTAGTCTCATATGGTGTTGGTTAGCATGTAACAGACCCATTTTCTTTAAGAAACTAAGGATGAAACCTGACGGAAAGAAAATAAACTGGCGATATCGTAATATGACACTTCAAACGCGGAATCCGTCGGCCGTTTATAGTCAGACGTACTAGTGTTGAATTAAGAAAGTGCTCAGGCGAGGTAATGACAGACGGGAAGTGACTCATTGCAGACAGGATGTAGTCGGTGTCAGTCAGCCATGAGAGTGGTGAGGGTGGCGTGAGGACAGACAAGGGGTCAAACACTCACCGCCTCATCGAGTTCATTTCCACACTGTCCTCTGCAGGGTGCTTCCCCTCTGAGGGACTCACCAGAGAAACGCTTCATTCACTCACTGATCAGTGGCCTTTTCCTCCTCCTCCTCCTCCTACCCTCTCCCTGCCTCCCCCTCCTTTCTCACTGTCTCTTTCTCACACACACACATACTGGGGTGGTGCGAGGCTCTGAACTGGAAGCCGTGCTTTCTAATAGCGCAACAGGAGGTGAGCAGTGTCACTCGCAGACTTTCAGCAGTGGGTGTCGGACTAGTGTAAACTGTATCATCAGTGGGATTGTACTGGCAGACACACCTGCCAACTGTTCTGCATACGGACATCTGCTAAACCATCAGATATGAGATGCATTTCCTCATAAAAACCCACGTCAGACCCTTTCCGAATCGCACGAGCCCAGCGGATCCATGGCAGTCGATGAAACAGCCCACAGCTGGGTGTAGTTATCTTAGCGCTGCTGGCCTGCAGTGACTATTATGGGTCAATGAGTAGGTCTGGTCACTCGATGGCTGTTCGTTAAAGAGAGGTCAGATGTTTCGCGTTGCAGTTAACGGTGTTTGTGGCTATGTTGCCACTCAGCTGGTCACTCCTAATGATCAGGCAATCGATAGGGCCTGCAGTTCCCTGCGACCAAGCTGTCAAAAGAACAAACACACACACCACACACACTTAGTATGAGGCGGTATGGCGCAGCCGAGCGCAGTGGTGTCAGATGATTATCCGTGAGAGACTAGTCAGTGGGAGTTTCTGCTACTGTTGAAAGAGACGTTGGAAAGCTTGTCTGGAACAATTAGGTATAAACGGCTGACAAAATACCAAACTGTAAATATTAAACAGTAGAGAGGTCAGCATGCTTGGATTTTTAACTCCCCTATGCAAGCTATGAAAGGAATGAAGAAATATTAGCATGTAATTTTGATTAAAAACAGCCTTGTATAGCCTGGCGCAGTCACTGTCTTTGATCATAATGCCTAAATAATGTTGATTTTGATCATTCTTCAGGAATTAATTTTTAGCTTGTTTATCTTGTAGCCTATCAGGATTGTAGCTCTTCCACCCAGAGAATGATTTACATGATTGAGCAAACAGACTGTGTGTTTGTCTGTTAAATCGCGAGTGTAGCCAAAACCAGGGTTTCGCATTTTAACTTCCATGGTTAGGGAATGGCAATGCGCACTACCTGTCTGGCATCATTCTCTGTATGTGTGTGTGCTGTCTCATGGTTAAGTGCACAGGAAGGCTCATTGTAGTCCACTGGGCTGGCAGATAAAAGCGGATTCATTCTCTGTGTCTGGCGACACAAGAAGTTCCTCCGAGTGGCTGGCTGGCCCGCCCCATCTGCTGTCCACACTGAAAGGCCCGTTTGTTGGCTGCTCTTCAGAGACTGGGCCACTCGGAACCCGAGGGTTCTGGAAGTGATCCAGAGAAGACTGTACCAAGCGGTTAGTCTGAGAGAGGCGCTGAGTGGCACCGTAAACAGGAGGCAGAGAGGGGACTTGCTGTCACACACATTTTATTGTTTCACATCAGCACCAGTGCGGTACCACAAAACAAGTAAATACACTGACAAAAGCAAAACTTTCAGTTAAATGGCTAAACAACAACATCAAAGGAAAGGGTGGTGAACAGGTTCAAGATGGCAGCCTGTTAACATATTAACACATGACTTACAGTGTCACGACAAAATACATTTTTCAAATTTAATGATACAACTTGGATACTCAGGTTCTAAAATCACTATTAATATTGTTGTTGTTTTGTTTGGAGCTGGTGTGGGTTTTTTTTATAGTGTTAGCAAAATACTGAGCTAAACGTAATGGCCGTCTGTCTTCAGGGCTAATGGAGCCAATGATGGACATTTGTTACAATGCTGCCTAGCAGTTACGCACAGCAGAGCACATAATTATATAAAAATATAAGAGTTTGTTGACTTCAACAAAGCACTTTCTGCTCACCCTCCTTTTCTCCCTCTCTTTTTTCCCTGCTTCTTATGGTTTCTTTGTAAAGGATTTAGAAAATTATGCCATTTAATTTAATACATTTGATACGTTGAATACAATGGAAAATATTAAATATAATGAGGTTATATAGCGATACGCTTTTTAACACATATGCATGGAGTTTTTTTAATTCGCTGCTTTTTCCCTGATGCCGATAATTAATATCTACCTGTAAATGTTTCGCTAATCTCTTCGGTTATATCGGTGCGGTTCAGTCTGAAAACTCTAATCCCATATTTACTTTCCAGCCGTTTTCTGTCCCCTGATAATCTGTTTATGCGTGAGTGTGGCGTTGCGTTCTGCCGGGTGCTTGAGGGGTGTGAGCTGTGTTGTACGGAGGGCTCTGTGCGATTACAGGGGCTCAGTCTTGGCGGGCACTCAGAGTTGTCAAAGCCTTTGATCTGAACTGTCTTCATAATCACTTCAAAAAGTGTTCGCGGCACCGTGAGGGGTTTACAAATTCGCCCTGTACTTTTCCTGCACTCTTAAAGCGGTTGATGCTCTGTGTTTAAGGCCTGTCCGCCATGATGAGAGGTAAAGCATTTGGAAATCACTCTCTCTGCAGATACAGTTTGGGTATTTTAAAAACGAATTTTATTCTCCCCTATCTACGTGGTCATTTCAAACATGTTTATGATGTGTCTGTCACTGTCGCTCTCCATTAATTCTTCCTGTCTTTCTATAAACAAAGTGAGGGACAAAAGTGAAATCCTTCCGCCTTTTGCTCTGCAGACTCACAAGGGGCGCAAGCAGAAGGAAAAAAATCGACTGTTCTCTTTAACAACTGCATTTGCATATTTTTATAGTCTCTCAAAGAAAAATAGCCGGCAGGCTAACAGCTCCAGCAGCAGTGTAAGCTGAAAACGGAAGCAGTGAGATCTATGCGTGTGTGTGTGTGTGTGTGTGTATGTGTGTCTGCGCTCACAGCGTGGCCACTCTGTCCCTCTGCAGCAGATTGAGTCTGGGTCCAACGTGGAAGGAGGCCCCTCTCCCTGGAGAAGGGAGGGAAGGTGGGAGAGTTGAAGCTCCTCTTCTGCAAGAGAAATAACAATGTTAGAATCAGTCCGAACTGCATCTTGAGCAAATATTCTTTCTGCGGCACGCAATACAGATTTTGTCTCCAGACGCTTTTTTCTAAAGGTGTCCAGATGCTCACCATGTTTGCTAATAGAGTGTGTTGATATCTGATCACACTCCTTTCACTTTATTTATTGAGGTGAGTGACTGATCCTTGAATTGACAGGAAATGCACTTTTCTGTGTAGGCAAGCAAATACAAATGCAGCACTGAGCTCTTTTCATTACATCATAGATAGATAGATAGATAGATAGATACATAGATAGATACTTTTAATACTTCAAAATCATTCAAAATTAGCTGATCTCGATTTAGGTTACTGATATGTTATTTTTATGTATTTTAATGATATTATTTTTATTACATGATTTACAATGATTAGTTTCCACTGAGGTAAAATTTTAAACCTATTCAGCCTTTTTTAGTGAGGTTTTGACAACTTACGACCCAATTATCTATATACAAACACCACAATAACAGCCAGTAATTGTTAACACACATGGGTTTGCTGTTATGTATATACTCTCACGTTGCCATTATAAATGATATTACTTCATAATTTCTTCAGCATATGCTATAGGAGGCCTGTTTGCATGTATAACATGAGGTTTAGATAGAAATATCCAGCTCTATCACCCACAGCGAGCGCACTGTATAGCCATTATCGTGCATACCAGAAATTAGACTCATTGACCTTTCCACCTTACACATGAGACACATATGTTTCCTTAGCTTAGCCATTATTCAGCCTCTAAGCACTGCAGTGCACCTTTAGCATGCACATTTTAATAAAAGTGAGTGAGAGCGAACTAGAGGAGTTTAGAATGATCCATTGCATGTTGCCTGAGTTAAGGGCAGCATTTTAGCTGTGGGGCTGTCCGTGTGCCCGGCCTGAGTAATGAGTAATGTGTGGTAGGCAGTTTGGCAGAAGGTCAGGCCACTTCTAGCAGGCTGGTGAACGTTGCTTTTGTGACCCTGCGGGCTGCATGCGTGAGTGGGCCAAGAGGGAGAGAATTAGAGGAGGAGACAAAGAGAGGTAGAAATGGTACAGACGGAGAGTGAGGAAAGGCCCAGAGGTTTAGGAGACCATATAGGATGCCAAAATAAGGATACAGATGTATGCAAACGCATTTTTCCTGCCGTGGGTGGGAACGTAATTAAGATGAAACACACAAATGATTTTTTGACAACCGTGCGTGCCCACACATACAAAATCGGAAGATTTTACATAGTTGCTAACACGTTTACACTGTCATTTGTCAGTCATACGCCAGCTTTTTCGACTGGCTTGAGCTGATTTAGATACACAAAATAGATACACGAAGGCCCTCTTTAGCCCATTTATATACTATGACTTGTATATTTCCACAAAAGTATCTACAGCAAAATGCTCCTGTTTCCATCACCTCTCTAGCAGAGTTAACGTTCCCGTCTGGTAACCCACTCCAGGACAGGCTCCATCATTTATCCCTGATCGGGCTGAAAGCAGCAGAGCTGAATTTGTGTTTCGACGCAGCGCACTGCCATAAACAGCCTCACATTTCCTTCCCATTTTCACCATGAATCTCAAACGGCGCACGCCAGTTACATTAAAACAACACATGAGGAAAATTACAGCTGTATTATTTTATTTGCAGTACCTGTAATAGGCCTCGTATCGCAAACAGTATTTATTGAGCCACGCGGCTTTGCCGTGGATTTATTGTGTTGACAGTTTTGCACTCAGTCAAATGTAGTTATTTTGTATAACTTGTGCATAAAAGAAATGATTTCATCCGCATATAATCTTCTTTTTTTAATACTAAGGGGTGAGACAGTTCTCAGCCAGCCGGTATGTCTAACCTAACAGTCCGCATTTTCTGCAACCAACAGCAAATCCTTAAATCCATAGATGTGCTGTTGAAACCAAACATCGAAGTTTCAGCACTAAAAACCACACTATGTCTGGCAACTGGTTTCTCACAACATAACACCTTCAACTACTGAAACTCTTCTCCTCTCCTGTATCACAGAGAAAGACACTTTTGCTTTTGCGAGTGAAGCTAAAATGGCAAGAGACCTGTTTTCTCACAAAACGAGCAACAGAAAAAACAGAGAGGTCACTTCCAATGCGTGGTTCTTCTGTTATTCAATTTGATTGGGATTTTGGGTGATTTGCGCTGTGCATCTCTGGGGAAATAAATGCTTTGATTAATGTAATCCTGAGCAGGGAGGTACCACAAACCGCACTCCTCAGGGAACGGTGCTGTTTGACAAACAAAAACACGCAGGGCACCACTTCAGTTCACACACAATGGATACATTTTAAATGGTAGAGGGCACGTCGCAGCGCTCGTGCAACTTTTTCATCAGATTAATGTTGATGCATAATTAAGATGGAATATCAGATAATCCTAGCATGTATATATAATCAAGTGTTTCATGAAAGTGCCCCTGACCTGTAATGGGACAGTAGGAGTTAGATTATTGCCTTGGCCTGCAGCAGTAATCAGTGCAGTGTCTGTTATAGGATGTTTCAGAGATATTGTTAGTCCACATGGGACAGTTAAGAGGGATCTGTCAGTTACACACACACACAAACAGAGAGAGAAGACTAGCATCCATATCAAGGAACAGACAGCTGTGTGTCACATCACACGTATCTTGAGATGGATGAAATCTGAGGCTGGGCTCCTGACTCCTGAGTTGAGTGGTAACATCAAAAATATTTATTTTGGGGTCTTTATTTTGTATTTGACTGATTTTAGTTTATTTACATATTTGTATTTGTTTATATATACACATAATATCTATACTATATGTGTATAGCATTAGATGTTGCATCCACGTATCATTTAAAGCACATTATGACATTTGCATTGATTTCCAATGGGAGGGAGCTCAATCAATAAGGGGCTGGCTGGAATGTTTACGAATAATGAAGCTCGGATAATCTTCGTGTAAGGCATAGAGCTCTGAAACATTTCTCGCCATTTCGGTCATGAGCTGCGCGCCTCCTGGGCCGGTGCTACGGGAAATGATGCACAAGGGAGCAGTGGAATAAACAAGGCGGAACGACGTGACGCACTCTATGGGCTTCCATGTATAGAACAAGGATATAAAATAATGTCATTCATAGTCGCAAATTATGAAATAACATCAGGCAGTCGATTACACTTGCTCTCTGACCGTCTATCACTGATGATTTTAAATTGATCCTGTGTAGTTTTTCATTCCAATTTTGAGAAAGAAGAAAAATTTAGAAATGCAATAATGCATTTTTTTTTGTTTTTATTTCGATTATGATTTTTGTTCCAAATAATTATAAATTATTTACTAATTATTTCACATTCCAATCTAAAAACTCAAGACTGGCTATGTTGAAGGATTACAGATTCTTTCTTTTTCGATGAAGACAATAAGAATTAATTGCTTTTATTATTTTTTATGAATTAAAATAAAAGTGTTACAAATAAAAAACAACATACCATTATACAAATAATAATTATAATTAGTCTGTTTTATTTTGTAATAACATCACACACATGTACCATCCCACTATGACATTTTATCTTCCGGAATTAAGAGAAAATAAGAGACATCGCATCCTCGTTTTTGGGAGGACGCCAGAGCTCTGGCCTACAATTTCACGCTGTCAGACATGAGCTTAGCGCTTTGAAGGTTTGTTTCTCAAATTAATGACAATTCAGCAGAATGTTTCTGTTACATATATTGTCTTCTTTTAAAGCCTACAGATATTTCATTCAATTATAATTAAAGCAATATGTTTTTCTTTGGAATATTTTTATTACTCACAAACCTCTTAAATGATATTTAAATAAAATTGTCTTCAGTGTGTTTTTTCGTCAAGTTAAAATTCCCGAATTATTCATATGTTTATCTAGGTGATCAAAGATGCGCGCACTTTTTATAATGATTTTCATATTAAATAATTTAATCAGTTTTATTTTTGTTGAATGCATATTTCCTTGGTTAATGATATTGTGTCACTAATGTGTCACACACATAGGCAAGTTTTTGAATGTATTTAAATGCTGATGTTACATCAGCATTTTGATAGGCATTTAACATTTATGTAAATGCCTGCCAAATATAATAAACTGACTGTTTTAAAAAATTGTATTTATAAACTTCTCAAGCCTTAACGAAACCGTTTTAATAAACTAAAAACTGCAACTTGGGTCTACGTTATCAATCAAAGTCAGAATTACAAATGATTATACTACACAGCAAGGTGAACATCCGTTTGAAAGCTACACAGAATCATTTTATAAAAATAACATGTAACTAACAGCAGGGTCTACATTGTTTCTTTTGAGCTATAACAATAGCCTAATTTGAATTAATGTCTTAGGAATAAATTAATTACACGGAGGTGGTTTTTCGCATTATGATTTCAACAGGTATCAGTTTACGATATCAGTACCCTATGCTTCTCCTCAAAAAAAATAAGAATAAATCAATAATCAAGGACAATACCCCAATTACTCACCATTAGCGCTTTTACCATACTGACTAAGCGCGACACCTGCTGGTGACAAAATACTCCCCCATACGTCACTGTCAAGCGTGTAAGTGTGGGATCTAATCTTTATGGTTGTGCTGATTCCAGTTATTTTATGTATATATCTTTTGTAGACGCTTGTATTTCTATAGACATTTACGAATTTGAGATGTGTGTTTGGCGCAATGGTAGATGTTCTTGGCTTGACTGTGGCTCTTTCATCTCGACTCCAGTGCACAAACATATAGCTTAATGCGACCAGTGTTCCCTCTTTTATTCCACTCACCATAGCAACCGAGAGGAAGGGTTCAGAAATGCTTTGCCCATGAATGAAACAAACGGTCTTAGTGGGGCTGCGAGAGAGATGGCATCTTCGACCGGGAGGGCACACAAAGTTAACCCAAGAAAAGGTTTTCGTTATGTTTGCATTTAAAAATATATATTTTTATAATTTGAATCGGATTAAATCTAAATGTAGTTCTGCAACTGTCTATAACCTATATTTTGGTAACCCCAAATGCTGATAATTTCGTTTATAATGTCTCGCTTATTTTAATCTTGTCTTGCTAAGACACTCGCATATTTTCTTTGCTACCGCTCATGATCTGACTATAGTTTCTCCTCATGTGCTGTGTTGTCTCTCACAGTCTTTTGGTAACAACTGAAATCCTTGCCGTCATTCACACACCGTCTCGCGTTAAACATCGCGCTCCAAAACAAGTCAGTGCTGCAGACCAAGTTGCATCAAACTTTGGCACAGAAGTAAAAGATCGATTTATGTAAACGACCTGATATCCACTTGTACGCGACTCCACCGAGAATTCCACCGAGGGTCTCCTGTTTGAATTTGATTGATTGCACATTCTCCACTGGACATTCACTACAAAACAGCAGCTTAACCGTCTGCTTGCTATTTATAAAGCTAAACAGTCGTATTGATTTTTACACGAAAAAGGGATTTTCGCAACCACACAGACGCACGCATATGTATGTATATATATATATATATATATATATATATATATATATATATATATATATATATATATATATATATATATATATATATATATATATGAGGTAGGTAGGTAATAGTATATAGCTAGATTTATGTTAAGGTATATTATGCGTGGTAATACGGTTATAACCCCGCTGAATACTAATTTATTTTCACTTACCGTAAGATTCCATGATAACTGGAAAAATGTCTCAAATACTGCATTGTTCGTCCATCAGTGACCGACTCTCTCCCTCCGTTTTGGTCCTTCCTAAGATTTTCTTCCCTCTGACTCAACTGAGCGGAGCTCTCCTCTGCACCGCTATTATTTTCACTAAAATATATGAAAATTTATGCAAATGAAAATCAGCACTAACTGTTCGTCTCTTGTTATACTTGGGGATTTTTCCCTCTCTACTTGCACAGAAAACAAATGATCTCCCCAGCAGGGAACACGGGGACCTTGTTACATAAACAAATAAATAATAAACAGCCTACTTTTCAGATAAAAACATTAAACTTCAAAAGTTGAAGGCTTAAACATTTGAAATTGCTTTGACTCCTCAGAGTGAGTGTATCCCTTTCCTCATACTGGCTATCACGTTTCTTATGGCCGCACGAGACGTTCTTTGAAAGCGAGCAGTATGAAATGCATAGCAGTAATTTAGACCAAAATCTGCTGGAAATTAATGAATAGACAGCCCCGTGGCGGTGGCCCTACTTTGCCATTCAATGTAAACAAATCCACGAGGTTCTCTCGGTTTTTGAGTCTGATCCAAATGAAATCTTCTGGGAAGGGGAGTGCGTAGTCCTCTCTTGGGTTTTTCTACAAAACCTGATTCAGTGTTATTATACCCAATACACCGATACTGAATGAAATCTCCAATAAGCTTCTTTGTCACAATATCTTTTCGCAGTGATTATTGGTGTAAAATGGTGCACTGGTTTACTGGTTGTCTTTATTATGATGTGTAGGCTATTATTCTAACAGTAGTTCATAAACAAGGAGATCCTTTGACACCAAGTGTCACACCTCTCTTGTAGCCTACTGAAGCTGGGGGGAACGT
This sequence comes from Cirrhinus mrigala, assembly GCA_036247105.1. Classification (NCBI taxonomy): domain Eukaryota; kingdom Metazoa; phylum Chordata; class Actinopteri; order Cypriniformes; family Cyprinidae; genus Cirrhinus; species Cirrhinus mrigala. The sequence goes on from CM070012.1 coordinate 10,562,492, forward strand.
ATGTCAATCACTCCAAATTGTCTTTGGACTTGCACTTTTATTTATACCACTGGGTGAATCCATATGTTGTAGGGGTCTGGTGGTAACGTCTAAACAATTCAGCGCGAAATTTGAAACGGACTGTCGTATTTGCCCTATCGTTAGTCGATCTTGGTAGTTAAATTAAAAGACGTTTCTTGCAAATCCCCAAAGGACTCCTCAGTTTGCATTCGTTTTGGTTGCCACTTTCTCCCTATGCCTTTCTTGTGTTGAGTTGCCTTGCACTCTCTGTTTCCGCTTGGAAGCATCGCACAGTCATCTTGTTAACTCTTGAGAGGCCGACATTTCAGAAAAAATAGTAGTAGTCGATAGTAGTGATGCAATTACAATGGTTATTGCGTCCGTATAGCATTTATAGCATCTTGCTTAGCTAAGTTTAAAAAAAATGGCAACCGATAGGCTGGAAGAGAAACTATATTTTAGACCTCCTTTTGTCAATAAGAGTGAAATCGTTGTAAACAGAGATCCCATGCAGCCAGTGAGATTTCAGGGCTTTTCAAAAGACCTATTCCGAAATTTCAATTACAACAAGATCAGCTATATTCGTTGGAGGTCACTGTTCATCACTCTTATCTAAATTCAACCTTAAGGCTTGGTAATAGAACCATGTGTTGTTATTTTATTATGGCCCTGAGAAATAGCCCACTAAGAGTCACACTGTCTTGTCAATGATTCACCAAAATAATTCACCAAAACTATGGGAATTGTACTCAAATGGGGATTTATTAATATATTTCCACATTCTTTAGAGTTTTCAGTCATTTATCTTGATTTATTTATTTAAATTCAAAAGCAACCAATTGGAATAGCCGGAAGGGGGGTCTAAGTGCCTGAAGCGAGTTCTCTAGACCTGTCAATCTCGCCGGTGCTATCCAATCAACGAGAGCCGTACACCCGACTTCCTTGCATTTGGGGAAAAGACGTGGACGATGTACGCAGCACAGGGTAAACACTCGTGTGTCCTCGAGCTCTGAGGGAGGGACGGAGCTAACTGTCAGCGAGAGAGAGAGAAAGAGAGGGAGGGAGAGTGAGCGAGGGAGAGGAGAGAGAACAAGCGAATGAGAAAGAAGGCATGCAACACTGCTTTGCACTGTAATACTGGATTGTACTTCAACTGGAGCGGTTTGGCAGGTTTAAACACATCAAAACAGAACAAAGAGACAGACTTTACAGCACCATAAAAGAATCTGCAAAGAAAAGAAATAAAGGGACGGAGCAAGTGAAATCGCTGCGGCTAAATAACAAAAGAATTGAGGAAGAACCACGTTTAATATTTTTCCACTCGGTAACGGAACATACGTTTGGACTTATTATTTTTAAGGGCATATTACAACTTCTTCAAGCGCCAGAAGTTTCTTGCGGGACAAAGTTTTGAAACAATTTTTTTGTTTGTTTGTTTGTTTTTCTTTTTCTTTTTCTTTTTCTTTGTTTTCAGACTATTTAAAAAAGAAAACATAGATCGAAGGACTGTTTGACTTTCGGAGGGGTTTTCAACGCTTGACATAAAAGTGGAATTTATCGTTTCAGTCATTCATATGTTCGAAATATATGAATGCACGAATTATTCAAGAGACGGATTTCGTCCTCTCGCCTACAATATCTTTCTCTTTGCTTTTTGTTGATGGTGTTTGCCAAAACACAAGCCAGACTTTTAAAGTTTGAATAATTCATGAGATATAATTTGCCTGCATTAAAAAAGTTTCTGCAAAAGGGAGGGGGTGATCAGCAAACATATTCATAAGGTTAGCGGAATGGCCACAGCGGCTTCCAACCCTTATCTACCCAGCAGTAGTATATTATCGTCCGGCTCGATCGTGCACTCGGACTCCGGAGGTGGGATGCAGCAGGGCAGTGCTGCGGTAACCTCAGTGTCCGGTGGGTACAGAGGAGACCCAGCGGTTAAAATGGTACAAAGCGATTTCATGCAGGGCGCAATGGCAGCGAGCAACGGGGGACATATGCTGAGCCACGCTCACCAGTGGGTGACGTCCTTGCCTCACGCTGCAGCGGCGGCTGCAGCTGCCGCAGTGGCCGCAGCTGAAGCCGGATCGCCGTGGTCGTCTAGTCCCGTTGGAATGACAGGCAGCCCGCAGCAGCAGCAGGACGTGAAAAATAACTCGGGGAGAGACGATTTGCACTCTGGGACTGCGCTGCATCACAGGCCCCCACATTTAGGTCCCCACCAGACTCACGCGGGTGCCTGGGGTAGCACAACCGCTGCCCACATCCCTTCTCTAACTGGGAGCCAGCAGCAGCAGCAGTCCCTCATATACTCGCAGCCTGGAGGCTTCACGGTGAACGGCATGCTCAGTCCGCCGGGCAGCCAAAGCCTAGTACACCCGGGTCTGGTGCGTGGCGACACCCCGGAGCTCGATCACAGCAGCCACCACCACCACCATCACCACCAGCATCAACACCACCAGCAAGCACACCACGGAGTGAACAGCCACGACCCGCACTCCGACGAGGACACGCCGACGTCGGACGACTTAGAGCACTTTGCCAAGCAGTTCAAACAGCGCCGGATCAAACTGGGCTTCACGCAGGCGGACGTGGGCTTGGCGTTGGGCACCCTGTACGGGAACGTCTTCTCGCAGACCACAATCTGTCGCTTCGAAGCGCTCCAGCTCAGCTTTAAGAACATGTGCAAGCTGAAGCCGCTGCTTAACAAATGGCTGGAGGAAGCAGACTCTTCCACGGGCAGCCCCACCAGCATTGACAAGATAGCGGCTCAGGGCAGAAAGCGCAAGAAGCGCACCTCCATCGAAGTGAGCGTCAAAGGTGCGTTGGAGAGTCACTTCTTGAAATGTCCCAAGCCTTCGGCCCAAGAGATAACCAGTCTGGCGGACAACCTGCAGCTAGAGAAGGAGGTGGTGAGAGTTTGGTTTTGCAATCGGAGACAGAAAGAGAAAAGGATGACGCCCCCAGGAGTGCCGCAGACGCCGGAGGATGTATATTCTCAGGTCGGCAATGTGAGTGCAGATACACCGCCCCCCTCCATGGACTGCAAACGAATGTTCAGTGAGACATAGAACAGCATACAAGACTAAAAAAAAATATTTTATATATGACTAATCTGATAAAACACAGACTATCATCAAGATAGCAAAACATTTTGATACTGTGATTGTGAGGGAATATTGAGACTGCAGATGTGTTATATATTTTTTTCACAAGAAAAAATCACCCCTCTTCCTTCCCAACCCTAAACCGCCCGCTAATCTTCTTCCAGGCCCTTAAATGTCTTAACCTAAAAGGTTGTGTCTGCTCTTTCTTTCAGGGACATTTTTTAGTAGATTACTTAAAAGATGCAAGTTTAACTGGGCCGAGCGAACCGGGCGACCAGAGGGTGACAACTACAAGTTCGTTCCACCAGGTAATATTGGCGCATTAACTTCAACTGAAAAATAACAGAAATTAGCAATGAACAACAAAATCTTTGCCCCCCTACCCTGTTATACCAATGTCTTGTTTGAGAGGCAAAAGACGCAGGCAATTGTGTGTGTTGTTATGGGACATTAAACCTCAAACAAAGGGATGAAATTCAACTGAAACAATGCGAAGAACAGTGGCATCCACGAAGCTTCCATCCAACTTGGCAGAGAAGACTGCATGGTTTGATATTATCCAAAAATATGGAATGGATTTTTTTTTTCTTCTGGCCTTCCAATCCTTACAAAAACAACAAAAGACTGCCCTCAGTTTCTGATCTCTGAGATCACATCTTTTCATTTTTTTTTAATGTAAAGAACTGAATCTTATGTGGATTTTTGAGGACAAATTTAAATCAAAGATGACTTTTGAAAAGACTGAATATTCCGCAGCTGCACCTCTTTGAAAATCTTCTGTGCGAACATCCGTTGCCAAGTGGGCCAGAGCTGGTGCTGTGGATGTTTTCATGTGCTGCCATTTCCAAGCAGTATTCTTTGGTAGGTTTTAATAAACAAGACTATGTAAAGCCGGCAATATAGATTCATTAGATCAGATGCTGATCGGAATTATTTACTTAATAATTTTCATTAAAATGCTTTGTTTTAATATTTTATTCGGGATACATACGAACTATTCCAAACAGTTATTATTTATTTCCCCCCAGACTTGTGTAAAATGTTTTTTCCCTGTTTTCGTTGTTGACCTTATTTGTTTTGTTTAATTTTGTATTCTCATTTTTAAAAGAGCACAAATCTACACGAGCTGACTTTGACAGTAGGTAATAAGGGTATATTTTGATGTGATGATTTGATTGTAATTTAATTTCAGTAGTGATTCCGTAAGAGATGATCGAGAACAATAAATTTGTTAGAATGAAACACAATTGTGTCTTGTGCCTAAGATCGTAGATGTTTCTAATTTTTTAGGATGCTCTTTGAGCAATATTTAGCCAAATGCATTTTAAAATGATGACTGCTGAATATTAATAGCCTTATGTTATGACATGCAGAATAGAAATTACTCTCGAAAAACAAACCTTTCTATTATTATGCCAACAATATAGAGATGTTTGATTAAAAATACAACCGTCATGTAAACATTTCACACAATGCATTTTTCTAAAATTAATAAATAAATAAATAAATAAAAAAAGACCAGTGGAACGTGGCAATCGTTTAGGCCTCGATAGAAAGCATTACCGGGAGTTTTGCATTTCTAGAACTTCTAGAATTTCTATTAAGCTAACATTCTCCTCTTAGACTAACCAGCAAAAGTGTCACCGCTGTAAATTACTTCAGTGTATAACCATTTTGTTAGCAGGATAAAATGTGTCTCTGTGACAAGTAATAGAGATAGCAACGTTCAGTAAATCTCACGAGAGGAAAGCACAGAAAAGTTGATCGCTTGTGGAGGTGGAGTGTTTACAGTGTCACGCGCTTTTGTGTAGTATACCTGTTTTATAGCGTTCACGCCAACTGTCAAATCCACATGTCTTCTATCAACCCGATCATCATGTTTTTTTGGACATATTTTTATTCAGTATTAAACTGGTCTGCTTTTTGCAAGCACCTTACATCTATCTATCTATCTGTCTGTCTATCTATCTATCTATCTAAAATATTGCTAAATAATCACTTTTTAAATAATACATAGTCCTTGTACATAACCCTGAAAACAAAAACACGTGCTTACGGACATTTTGCACATGCATGCCTTTTTATTGCATTTTTAGCATTCGATCAGTCGAGTTCTTTAGGAATAGCAAAATATTACAACATGCAGTTTATATTTTTTCAAAAACTGAATTTCTCAATTTCTCTCTGAATTTCGCGTCTGCTTCATGCATGTGTGATGACCTAAATATGGAATTGTTTTTATTATTTATTTTATTTTTTTAAAATTCTTTAAAATAAATCAGATTACTTGATTTCACAGCGGACTGCCAATACTCCCAAGACTAAAAAATAGGCCTGTATTATGTAATTTATGCTGTAAACTTTAGTCGGTATAAACATGTCATAAAATGATTTTATGTTATATTTCTAACATTATTCATGTAAGCTTACTTATGTTGAGGATGAAATATTATTCTGAGCTAGGCCTCATAAATAAAACGAAGTGTTTTGTAAGCGGAAGTGTTTCCGTAACTTTTTCTTGGGATGACTATTCAGCAAAACGGGCAATTCCCTCTCTCTAAGATTTAAATTTCGCGGATGAATTCCCATACACTAGTTGCTTAGCAACTAAATTCAATCAATGTTATAGAAGTATGCATCCCTTCTCTTTGTCCCCAATAATAAGAGTTCCAGTCTGACATTCAGACTGATTTCGTGCGACCCGAGTTAAAGAAATTCTGTCATTGAGAAGTAGGCTAAATTAATCATAATTAAAATGTAGACATTTTGAGGGAAAAAATCAGCTATTGTCAGAAACAGAAAAACGGCTAATGTATGTTTGCTGCAAGAAGATTTAAATTTCGCGGTGTTTGCAGTATTATTTATTAAATATATTTTAGGTTTAGAGCAAAATGTCCGGACAAAAATCTTTTGGGGTCTGTCTTCAACATAATTTTTGATGTCCAATAACCCTATTTTTCTTTCGGGTAATAGCATTGCATAAATATTAAAAATAGTATTTTAATGTACTAATTTACTCAAATGTAGCTTTCTGTAGTTAGCAGGAGGGCTGGAATATGTTAAGCAAGCTCATGACAAACAGCACTAAACTCCATAGTGCTGTCACATGACTTTCGACCCACGTGCTCGGATGTATCCACTGCTGATAAAATATAGGCAAGAACTACGAAGATTAGAAAAATTCCTAGGTCCCCTTCTTTCTTTCTTTCTTTTTCTTTTTTCTGGACTGGTAAACTTTACGGATTTTAAAGGCAGCTCAAATTATTATAAGTATTTTAGATTTGTAAGTATGAGGGTCTTTCATAAATAATTGAGCAGTTCTCGTTTTTCTGCACCCACGTTTTAGCGTTTTCTATTAAAGAAACCTCAATTGCGTCACTATCAAATATCTATCAAACAAAGTGTTAACACTACCTGAAGTCCAAGTAACTCTAATAGATATATGTGTATATTTGTAACAGTAATATATAACGTTACACCGGTACTTTTGTAAAGACGCTTCAACTTGACCAGTGACTGAAAATTCAGAATACAGCTATACAGTAGAGGCCTACCTCGACTACTACATGCTAATGTGTCACACGCCATAAACTTTTTTCAGAACTCACGTCGAAAACATCAGTGAAGAAATATGTAATTTGAAAAGAATAATAATTAAAATAATATCGAGTGAATGGCATCGCGCTGGGAGTCCAGCTACTATCATAAAATAAATTTGGATATAATTTAGTTTTCTATTTTTAAATGTAGGGTAATTTGGGGTCACAATTACTTGTCACTAGATTTTTTAACGAGCAATATTAAACAGGATATCAGACACTACGTTTTTAATTACAATTTGTTAACGAAATTCCACGTTAAACATCGCATATAATATCACAATAACCAACAAGATATTTTATACAGAATGAATAACGTGGTTTCTTAACTGAATAAACGAACCGAACACAAACACTTGTTTTGATCAGTGTCAAAAAGGTAGACTAGTGTTAATTTAATCGATGAGGTTTCCACACTTGATTATTTACAGTCTATTTTTAGACGAACAGAAATAGGCCAGACTGTTTGCGTTGTTTTTTTTTTTTTTTTTTTTTTTTTTGTTTTGTTTTTTTTTAAACTTAGATGTTTCTTTTTTGTCTCTGAACCCCTCGTGCTGTGCACATGCATAATGCTCTTACGTGGGACATTTCTCAGTGGGGAGACGTCCTTCAGACCGCTTTCGTTAATCCATGTTCTATTGTCATTATGTTGGTAATAAGCAGTAAGTAGAAATGGTTGTAAGTTTTAAACATCTGTATTGTTCTGCAAAATCACTGCATTTTGGTATTCTGGGCAGTATGCTTGATTTTAATATTAGTCATTCGTCACAGTTTATTTATAAATAAGGTTGTGTCAAATTATAGAACAATTTACTAAAATGTTTTACTCCTTATATGGACTTATTTGAATTAGCTTTTTAAAAACAATTTATTTAGTTGTTAAAAAGTATTTACTTCTCATAATAGTCGACCACTCATCTCGAGGAAAAGTTAGTTACGCGCACGTGTTTTATAGATTTATAAATGCTGCATGGTAATGCATTTTTTTATTGTTGTTATTTATTGTTTACATATATCCACTATGCATACTCATTACACACTAAAAATATTAAAACAAAAAATAACGATAATAATAATTATTATAATTGATTATTAGCAAGTAACAACACTCTTTGCTGTATTTGCTTTAACTATATTCCAGTTAAAACGTATAAACATTTAAAATCAAAAACGGGATCCAGAGCACACAGATTCAGTCACTGTACATGCAATAATGCTGTACATAGACTAACTTAAGCTGCCGTAGCGTGTCATAAGGGCCCTCAGAACTCCATGGAAGTCCCCAGTTGTGCTGTCTGGAGGACCAGCCACTCCCAGTCACTCTCTCCCTCTGGAGACACACTGTAAACGCCGTTCATGTTCAGCGGGCGCAGGTGCTACTCCCCTCTGCAAACCAGAGATTACATTTCCATCACATGCCTCCTGAAGTCATGTGAAACAATAACCAGACACATTTACGCAATGCTCAAGCCACACTAGGCCACGTATGTTAAGTCTTTATTGTTAACTTGCAGCATTTATACCAAAATGCAGGCTATATTTACACCTCATTAGCCTATTTTATTATCCATACATATATTTTTCTATATTGGCGTTTTTCTGTGTATTTGATCAGTTTAATATTATTAAGCAATAGTATTTTCCTCCTTGCTGTATAGTAACGACTACTGCATGGTGTCTCATTGAGATCCCAGCCTCTTTAGACAGAGAATTGTGCAGACTTAGCTTCTGTCACTCGGGTCCCTGGTGGTGTCTAATGAGTTCTTGTGCTGAGTGCGACTACCGTAAATGAATGTATAGTCTGATACCCCAAAACAAATACGTAGCCTAAATGAATAAGTAGCCTTTATTCATAACTAACACGGTAACAATCAAAAATTGTAGTAAGACTGGATCATTCTGACCACTGGTGAAACTGATCGCTCCGGATCATATGCCCAAGCGGTATGCAGTGCGCGCTGGGCACCGCGTGCCCTCCGCCGCTCTTGAGCGCGAGAATAGAGCTTAATGAAATATGTATGCAGACTGACGTGACGTGTGGGGTTTCCTTTCTATAGAATGAGAAGTTCAAGTCTCTGTGCTTTGAGGGACAGACAAGGAGACGGACAGGTGAGGAAAAGGGCCACTGAACTAGGGTTGAGTGTATTTTAATTACTTAAAATAATCTTCAGCCAGTTCATAAACTGTTTGGTGGAATTTAAAATGATAAACCTAAAAGGTGTTTAGCAGATACAGTAAGTAAGTACCATATAGTAAGATAATATAAACAGTCTTTATTATAACGTGTTTGTTTGTTTGTTTGTTTTAATTCACATTAAATGCAGGCCTGTTACGATGTTATGATGCCAATCTAGATTTATAAAAATTAGCTAGTTTGTTGCTTTGCAAACTCTAATATACTGACATTTATTTTAATTAGCCATTGGCCAGAATGAGCTGTTCTGTTGTTCTGTAAATTTAGTTTTTACTCCACAGTAAATTAATCTTAGAATGACCTATAATTGTGGACTCGAATTATTACATACTTTTTTATTTAAGAAAATATCTGTGTTCAAAGTATAAATCTGTATAAAGTAATAAAGATATTATAGTTATTGTTGTTAGTAGTAATATAGTTAGTAGTAGTATTAAGAAAATAATACGTGCCATTACATTATGTTAACTGATAATACACAGCACTAGGCGTTTTTGATGTCCGTTCCGTGATTTGGCCTGCCTATATATACATTTTTTTTTACTCTTGAGCCAGAATAGTCAAGAAAATATCTATGTAGTTGGGAAAAAATTGTGGGTTGACTACTAACTCGAAGGAATTCCCGTCTTTTTCAAGTCAGTGCATCCTTGTAAGCTCAAAAACACACATATAGCTGTACTACACTCTACTACGCAGCTGGGCCGAATACTTCCATGGCCCAACAGCGCCATCTGCCGTTTCGTACGGAGGCTTTGTATCACGGTTAATCACAAAGATGAACCAGTTAAGATTTGGGTTTTTATATGTATACTAAATACATTTATTTACAAGGATTGCATTATATACAAGGATTTATTTACTACTTTAGTTTACTTTACTTTAAAATAGCACTTATTTGATTAAGCGGATAATAGATAATAGATACATTTTCATATTAGACCTAGTGTTGCCCTTTTTTTCTCGAAAAGTTTTTCAACTCTTGAGAGTGACACTTTACATAAATCTGAACCTAAACAATTAGTACTACATTTTTTTACGGTCTAAACCAAAGTCCGGAGATCTACTTTTGGCTGTGGCCTACATTTTACTAGACCACCTGGAAACCTATCGAAAATCCAACTGATCATGACTGGTTTACCGAAACATTTGGATGTTAGTAGTAGCACTTAATTTGTCTTTAATCTGTAGGCTAAGGCACGTTTCCCAAAATTATAGTTATTTTAGCAGTTGTAGTAGAAACGTTCGTAAATTAACGAAAGCCCCAGGCCACTCATAAGCCTATTACGTGCAACTTTAATAGCTATTTCCGCTTGCCTTCATAGTTTTTTTGGAGAGCAAGAACACAAAATAGTGCATTCATGTTAATGCATTTGTATTTTTAAAAAGCCTCTGAAAATTATAACATAGAATAAATGAATGAATGGATAAAAAAATAAAAAATAAATAAATAAATAAATGCCACGTGACATTATTATGGGTGAACTTCAGACAGGCTTACTTTGTAAAACAGTTTACTAATTGCAATAGAGGGATGATATATTTTTAATAATAACAGTAGTTTCCACAAGAAACACCTGCAACATTTTGTAGACTTGCATAAATAAGTATATTCATACATAGTACTGACTATGGGCCTACATAAAGGTTAACACATCAGATTTGAGCAATATGTTGATTAACTTTTAAGATCTTCTTAACAAGATAAGGTATTGTGCATGAAGTATTTTTAGTTTCAAAAACATCATCAGGAAACTATCTGTACTATAGCACCTCAACAGGACATAATCTAGTATTTTAAGCTATTGGTGGAATGCAGAGATTCTTTCATATAAACTGCATGTTCATATGAAACTAAAAAATGTAAACTGTATTATATGTGTGTTCTATACAAAGTTAATTTATTAAACTATATTTCATAAAACCCAGAAAACATCTGTGAGATATACAGACACAATAATATTATAATAATGTAAATTTTGGTGAGAAATCTTTGTTGGATTTTGAGTATGTTATTTATAGTTATAAATGTTTAATACTGACAAATCATTTAACTAATATTCACCTTGAAATGACTGAACATATTTCAACAAGCAAATCAGAATCATCATTAAATAACATCATTTTGTATTTGTTATTGAAAATATTTTTACAAACAATCTCTAATTAATGAATGTAATTGTGGTTAATAGTATAAATTATTTGCTTGCAAAATGAAAAAAAAAAAAAAAAAAAAAAGGTTTGCATTTTAACAAATTTTGCAAGAAGCCACCTTCATCCAAGCCACTAAGATTTGTTCTGTCGAAAATACAGAGAGTAATGCGCTAATATTAACAATATGAGGCCTTCCGGGAAATGTTGTTAGTTTATTGTAGTTTTCAATAGTAAAGTGCTTCTCAATTACACCATGTAACTTTGTATTTGTTCCCAAGCCTCCAGTTTTGAGGATCTCTGTGTTTTGCAGCCCCCTTTCCAGACTGAGGATAATTGGAGTTCCATTAATCACTCAAATCCATGGCTTCCACATGCCGTCTGATCACAAATGTTAAGTTGCCACGCTCTTGTTTGAGAGGAATAAATTTAGCCTGGATCAGGATGGATGGTGGTGGAGATGTTGGGGGGATCGATGGTCCTCAGGGGTCTGGTGACATCTCCAGCCACACGCCTGCCTCTGCGTCATGGCGGTCCGCCAACTGAGGTCAGCTATCCCAGCAGGCCGTTCACTTCAGCAGCAGTTACCAAGGTGACAGCATGTCAGAGCTTTGGCTGCTTCGAGCGGGCTTGTAAGGAGCTGATGCATCACCTCCTTGATGGATTTGTCAATAGTGCTTAGACCAGGAGGGGCAGCAGCCCGCATGACACCCACTGTCCCAAAACACACACGTGCAAGCGCCATCCCATCCAGAGATCATCCCTGGGTTTGGATAGGCATGTGCTTTCCTATACATCCATTGATTAAGCAAAGTATCAGCAGCTCTTGGACAAGAGGGAAAATAGAATTACAGTATCCTCAGAGGCCCCGAGGAGGGGGACAGAAGTGCTGGAAGAAGGGGCTGTTGGGTTCAATGTCTCATTAACCAGGTAGGGATTTAGAGCATAGAGCATCTGAGCCGTCTTTAGCTCAGAGAGTTGCAGTGTAACCATTTATAGGTTTCAGGGTTTAATAGATTACTAATAATTGGACCCACATATCCTAGGTTAGGTATTACTGCCTGAAGCCAATAAATAGATCACTGTGAATGGATGCCACAGCTCTTTTGCTTAAACAGAGATCAGTAATGCAGCACTGGAAAATCTTTTCCAGATAAGAGGAGTAAGTGTGAGAAAGTGAGTGAAAGTTTGTTTGCACGCATGTGCAGCAGATTCATTGGATTTTCTACAATAAAACAGTAGATACTATAATTGACAGGTTCTTGTTTTGAAAGAAAGTTGTCCATAGCCTAAATGGCTTCTGTAACTCTTTAGAGAAGGGAGATGAGGATAAAAGGCTCAAAGGTGCTCGACAGCAGCCCTCATTAGGACAACTCCAGGTGTGGGAGAGTTAACGCCTGGTCACTCATTTACCAACCCCAAACGGCAGAGATTCAACTAATCCACTCACCGTTGTAAACTTACTCACCAAGGTTTTGATACGAGAGTGATTAACCTCAAACATCAAAGGTGACCCGCCAGAAACGCACAAAGACGAAGAAATGTAGAAAACTTGGTTAGACATCTGTAGCGCACTCGCAAGCGTTGTATGTGCCGATTCTCAAGTCATTAAAGGCTTTACTCCCAGAAATAATAGTAATTAATTGGTGTAATACACAAAGGACATAATTATCTTTTTTTCTGTACTGGCACATATTTAATTACCCGTAATTGTTCCCCGAGCCTCGTTCAAAAGGGGTGTAGACTAGACAATCATAATGCATTATGCTCTAATCCTATATTTGGTTTTGCAAAGGAGATATCACTATATCAAAGAATATATACAGCCACTACTGAACAAAAACATCTCGAAACTCATTCTCAGGTCAGGTTTACATCAGCAGTAGATCGTCTTATGTGAAGAGCATTATATATGTTAATAACTGCCAGATTTATCCCTTTTCTCTCACAGACCAAAAGAACAAAACTACTGATTAACGAGAATTCTTGTGAAGTGTGGCCGTATCTGAGAGTGTTGGGAGCTAAATTTGCCCCCTGTGCAGAGGGCTGAGGGCAGCCGCGCGGCTCCTTGAACACAAGATGGAGTTTAATAAGTAAACAGAACAGCGAGAGGACAGAGACTCTGATCATGGGCCCGTTCGCCCACCCCGGCCCCCTGCGAGCCAGGCGAGCTGATTAGCTCTGCCGATTGTACCTAGTAATTGCAGTGCCATGACCCCCTCCAGGCAAATATTAGATTTTAGTGGTTTAACCTTTGCAGTCTACAGTGGGTTTAAATTGCCTGTGCAGATGTTGGGGAGCCCAGCGGTAGCCGGAGAGCCAGTGTCCTCTCATCAGCGGAGGGAGATGTCTCAAGACTCCCGGTCCTTATTATCCCTGTCTCATTTAGAGCAACTCTTTATGTCTGATTGGTAGCGTCATTTCTCGCCGAGACTTTGCACCGATATCATCTACTTTGTTGTTTAAAGTGTTTATAACTGTGTGCACCAATGCCGCTGTGCGCTAGCGATTAAAAGATGGAGTGCACATTGTATGAACGAATCCCCCAAATTAATACATTGCTTCAAACAGGGATATTATGCTGGGAATGTAGTTAAAGGTAGCAGGACGAGGGGGTGCCCCTTGCGGGGCAAGTCCATTAGCAGGAAATGTTCACGAGATGAAGCGGTAGGAAGTTTTTCTAAGGTCAGTCCCAGCTACTCCGGAGGGTCGTATTACTCCCGTCCTGTCTGGGGTCTTGAACCTCTTCCTCCCAAGCGACGGGCAGCTGCATCCCACGGCCTCTTTCTCCGCACTGCGTAGTAATGGCTTCCTTCCTGTAGTCGCCACCGGGACCCCACCTCAGACGCTTACCTGGGGAAAAAAAGACAGACGCGAGATGAAGGAGGGGGAAAGACACTGGTCTTTTCATCCATGGGAAGCAGGGAAGGAACCCTTCAACTTGTCTCAGGCTGGAAACCCAATACAGCCATTCCACTGGCGTGTGTGTGTGTGTGTGTTTGGGGGGCCTACAAAGTGGTTCCATCTGAGAGCAGGAGAAGGAGACTCACACGGGATACGGCCTACACACATAACACAAAGCTGACAGATCCAAGTTCTGATCTGTCATTACAATATTGTGTCGACGAACCGAGGTGTACGACATGAGATGAATGAGATATGTTGAGAAAAACTGGCGCAAGTTCTGGCTGTAGCCCCATGACCACATAAGCCTGCAAAGGAGGCATTAGCGGAGCTGGCAGAGGCAAAGCACTTCACTGATCTAAATCGCCCCATTCTTCCTTATCAGCAGTGTGTGGGGAGCAATACTCAGGTAGCCCCCCACAGGCCCATCGCTAAAAGCCCTAATATCTGTGGACGTCCGTGGCCACGGCCCAATCTGCCGCGGCGGTCGATTTGTTTCACGCACTGCCAGAAGTGCTTTGTAATTAGGCTGATATTGATGAGGCCTGATTCCAGCAGGTAATCACTGGCAGTTCAGCTTCTCTCCGCTCCTCAGCAAAACGTCTCTATTTATTACAGAGCTTTTGCTATCAATTAAAGGCCACTCCACGCGCGGCTCTTTGATAATCAGTCAGATGATTTCCGTGGCTGTCGGAGGGCAGATATGAAATCTGGATAAGCATTCTCCACGGATGCCTCGGGAGCATTACGCTATAACAATACTGGAGGTTTCGGGATTGGAAAGGCCTTGCTTGAAGGACTTGAAGTTTTCATTAAAAGTCCATTTCCTAAATAAGCTTGCTCTGGAAAAACAGTGTAAATAAAACAGTGATTTCCTAAGAGCAGGCTCTGCCAGAGTTGCGCTTTCGTGTTTTGCTTTGGATCCTGCATACTTATTATTTAGGCTTAGTTGATTGTGTGTGCGCGACATGTGTGTGCATCGTAGCGCTCCGTCTGCGTCCCTGGGCCGTGTGTGTTCTGTGTGGATTACGGCTCTCCTGGATTCTGTCTGTGTCTCCGAGGAGAGGACACCATTTGGGCCCTGCTCGTATCCTCCGGCTGCCTTTTCCAATCACTGCCTCTCTACCTCTTCTTTCTCCCTACAGATAAGCAGCCAATCAGTGCAGGTGCTAGTTCATGCAGGGTAGGGGCACGGGGCGGGTTCCATGGCCCCGGGGCATGAAAGGAGCACTGGCACCCATGACAAAGACGCACACACACACACACAGATACTCACACGTTTGCACCCGAACGCAAGTGTGTGTTCAAGGGGGAAAAGAGAAATCTGTTGTTTTTCTTTCACTCTTTCACCACCCTCACTCCCCTCCAGCTGTTATGTCTTAGTATCGATCAATGGTGCTCCCTGCATCGGTGAACTATTCATATTTGATTCATTATTGTAATATCGGCCTGCGTTGCGCCTTCTTCCTAAATTGTGGCTTGCGCTCCGTTATAAGCAAACGAGTTATGAGTACGAGTGAACTTGTATGCTAGACGGTTAAATAATGGCCTTGCTATATTCATTGCTATTGAAATAGCCACTTTGCATCACATTATGCAGACTCATAAGAACACATTTGTAGTGTTTGTCGCAATATTTCCTTTTCTTGAAATAAAGCCCATTTCAAAAAATCTCTGGACAGTTGCCATTTACTTTGGCACTGGCCCCGAGTAAACAAAATCATTAGACCACGTCTTAACAGAAAGCATGTGCTGTTTGTAACCACTAAGATGTTTTCACATAAATCCCTCGTGAATGGAATGAGAGATACAGCGTGCAAAATACCAGAGGAAAAGCAGTTTTAAGCAGACTGCCCCTATGGCTGATTGTGTCAGCCACAATGGACGCTGTAAGCAGTGTGAAAGCTTTAAGGTGAAAACGACACACGCTGTGAGATGTGCTTATCCCATCACGAGCCAGTAAGGATATTAGGAAAAGCATGATGGAAATTATGACTGGAATAAGCTTGCATCTTACCACTAAAGCTTAAAGAATCCAGGCCCATCTCTCTCTCTCTTGCCTTCCTTTTTCTTGCCCTCTCATGCCATGCCACTTCTAACTCTTTTTTTTTCCGCCCTTTCCTGCAGTGTGAATCTGTATTTCTCAAAAAGACACAATTTCCACATTTCAGCCTGTGGAATTTGCTATTCCTTTCTCGTTCTCTAAAACCACACAGCCTTTCAAGGAACTTACTTTCTGGACTACAGCCACTTTCCAACATTCCAGGAAAGGAGGAGAACATTTATTAAACTTTTGAAAAGACAACAAAACCATCTTCGCGAGAGAGCGGTGAAGTCACGACGTCATGCTTTACAGTTAAGCACGATAAAGCAGTCACGCTTTGTTGGTCTTGCAAAAATTTTGACATGTTCCAGGTTCAGTTCCAGGTTCGACAGCATTTGTGGCACAACTGCACAAAAACAATAATGATTTGAACCTATTCCTTTTGTTAAAAATCAGACAAAAACTCATTTTTTTTAATGCATCTTTCAGTTTTGAGATTTTGGGCTTTTTGACTTATCATAAAGTATTTTTTTTCCACTAGTGAAAAGAAAACACCCAAAATACACTTCCAAGTGCACTTCTTTTATAGCACTTTATCAGTTTGTATCTGTGGAATTCAATTACAGTACATATCTTCAGACCATTTTCTCAAAATGAGATTTTTCTCCTGCACTGAGCCAAAAATCTATACTATACAGCGCTTACACACACCAGATTTTGCAGTTTTATTCCAATCTACATTCACAAATCATTTACCTGATTTTATACAACATTTTATTTCTAAAAACGGTCAAAATGTATTATTTATATCTAAAATTAATAAAAAGAGAAATCCAAAATTCCCTCTGTAAAAACGTTTGACTCCTTTATGCCAAAAAAATAATATGTGAAATTTGAACCTAATCATCCAATGGATATGGATAATTCCACAATTGCATATTTAAACATAACATTTCAGAAAACTTGTAATACAAAAATGTTTGCAATTCTTAATGTTATCAATCAACTGGGGAAGTATGGTGATATCTATTATTTTTTTATTAATTTATAAAAAAATCCTGTTCACCCAGGATGACTTTTTTTTTTTTGGGTATTAATTTTAATTAATTATTAGATTAAAACATGGATATTATTTGTGACCCTGGACCATTTTTTAAAATTGATATTTATACATCACATGAAAGCTTAATAAATAAGCTTTCTATTGATTTGTTAGGATAGGACAATATTTGGCCAAGATACAACTGTTTGAAAATCTGGAATCTGTGGGTGCAAAATATTGAGAAAATTGCCTTTAAAGTTGTCCAAATGAAGTTCTTAGCAATGTGGATGTAACTTTAAACAGAAAAGGTTAGTAAGCCATTTTTTTTCTTTTTGATTTTTTTGTGCTAATCAACATTATGACACAAGTGCTGTAGATTAAGCTGTGTTGTACTGAATGTGAATATTCCTTTAATTTACATTTTGACATTTCATGTAACTGCTATGAAAAGTGATTTGAGAAGTGTGAAAAACTGTCTAAATAGAGAGAATGTTCAAAGTGTTTACGTCTTAAAAACAAAAATTTAGTTTAATAGAATTCTTCAACCTTGTGCTGTACACCTTTGTGACATTTGACATTTTTCATATTTGTGAGGGTGGCTCACAGAAACACTTCCAGCAGGCATGTTAGCTCTGAGTTAGCTGAGTTAGGCCAGAACTAGCATGTGATTAATGTGAAGCTCACTAACCCCCATGGTGAATTGGAGACCAGAGGTCGAGTCTATTTTTCTTTGTGAACGCTTGTGGCTAAACCTGAGCGCAAACGTTGTTCATCATTGCACCACATTAGCTCGCCAGAGCATTGACTGGCACAAACCAGAAGCGTGTGCCCCTTCACTTTGATTAATGTTCACAAACACTCACTCCAACTCTATCATGAGTGAAGACCTGGCATCTATTAGGAGCAGTGCACACATACATATAACCCCTGGAATAAATGTTGGCCTGTGGCTCTGAACCCTCCATCTGATTTGTACATTCATAGAATAGTGTGAAGGAGATGGATTTTTTTTTGTTTTTGTTTTTTAATTCATTAAAGTTGCTCTCACCCCACATCCGAATATGCCTAGTTCTAAACTATTTAGTATGCAAAAAATAATATGTCAAATGAGAAGTGCAGATTGCATAAAATATGCAATTTTCACAAAGTTTGGAAAAATCTCCAGATGACCTGCTGATGGACATTTTACTATCCCAGGGAGAGGATTTGCCATTGACAGAGAACAGCAATGTGGCTGACATTTTAGGTCACATGACAAATCTAACTTTTCAGCTGTAGTATGTCTTGAAGAATGTGCTTTTTAACAGTTCAGAGGTACATAGGCTACTTTAATGCTTTACTTTAATATTTTTATTCATCAAAATAGTACCAAGGATGTTGGTATTAACACCCATCAGCCTTGATTCTGACAGTGAGACTAAAGCCATCATATTGAACTTCTTTGGTTTGGTGCATATTGTTGAATAATCAAGCCAACAGCATTTATGAGGCTATTTTACATGACATTTAGGGACAGGAATTTTGTTTATTTGCAGCTTCCACAAATTCTGGATATTTATTAATTAATTAATTAATTTATTTATTTAAAAATCTAAACGGATGTAAAATTAAAACTGCTGGAAACACCAAGGTCATGGTTTTATTCACAATGGAATGGGTGAACTGTAAAATGTAAAATTAATAACTTAATGCAGTGTCATTTTGGATAAAAGGGTTTGCTAAATACATAAAAATGCATCTAAAGTAGCAATAAAATACCAATACACTTCAGTACCAATATTTGTATTCCATAAATAAAAATATAGGTAAATAAATAATACTCTTACTACACAATTTGAAATGTTAAACATTAAAAAAAAAATCTAAATTTGTAACCTAAATTACCTAAAAGTTTTATTATTATTATTGCTCCAAACAATTTACAGACAATAACAGATAATAATAAATGATTGATGATAAACCATGATGAATGTAAATAATTCATTAATAATAATAATAATAATAATAATAATAATAATAATAACAATAAAGAAAGCATTAAATACATTACAAACTGGAAATAGTTTTGAGAAGTCATTGAAGAAAATAAAAGAATTGCACAGAGATAATGTTTTTAGCCTACAGCTTTTTTGTTTATAACTTAGATGTGCTCAGATTTTTTTATGAAAACAAAAAAGAGAAATCTGGAATTTGAATATTTGGATCTGTGAATGTGGAATCTTGCCTACCTCTACAATGTGTCAAAGGTATTTTTGTGAGTGATGAACGACCTTGCTTGCTTCCAGGATGTGATGTAGTCTTCACTTCCTGTTTAAGCGCGAGTCGTCGAGCCAACATGGCAGCCTCCGGTTGCAGAGGCGTGAGGTCGATTTTATGGAAGTATGGGAGCTGCGGGAAGAATTTATGTGTGTCCCGATCAAAGACGGTTCCACAGGTGAAATGCGTTCTTATTTGTGCTCCGGCACAGAGCCCTTTTTTTTTTTTCTTAGTCGGTTTGGATTGATACTGATGCTGCTGAGAGTATAATGTCCTTGTAACAGTACAGTGCTTTTGGAGACTGTATAAAACGTGTAGCTTGACAGGATGGAGTGCTGACCTCTCGTTTCATTACATACATGTTGCGTTAATAACCTGTACTATTTGAACGGTCGAACGGATGAACTGTAGTATTTTATGCAGTTCAGAATGGCTTGACATGGATGCCCTCTGCCCGGTAGTAGATGGTACAGCTCCCGTTTTAAGTCAGAAATAAAAACAAGATTGTAATCATTACTTTTATTTAGAAAATTATTATTTATAATAAATAAAAGCTTTTTTATTTAGATTACTTCTTCTGTACTTATTATTGATGTTCCATTATTACATGTGAGCTTAATCACCAAGGCTACTTGTAGCCTTGTTCTTTGTAGCAATGGATTGAAAGTGGTTCTTATTTTTCATAATTCCAGCTGCCGGTCAGACAGATTTGTGTGTCATCGTCTTTATGGAAGAAGAACCTGGCAGCAGCAGGCCCTCAGAAATTCACACAGGAGTTCATTGACAAACAGGTGGAGGAGTTTGAAGTTGGCAAACGACATTTGGCCAACATGATGGGGGAAGACCCAGAGACATTCACACAGGAGGATATTGATGTGAGTTTCTATTCTATTCTATTCTATTCAGAACCATCCAGTTATGAAGTCATATGATTCGAATAAGATCGGTACTTCAGTGTGGATTGCAAATTATTTGATTTAGATCGGAACTTCGGAGCGTGAATTGCAAATCATTTGATTCAGGTCGAAACTTTGGTGCGGGTTCGCAAATCATTTGTTTCAGATCAGGATTTTGGAGCGATTTCGCCAATCTTTTTTTCAGATTTTTTTTTTTTTTCTTAAACCGTGGAAAACATCAAATCATTAATGCAGTACAGTTATAAAAACAAAACAAAACAAAAAAAGAACAAAAAGAAAAAGTATACACATACAAATCCTTTAAGAAAATGGTTTTACAGTAGTAAAACAATAGTAAAAGTGTGGTTTTTATTTATCTATTTCTCCTTTTTCAGAATTTGAAATGGAAGACATTGTTCCATTTAAGATCTCTGATTGAAATCCTTGAAAATAAAAAAAAAAAAGTAGTGGTTGAAAAGTCCTTGAAATTCCTGGAATTTCATTTTACAGTATCTGTACAACCCTGTATTCAAGAATAGTGTTTTTCAACCTTTTTGACTCAAAGCCCTTCTATTGTCTACAACAATATTGAAAGGCCAGCTATTCCTAGTTTTGTTTTTCAAAACTTCTTATAATCTGCAGGAACTCAGATTCTGTAAATGGAAAAAAAATAACTACTACCTTTATAATAATAATAAAAAATTGCATTTAAGGATTTCAAGCTTTAAGAGCTAAATGTTCTTCATTTTCCCCCTGTTTTTAACCAATGAATTTACATGACTCTTATTCATTTGTGATTTACTGGAAAAGGATAAGATTAGATTTTCTATATATAATGTTTATTGTTTATTATTATATAATGTTATGTTTATTTGTCTTATTTGATCCAATATTAAGTAAATCTGAGGCCTCTAGTTGGTCTCGGCCCTTTAGGCTCCATTACCTATCTGGGATCTGGCTGTTGTTTGGTGCCTTTCTTTTGGTTTCTTTACAAGCCTCAAAAGAAAACTAGATTTGCATGTACATCCGTGCATTGTGTCTTGTGACAGCAGCCTAATAAAGCTTTTCCGTCTATTATTAATGTTAATCAAACAAAAAATAACAGAAAATCACTTGCTGCTCTTGACTGAATAGCTTTTGTAAATTTAATCTGTTTTTAATTTACAGTTTATTCAGTTTCTCTATATCTTTGAACCTCAATACCTCTGTCCTGAAACAGTTTCCAAAACGAAATTCAAGTCCTGAGTTTAGTTGATTATTATTGGTTAAATAAATGACAATATTCAAAGATCTCTGTGTGGAGTAACGTCTGGCGCAGTTGCAGCTTGTGCTTATTGTAAAAACAAATAGAAAGCAAACAAGTAGCTTTAAAAGTCGTTTTTTTTTTTTTTTAGTTAACATATGCTATGATAAATTTGAACAGATTTTTGTTCTTATTGTAAAATAATGGAGCATTAGGTCATGAATATTGTCTCACAAGTCATGGAAATTTATTGGAAAAATGTGTACAAACCCTCCTTAAAACTCAAAGTCTGATACAATCAATATCATTGTGATTCCTCTGAGCTAAAAGTAAAGTCATCAGCTGGTGTCACAGTGGAACTTCTGGGACCTGCTTAAATATTGGCATATATCTAGAAACAGTATTTATGTCCAATATTTTATTCTATGCCAGACAGAAATGGCCATAATTGATTTATCCCACTAATTTGGTCCAATTTCTCGATTCTTAGCATTATTCCCCAATCTCTGTCACCATTAATGAATTGAGTCCTCAGAGTGAGTGTGGCTAAAAGAAGCTGACACGTACCGTCCCTCTGCCAGCTGATCGGTGTGTAAGGGGTGGAAAATGGCTGCGACTGCAGGGCACAGAGCAAGTACAGGATGGGGCGTCTGTGCCTGAGCTGGCACTGGCGTGTCTGCCAAGCGCTTCAGCCGACATGACGTTCCCGTGAATGCGCTGAAGGTGTGAAACAGCTGCACAGCAAGCGCTGCCAGGAGGAAGTAATTAATAAAGACTGCAAGCCTCACCTGCCTTCTCCCGCTGTCTTTCGTCTACTCGCACACACATTGCATTTGCACCCGTCAGGTGGGCTCTGACGTTCACAGAGCCCATGCAACTGAAATTGGGAAGAAATTTGCTGAGTTTTTGACAATTCCAACTTGAGTGAACTTTTAAGGAGAGTGTCTTGAAGCACAGGTTTCAGAAGTCTTGGAAAATAGCGCAGGTTATATGAATTGTGTTTATGTTGCGTATTATTGGAGCTTGGCGGTGTGACAATTTATTTCCATTGATATTATCAGCTTTGGCATATCTCATTTTGTGTTCCACAGATATAAAGAAAATAATAATGATATCAAAAAACAACAAAGTAGATTTCTTGGTAAACTGTTCCTTTAACATATGACTCCATGACCAAAAAAAAAAAACACCTCCTATTAAATCCTATTACTATTAAAACAATCTTTAAAAAATTGTTTAAAATGTGCCATTTTTTTTTTTATATGGTTTAAAAAAATCATATCATTTGAAAAAATGAAAATGCTTTGCTACTTATTTATATTTTAAATTATTTTGTTTAAAATGTGTTTTAATTTAGAAATGTAAACGTTGTTTTTTTTTTATGTTTGAATATTTTTTGTACACTTAATTTTTCTGGCTGCATTTATTTGATCAAAAAAAAAAAAAAATAGTAATAATAATTTCTATTTTAATGTGTTTCAAAATATAAGTTTTCAGCAGCTGCTTCTCCAGTCATCCAGCAATCATGCTTAAAAAGCATTTCTTACCATTGAAAACAGTTGTGCTGCTTTTGTGGATTGTTTTATTTATTTATTTTTTTTATTGAAGAATAGAAAGTTTAAAAAAAAAAAGTTAAAAGAAAAGAATTCACCTAAAATATAAATCTTTTGTAGCATTATAACTGTTTTTATGGTAAAATTTGATCAAGTTAATTTGTCTTTGCTGTATAAAAATATTAATTAAAAAAATTTACGGACCCCAGACTTTTGGACAGTATACATCCATTATAAATGTCTTTACTGTAAAATGATCAAGTTAATTTGTCCTTGGTGATTTAATTAATAAAATATTCATTAAAAAAATTACAGGCTCCAAACTTTTGAACAGTAGAGTATTTAATTTATTTATTTATTTATTTTTAAAGAGGTGGCTGACTGGTTTATTGGTTTATTTCTAGGCTCAATTGTTTATGGGGTGCAGTCTAACATGTGTTGATGCTTCATTTAAAAAAAAAAAAAAAAAAAAAAAAAAAAGGGCATTATTTTTCACATAATTTACCTTTATTCTGTTCTGTCCCTTCTCTTATGAACCCCTCGGAAGAAATCACGAATACAGGGCATCTAGACCAGACCGAAAGGGAATTTTAGCATCGGAGCTTAAAGGGGCAGGGAGAGGGAGAGATGCAGGAGCAGCTGGTTATGAACATTGATTTTGAAACTTGATTCTGAATACATTAGAATCGTTAGAAGACAGAATTGCGATTCATATATGAATAGATCTTTTCGTACACCCCAGTTTTGATGGCTTGGCAACAACTCTTCCTCTTCTCTAAAGCAGCGCAAAATGCAGGACCCTATGAATTCCATTTTATTTTTTCCCATATTCCGTTTTTTTTTCCGTTGTAATTTTGTTTCCATTTAAATTTTTCTCAGTTCCTTTTTAATGGTTAAATTACATTGCATTAATCATGTCTACTTAATTAAAATCATGAAACAAACAATTTCTCATCAGTTTATAAAACTTCAACAAAAATTACATGTTTTTAAAAATTTAATGTTTTATTTTTTTCTCACCATGTTTTACTGTTGTCAAATTCTGTGTTTTAACATGTAAATGTATACTTATTTTTTGTAAAATAGCCTTATTCTGTGTTGTATATTTAACTTTTTCTGGTTATCAAATGAAGGCATAAAACATGAATTTCATAATTATTGAAAATTAAGCAAACTTTATTTTTGGGCAAACAAAGGGGATTTACTATTCAGTTTAAAGTATGGAAGATATGTTGTGTGATTATAACCTAAAAAATAATGTTTGTTTCATTTTAGTAGTAGTAGTAGTAGGCTATGTGAATTCTACTTAACAATAGTAATATATTTCTGGCACAAAGTCAAAATTAAACCGCACTTTTATTTTGATGGGTTGCCGTGTCTACCTTTACAGTTCTGTGTTTATGATATGACGCTAGTTTTGCTTAAATGAAACAGTCAAATTCATGAAGTGACTTGGCAGATGTTGTTCATGTATTTATCTCCTCATTTAGTGAGACGAAAGACGCTGAAAACACTGCGAGCGTCACACGCGCTTCAGTATGTGTGTAGTAAACAAAACCGCACGTATGTGCCATTCATTAACAGAGACACGCAGAACATGCAGGATTCGTATTTAAATTGTATTTGTGAGGCTTATTATTTACAGATACTAGTCCATATCGCTGTTTGATATAAGTGTAATGACCTACTTTTGATTAATTAATCTAAACTTTGACAAATTCCGTGACATTCTGCGTTATTCAGTAAATTCCATTTTTATGACTGGATTCCGCGATTCTGTCAAGTGTTGCCAACTTCTTTCAGTGGAAAGTAGCTAAACGTCCCTAGATGACATCACACGCTAATTAGCATATTCATGACGCCAGTGTGTCATATTTTCTTGCATCCCTGTGCTCACATACTGCATTTAAATGCAGCCAAATTCTCAATGAAGCTGTTTTCTTTGAAGCTGTTTTTTTTTCTTACTGTTTCTGTTGTCAGACAATGGGATGGATATGAAATAGTGACTGAAAGCCCATTAAGACTACATAACCAGCTCCCAAAAATATTAATCTGCCCTAAAATCCTGATTCATAATCTCGACATTGTCTAATGAAATCAAATATACATACGATTAAGACAATGGCTGTGATGTGATTTTTGCTATACTTGCATAAAAATAGAGTTAGAAGCAACAGAATATATATTTTAACTGAAAGCGCTGCTCCTATCTGCCGCTCACTGAACAGAGCAGACGCAGAGAAAGAGAGAGAGAGGCATGTGCCCACTGGGAAAGCAAGACCTTGCGCTCGTGCGGCAGTATCAGAGAGTCTCAGAAACTAAATAAGGTTTGTCCAAGAAGTTGCTAGATTTGTCGCTAATAGCTTTTTTGGAAAAAAGTTGCTAAGCTGGCAACACTGATTCTGTCAGTGTTTTCCGCATTGCGGAAATTATAGGGCTCTACTGCCAAAACCGCCATAACAGTATCCGTTTGCATTGAACTTTCAGCGTTGTAACTTTGCAGATACTGTTTATGCTTAAACAGTAACATTACATGTACAACAGTACATTACTAATTACTAAAGTAAAAAAAAAAAAAAAAGGACAAAGGAAGGATCAGGACAAATATTTACTTGGATATCAACGGCTATTCAGTATTTGTATTGTATAAATATTTTGTTTATTCAGATTTTGTGTGTGTGTGAACTGTTCCTTTAATTGTACAGTATTTAAGGGTCAGCAAGAGGGTAAATTATGACTTGGTCGAAGAAACCTTGACCAACTTAAAAAAAAAAAAAAAAAAAAAAAAATCTGTTAAAACATGCATGTCCTTATCACAGAAGGTCAGACACTTAGATTTTCACTGCTACGTTATTTCATGGCACATGAAGTGAGTGGTCAGATGTCCCAAAAAAAAAATCTGTTTTGAGGTAGTGCGAGTAGCAAGTTTGTTTTCCCAGATTGGGCTTGTGTGAAGTTTAGGCAGCAGAGGTTTCTAGAATGCTATGACGAGGCTAAACCTCCCTGAGGGAGTTGGGCCATATTGCTTTTCAAGGTATGAACAGGTGCTGCCTTCATCTGTCACTGCATCCTGCACCGTTCTGTCTGTTCTTCTCTTTGTGTTGCTTTATTTCACTCAGTTTCCCTCACCCTCTGGTTTTGATAGCCCAATACATGGATGTCTGTTCTCTTAGAGTGCATCTGCCATCACCTTACTTTTTTCTTTTGTTTTCTGTCTCTTTATCCTGAAAACAGGGTCAAAGACCCAAAGATTGCCATTCTGAATGTCTCATGTTATGCAAATAAAAGTTTTATGCCCCGCTGAATGCTATCACTGGAATAATTTGAAGTTTTGAAGTAGAAGAAATCAGTGTTTCCCAGGTAGTAAAACAGACCTGGGGTGCATAGAGAGACCTCTGGGGGTACACAGTGAAAAGAAAATATTTTATTATCATGCTGTTGCATGTTATTTAAGAATTGGCGCAAGCTGACTTTTTATTTGCCTACATTTGTCTACTACAGTAGTAGAGTTGAGGCCTGACTGCATGAATGCTTGCATAAAGTTCATAAAAATGTTTAAAAATATTTTCCTAAAATGAATAAAACTAATTTAAAAATGTAAAAATTAAAATGTTAAAATTCAATTTTTAAAAAGTGTCAATTATTTATTTCCCATTAAATTTGCCATGCATTCTAATACATTTTTGTTTGTTTGTTTGTTTTTGTAGAGGAGCATTGCATATCTCTTCCCCTCTGGACTCTTTGAGAAGCGAGCAAGACCTGTTATGAAGGTGAGATTTTGTCCTTTTTTTTTTTTTTTTGGATAATTTATAATTTATAACATAGACCGTACGCTTACCATGTTCCTTTCTTTTTGTTTTAGCACCCAGAGGAAATATTCCCAAAACAGACAGGTATGTAACAGCTGCTTTTTAACTGTATCTATGCTCTTTGACACCAAATATAAGCTTGCTGATTTGTGGTAATAAATTTCTCATGCCCTGTTTTGTCTTATAGCTATCCAGTGGGATGCAGAAGGACGCCCTTTTCACTTTCTGTTCTACACAGGGAAACAGTCCTACTATTCTCTCTTGCATGTAAGTTCATACTCCTTTTAAATACATAAAACAGGCCAAACTAGTATGCTATAAGTAATATTTCAATAATAGCTGTATATATACAATATATAAGTACCATATAGGTTATCAGATGATAAAATTTATTTATTTGTTGCCATTGGTTGATATTATATACTTCCTGTAATTTAGATGCATGCTCATTTCCTCTATTTTTGCATTTTAATTTCGTCATTTTAGTCTCACTTTAAAAACACTAATAATTTAATAACACTGTTAAAGGTGCACTAAGCAATTATTGAAAAACGCTTTTGACCACAATGTCAGACCAGGTCCCAAAACACACTTGTAGCCGATCAGCAGTAAGGGGCATGTCTTGTAATACTAGAGAGAAGAGAGCACTCAATTTGAGTGCACAGGATGGATAGAGAGAATTGGAAGAGAAAAAAAGAGGAGGAACAAAACATTAAAAAGAAGGCTTACGATCAGGCTAGAGGTGTGTCATCTTCGACTGTTTCTGCGATCATTGTTATGCCAGGGTTGTGTACGTATGAGTGGGGTGGAGATATCATAATGGGACGAGGTCCTGTCAGGCTATGGGAATATTTGTTTTGGTGCTTTCAAATATCAACATCGTTTGGCAAAAATCGCTTAAAGGAGAAATCCACTTCCAGAACATATAATGTCCATATAATGGACTGCAATGGTGCCCGAGTTTGAGCTTCCAAAATGCAGTTTAAATGCAGCTTCAAATGATCCCAGATGTGGAATGATCCCAGCCGAGGAAGAAGGGTCTTATCTAGCAAACATTTGGTTATTTTCATTAAAAGAAATACAATGTAAATACTTTTTAATTTCAAATGTCTTGTCTTACTCTGCCTGAACTCTGTGTATTCTGGTTCAAGACAGTTAGGGTATGTGGGGAAAAAACGCCAAACGTATTTTCTCCCTCAACTTCAAAAATAATTTCAAAATCATCCTACATCGCTGCAGAAATACCGACCCAGTGTTTGCAAAGTGAACATGCAAAGAAGATCAAATATTAGATCAGTATTAATTTGATTTTGATTACACTGCCATTCGAAAGTTTGGGATCAGTAAGATTTTTCATGTTTCTTTTTAAAGAATTCTCTTATGCTCATCAAGGCTGCATTTACTTCAAAAATGCAGAAAAATAAAGTAATATTGTGAAATAACTTTTATATACTTTAAAATATAATTCATTCCTGTGATGCAGAGCAGAATTTTCATCAGCCATCACTCCAGTCTTTACTGTCACATGATCCTTCAGAAATCATTCTAATATGCTGATTTATTACCTTTATTATCAGTATTGGATACAGTTGTGCTGCTTATTTATATATTTACTTATTTTTTGGAACCTGTGATTCTTTTTTTTTTTTTTTTTTTTTTTTTTTTTTCGGGATTTTTTTTTATGAATAAAAAGTTAAA
This sequence comes from Cirrhinus mrigala, assembly GCA_036247105.1. NCBI lineage: Eukaryota > Metazoa > Chordata > Actinopteri > Cypriniformes > Cyprinidae > Cirrhinus > Cirrhinus mrigala. The sequence continues at coordinate 10,590,985 of CM070012.1, forward strand.
AAGAACAGCATTTATTCAAAATAGAAATATTTTCTAACACTGCTTATTTTGCTATTTCTGTTGATCAATTTAAGACATCCTTGGTGAATAAAAGTGTTAATTTCTTTCCAAAAAAAAAAAAGCAAGAATAAAAATATACTACCACAAATTTTAAGTGGTAGTTTATATTGTTACAAAATATTTCTATTTTAAATAAAAGCTGTTCTTTTTAACTTTCAATTTAATAAATAATCCTGAAAAAAAGTATAACAGCTTGCAGCAAAATATTAATCAGCACAACTGTTTACAAGATTGATAATAAACCAACAGAATGACTTCTGAAGGATCATGTGACACTGAAGACTAGAGTAATGATGCTGAAAATTCAGCTTTGCATGACAGGAATAAATTACATTTTAAAATCTATTCACATAGAAAATAGCTATTTTACATTTATTAATAATAATAATAATAGTTTTTTATATAGCGCCTTTCTAGAAACTCAAGGTTGCTTTACAATATCAAGAATAGTTATACAAAAAAAAAATTGAAATATTGTTTCACAGTAGTACCGTTTTTTTTTTTTTTTTTTTTTTTTTCTGAATTTTTAATCAAATAAATGCAGCCTTGAGCATCAGAATCTGTCATGAATACATTTTATTACACCCACTGGTTAAATGAAACTGGCGTATAAATAATTATATCATTAAAAAGTTTGTATAAAAACTCTTATATGCAGTTTAATTGTTTATATACAGATCAGTCTGATAAATAATTTAATTTAATGAGCTTTTTCCAGTTTTTGCCTAAATGAAATCTTTAGTTTTGGTAAGTAAATAATTGGTGCATCACTAAATTTATTTGTATCAGTCAGAATTTAAATTGTGTATCTAAAACTGGTTTGGGGAGAGAGTCTGCTTTGTCTGGTCTGTGATTGAAGGAAGGGAGTGGCACAGACAGAGGGTAGGTGGGGGCACATCACAGAGAACTGGGATAGAGGAGGGGTGCAGACAGAGAAAGCTGGGAAGCGAGGCTGCGACTCGGGTCTCTGATCCCCTAAAAAGGGCCTTGATGGGGTGATGGGGTGATGGGGGGGGGGAATAGCCCCTCTGCTCAGAGACAAGCTTTGTTTGACATTTTACACTTAGTGTGCTAAGTCAAATGAAATAGAATGGTTGGTGTTAAAACAAACCAGTATAAACAGGAGATTGGAATGATTAAGGAAAATGCAAATGTCAGGTTTGGATTTGTGAGAAGAAGAGGAATGAGAGTTAGGAAGATGAGTGTGACGGAGCTCTTTCTCCTCCTTAAATCCCATTTACAACAGGGAGCATCACACACTTCAGTAGGCACGCCAGGGCTTTGTGATATTAGGTGTGCGTGTGAGTGTGTATGCGTGCACGCGTGCTGTTTTTTGTGTGTAGGTGTGTGTGCACATCAGCCTCAGGGGTTTTACGGTGATGGGAAGAGCCCCAGAGAGCCTCCTGCGTTAACCGCCTCTTTGTCACCACGGCTAATTCCTTTTCAAAGTTTGTTTGTTTTAGCTTATTTTTCCCTTCTCTACCATTCATCTATGGACTCGACCTTGGGCTAAGACGTCTCTCAGTAGCAGTAAGGAGTTTGTGTGTGCGCGCGAGTTGACTAATGCGCCATTGTCCTCGGTGAGCCCAAGCCCCTCATCCTCCCCTTTGCCCTGCAGTGGCTGGGACCCCTGCTGCTAATTTAAATAGGTATGTCAAATCTGCCGGCGTGCACTGGCTCTCTCATCCAGCTTCGAATCGCATGGAGGTGCTCCGCGTTCAGAAACCCTGCAGTGTGCAGAAAATAATGTACAACTCTCCTTCCTGCAGACAGGAATATTTTTCTAGCATGAGCAAAAGGAAGCAAAACACAAACACATACAAACTCACTAAGATACATGGGCGGTAAATATGGACATTTAGTTTATAGTCGGTACCTTATATATCAGGACGTTATACAGATATCAGTGTAACCCACTTGCATACCCGAATAATGAAAGTATTCCAGAATAGCAATGATCAGTTGTGTGACCCTTTTTGTGCTCTCAAACTGAAAATATATATTTTTCACCAAAGTTGTGTAATAACGGTGTGACCCTGGACCACAAATCCAGTCTTGAGTAGCACGGGTATACTGTATATGTAGCAATATCCAAAAATATATTGGTTAAAATTATAGATTTTTCTTTTATAAAAGAAATCATTGGGATATTAAGGAAAGATAATTTAAGATGTTTTGTAAATTTTTCTATCTGTAAATATATCAAAACTTAATTTTTGATTAGTAATATGTATTGCTAAGAACTTAATTTGGACAACTTTTCACATTGGAAAGCTTGGAAAGCTTATTTATTCAGCTTTCATGTGATGTATAAATCTCAATTTAAAAAAACTGACCCTTATGTGGTCCAGGGTCACATGTATGCCAAAATTGGGGCTCATTTTTTGATGGTTTTGGGTGGTACCTCACAGTATAGTTAAAGGTGGGTGGTGTTTGTTCAGTGCTATGTAGCTGGAAAACAAATTATTGCAGTTGCTGTTTTTATATAAAAAAAAAAAATAAAAAAAAATCAGCAAGAATGCATTAAATTGAACAAAAGTGAGAGTAAAGACTTCTTTATATCATTATTTTACCTAAAACAAATCTGAAAAGCACCACAGTTTTAACTAAATTAAGCAGCACAACTGAAATGAATAAAAAATGTTACTTTAAATGATTAAGAATAAATTTACAAAAAAAAAAAAAGAATAAGAAATTGTTTTATAGGGCTGGGTAAAAAAATGTTGATTTCTCGATTTTAATCGGTTCTCATTTTTACACAGTTGTACTGAATCTTAAATCCCAAGACTCGATATAGCCTGTTTTCAGTTAACAAACGGAATGTTGTAGCCCGCATTCCATCCGATAAATTGCAGTAAGCTTTGTGCTTTGTTACTTTTGATATGAAACTATGAAAATCTATGCAATATTCAAACAATAAATGCCTTTTGGCACTGTTAAATATGGAGTGACAGATCACTATAGCACCTCAGTTCAATAGAAGCAGCAGCATGAAGTGCATGTGAACTGATTGTATGCTCTGCTTTAATACCAGTTTCACCATAAAATAAACTTGAAGAAACAAATGTTATTTTAAAAAGAAAGAGTACAGCTTACTGAAACCCACATACTGTCCCATGTAATCGCTTAATCAGTGTTTCAACTGCACAAAGACGTCAATATGACAGGTCGTAAATAATGTCACATAATGTCACATTTATCTCAGAAAAAACTGATCAGTTCGTTAGTCAGCTAGAAAAATTAACTCTAGACAGGAGTATTTCGCGAAGTGTAAGCAGCATATAACATTCATTATAATTTTTACTGTTTGTTTTACAGTTTTACAGTTTAATTTATGTTTGAATACATCTGTCAAGTTTTTATGACAGCCCACATGTATGTATATACATTTTTAACTTCAAATGCTCATCTTGTCTAGCTCTGCCATGCGCATACATACTCTGTGCAGTCCGGGTCAATACAGTTAGAGAATATCAAAAAACTCCCATCTTATTTTCTCCTTCAACTTTAAAATCATCCTACATCAATGCAGAAGTATTAACCCAGTGTTTACAAAGTGAACATGCAAAGAAGGTCAAACGCCTTTTAAAAAAAGGTAAAACAGCGATGTAGCGATTTTGAAGTTGGAGGAGAAAATGAGATGGGAGTTTTTCGACACCCTAACTGTATTGACCCAGATTACACAGAGTACGCATGCGCAACGCAGAGCTAGACAAAATGATGATGATTTTATTTTATTATTTTTTTTTTTTTTTGTATAAAATCATTTTGCTAGATAAGACCCTTCTTCCTTGGCTGGGATCGCTTGGAGCCCTTTGAAGCTGCACTTAAACTGCATTTTGGACGTTCAAACTCACGGGCACCATAGAAGTCCATTATATGGAGATAATTCCTAAAATGTTTTCCTCAAAAAACATAATTCCTTCATGACTGAAGAAAGAAAGGCATGAGCATCTTAGATGACAGCAGGGTGAATACATTATCTGTACATGTTTGTTGTAAAAGTGAATTACTCCTTCAACAATAATACTGTTTATAAGATATTTATAAGATTTTTTTTTTTAACCAAAGAACTGCAATGACACAATAAAACATTTAAAACTTTTGAATAGTATACATTTATTTAAAAAAAAAAAAATGGCATATGATGCAAAACGTAACTTATTGGTTTGGAATTTTCAACCATTTCTCCTACTGAGATTAGTAATTCTCACAATTTATAAAACATACTTACAATTATTCAGTCATTCTTACAATTTCAGGGAAAACTTTTGTTAGTCAGTTAGATAATGTTATCTTGGTGAGTTTAATTCAAAAGATTCAAAAGAAAAAAAAAAAAACTAGAGTTTACATTTGCAAGGCCTGAAAATATTAGAAAAAGATCAATGGATTTAATATATTACACATTTTTACTCAGAAAATATACTAAAAGGCATTTTTAAAGTTTCCCGTAAGAATTTTAATCATTAAATTGAAAGATTCTATATGATTTTTATCAGTTAACGATGGCTGTTTTTTTTTTTATTTTTATTCATTAATGTTGCTATAATTATAGCCATTGTTGCTGATATGGCATTAAAACATACATACATAAATAAATCTACAGATTTAATATGCGGTGATGGTGCAGAATCGGCCAGTTGTTCTTTCAACTTTCAGTTAAAAGAGCATGTCACCTTTTTCATTGAGGTATTGCTGTTAGATTTTTATTGAATGTGCATATGCAATAGCTGGACCAACCTAAAATATTTTATTTTATTGCATAATTTGAGCTAAAGAAGCATTCTTTATAACACCACTGTCGTTAGGTTTATGTAATATTTTGAAATACGTTATTTAAACTTTTGACAAACCAGTCAGAATGGACTGACTTTGGCAACGGCACATCTGACACATTTATACTTGGAGCAACAATTAATTACTTAAAAAGTAATAAAAGCACAGGCTCGTGACATTAGTACTTCTTACTTAACTTGTGTTGATTATACAGTATTTTCGACTTAACCTTAAAAAATAAAAATCTCCTGTGCGCTTTGGGAGGAGCGAGTCTGTACAATTTACCCATGATTTGTTGAATACAAGGAGCCTCGGCCAACCAAAAGGCTACATTGAAAGTTCATATTAAAAGCTGAGATCGAGGAGCCTCTCTCCCCTCCTAAAGGCATTTGAATTTCTCTGGATTCGTTATGGCGCTGTGATCACGAACGTGTAACGTGCATTCCCCCGCTTTTTTTCTCCCTCCCCCCTTTCTTTTCTATTACTCCTCCTTTTTTGTGCTGAAAATTGGTTTTTGCCCGATGTTTGCTTTTTTGGCGAGTAGCGGTGGATTATACGCACTCTATCAGGACCGAATTAAACAAACAGCTGTGGGATAATTGAGGGGGAAATGAATTCTCGCACAGGCGTGAGGAAGGTGCCGACGTGAGCTGCATGCCAGCGTCGGGGCCCCGCGTCAGACCCCTGCTCCGCGCCGCTCCAGCACCACCACGCCTGACGGGCACTCCAGGCTCACGGGCGCGATGCCAATTTAGACAAGTGTGCCCGAGGATGCCATCCTGCTCCGCATGGCAGATTCTCCTGTCAGGAGGACGTGCGAGTACGCGTGTTAGAAAGGAGAGAGAAAGTGCGGGGGGTTACGGCCCAAGTGCTCCCCAATTCAATTTTCCCTCCACACACACACAATTAAATTCAGCCAGAGCTGAAGAGAGAGAGACAGAGATGAGATCTGCCTTCATAATGGAGACTGTGTGTGTGTGTGCGCGTATGTATCTGTGTGAGCGTGTGCGTCGGGGGGATTTTCAAATCCCTGCTTTTGCTTCACTGCATCTTTTCTTTTGAGGGATTCCTGAATATCTATGAAGACTACCTCGTCCTTCATTCTATGTATTCATTGACTTATTAGTCAACAGGGACCACGCTCAGAGGATTCTTTCTTTCTTAACATTAATTCTGCTTTTAGTGAAACTGACCACTTTCCATTTCTCTCCTCTGTCATTCTAGGATGTGTATGAGAAGATTCTGGCAATAGAAAGACACCAGGACAAGATGAGAAGTAAAGGCCTCTTCACATCAGATACCAAACAAATGTGAGCACTTCCTACAAGAAAAACATTTACATTTATGCATTTAGTAAAGAGCAAAAGCTATGTGTCAGAGCCGACAGTATTTGTAATATACAATGCTAGGGATATTAGATTAGGAAGCAGTCTGGAAAATAATGCTGTGATGATTTTAATGGATAAACTGTTTGTTTCCTCAGTGTGCTGACTGGGAGCCGGTGGCTGTTAAAAGAGGAAATAGAAGAGTATCTGGTAGAGAACATTTCAGATCAAGATGTAAGAACTTGTGTAGAACTTGAGTATAATTCAGGATGGAAACACAAGAGGGTGCTGTTGGCAAACTAAGAGAGTTCTCTTGTTTTATGTAGTACATGCGGTTGATCCAGCTGATGGAGAAGCTGTTGTCGATGCCCTACTGCTCTCTGGAGGAGGAGTTCGTACTGAAGTTCCGCAAACAGCTGGAGGTTCAGTCCAGTAAACACGAGATTCCTGCGCTGCAGTACGACCCACAGGGAGTCGCTTTCAGCACTGCTGATGGTATGATACTGATATCTCAAAAAATTAGGCTGATTAAATGTGTAATCTTTTTTTTTTGTTTGTTTTTGTGACTCCAATATGGCAATAAGCACCATAAATGTCCATTCACCTTTATCCAAAGTCAGACGCAGATATTTTAAATATATATATATATATATATATATATATATATATATATATATATATATATATATTTAAAATATCTGCGTCTGACTTTGGATAAAGGTGAATGGACATTTATGGTGCAGATATTTTATATATATATATATATATATATATATATATATATATATATATATATATATATATATATATATATATATATATATATATATATATATATATAAAATATCTGCATCTCGATGTGGACCACAAAACCAGTCATAAGGGTCAATTTCATCATCTGAAAGCTGAATAAATAAGTTTTCCATTGATGTTTGTTAGGATAGGACAATATTTGATATACAATTTTATATATACATATACATATATACACATAACTATTTGAATATCTGGAGTCTGAGGGTGCAAAAAAAATCAAAATATTGAGAAAATCGCTTTTAAAGTTGTCCGAATTAAGTGCTTAGCAATGCATATTACTAATAAAAAATTACATTTTGATATATTTATGGTAGGGAGTTTTCAAAATATCTTTACCCAATATCCTAATGATTTTTGGCATAAAAGAAAAATCAATAATTTTGACCCATACAATGTATTTTTGGCTATTGCTACAAATATACCTGTGCTACTTAAGACTGGTTTTGTGGTCCAGGGTCACTCATATATATATTTTAAATGAGCTTTTATTTTTAGTTATTAGATATTTAGTTTTTTTGTTCTTAGATTTTTCAATTATTTTAATTTTGGTTTTAGTTTTAGTCATTTAACTTCAAACTGCACTGCAACTTTTTCAGTTGTTTGCCAAGGCAAAATTTCTAGTTTCCAAGTCTAATAATAATAATAATAATAATAATAATAATAGTTTCTTGAACAGCAAATCAGCATATTAGAGTTAGGTTTCTGAAGGATCATGTGACACTGAAGACTGGAGTTATAATTCTGGAAATTTAGATTTGATCACTGGAATAAATTACATTTTAAAATATATTCAAATAGAAAGCAGTTATTTTAAATTGTAAAAATATTTCACAATATTACTGCTTTTTTGGATCAATGAAAAATTTAGGCTTGGTGAGCAGAAGAGAATTCTTTTAAAAAACTTGAAAAATCTTACTATTCAAAAACTTTTGACTTGTAGAGTATAATAATTTTAAGTTTTAGTTACAGCACTGGTAATTACCACAATTATTTGTACGACATGAATCGTCCACATAATGTGTGATTTGTTATCAAGTTTGCTGTTTTATTTTAATAAAAAAAAATTTTTTTTCCTTTTTTTTTTTTTTTTCTTTTTTCTTTTTGTCATTTTTAGCAGTTAATTTAAATAAATTCCAGTACCTCAATTTAAACTAATAAGGAATTTAATTTAATTTAATTTAATTTAATTTAAACTAATAAGGAATAATAAGGAATTCTGCCTTGGCAACTAGCTTTTCCTTTAACATTAATTTCAAATAACAAAAATGTTTATTTTAATTTTAGTTACATATAATAACCCTGATTTATTAAAATGTAACATAAGATTTGAGAGCTACAGCAGACGAAAGATTTTCAGACCTTCTGATCAGAATTCTGATCTGTTCCTCACCATTTGAAAGTAAATAATGGCAGTGTTTTAATTTTTGGGTGAGCTATTCTGCAAGCGTTCCGCCTTGTCTTGCTCTTCGTGCCTTCTCCTCTAAAACTGACTCTGTTTTTTCTTTACACACTTATTTAATTCCCACATCAATCTAACTTTGTCTTTATCTCCCTCTCTCTCTTTCCCACAGGCAGAAGGAAGACCGCCAAAGCCAGCATCACCCTCAGAGACAGTGGCTCTGGGAACATCACAATCAACGGCAAGAACTACCTCCACTACTTTCCCCTACTACAAGACAGGTGCGTACGAGGGTGCCTCAGTCATGCGTTGCATCTTTGTGGAAAGATCCTTTTAGCATATCAAGCGCTTGAATATTTGTTTTTCACTCTAGTTAGTATGCCATAAATGAGAGCCATACCAAAAATGTTCAAATCCAGCATTTGTGGTCTAGCGTGCGTGGTGAGTGTGTTGGGTTTTTCTAATGTGGTTGAAAAGTTAATTACACAGATGAGTGAGCCGGAGACTTGGCGCTGTCAGCGTGCGGCCGGCTGCCCGCCCTTATCACTCCGTCCGCTTCACACAGGCCTAATTGGAGCAGAAGGGGAGTGTTGCACTGTGTCAGCACTGTGGGCCGTCCCCACGAGCGAGCCAGCGAGCGCGCACATACTAAAGCATGTTCTTGCATCGCATCCTCTCAATAGTTCTTGTGGTGGCGGGATTATCACTTTGTCTAAATATGATGATACAGTCCTCAAAGGGGGATTTGCAGGAGTGTCATTCATACAGATGTTGAAAGCATGAGTAGTCCAGCAGAGAGAAACATGTTCTTAATTTTACTCCTCTTACCATATATATATATATTTCACTCTTTCTCAGGGAGCAGCTGATGTTTCCTCTGCACTTTGTGGGCATGCTGAGCCGGTTTGACATTGAGGGCAGTGTGGAGGGCAGTGGTCACTCCGCTCAAGCTGGAGCTCTGCGATTGGCCATCTCACGGGCACTGCTCAGCTTTGTTTCTGAGGGAGAAGTTGAAAACATGAGGCAAGGTGTGTGACAAGAAGCCTAAAGCATTATACTGATGTGTCTATGCATATTCATATTCATATATGGGTCATTCTACAGAACTGGTTCAAAGTCAGAGTTGGAAATGTCTTTAATGTTCTTTTTCCACAAGTTTTGTATGTATGCAAATTGTATAATATCCAAGGTACACATTTCTAATAATTGTGCAGTTAATTCTTATACTGTATTTTCATAAAGTTTTATACTATTTGTCCTCTCCCCAAATTTGTCACTACCGAAACACAGTAATAATAACTTAATTAGAATGGTTATATTGAATTATTACGATCTTCCTTGTAAAGATATCTTTTTTTCTATTTATTAAAAAGTTTTCAGAGGTAAATCAATAATTACAGTTTTGGCAATATTTTGTGTGATTTATGAGATTTATTGTATTTTGAATCTAATTTTTCTTTGTAAAAGGCAAAAAGTTGATCATACTGATTTCAAACTTAAGGATTCATTCATTACACTGAACCAAACACTATCATAACATCTTAGTTTCATAATTCAGCATATTTACTTTTTGACAAAACATCCCATGTTTCGGTCGTGACTGCATAGTTTTGGTAGTGACAGTAATGTTTCGGTAGTGACCACATCACATTAGACAATTTTAACTTGCATACTAAAACATACTAAATTACACAAAAATTAGCAAAACTGTACTAAAATAGTTTTTCCCCCCAAATAAAGGATTATGTGTTCCCTTTTGTCATTACCGAAACAATGATGGCATGTTTTGGTCGTGACTGTTACGGTAGTGGCAATTCTATGGGATAACACTCGAAAGATGTCAACACTCCAAGATGTCATTACCGAAACTCCACCAAATGTTACGGTCGTGACTGTTTTGGTAGTGAAAATTTAGATACTTTCAAACCTGGCTCAATGATGCTAATCAGCACATGGTTAGCTAGGACAGTTCTGAACAGTTGTACACACAAAATCTAAAAGTTATGGAATTACTCCCCGAAAAAAGTGTGTATATAGATATATATATATATATATAAATAAAAAAAATGGTGTTTAGTAGTGACATTCTGTAAAGTTACACACAGATTTTTCAGACCTTTGAACACATTTACCTCAAAATGATAGGGCATATCTACTCACCATACAGCTATGAGAGAGAGGTACATATGAATATTTCCTGATCATAAATGCAGGGGTGTAGTTAAAATTAGTCTCAGCCAGTGGACTAAAACATACACTGTTTCGGTAATGACTTTTTTTTTTTTTTTTTTTTTTTTTTTTACATAGTTTCATAATTTACGAAGAAAATATACAATAAATATTTTTTTTGAACTTCACTTTTTTTAAAAAAAAAAAAAAGATGTTTTAAAAACAACAATGGAATAAAATGCAAAAATTATTTTAGTATCCTTTTCATATGTGAATACAAAGATCTTAGTAAACATCTAAGATTTGAAATTTGATACTGAAATAACTGGAAAACAAAAGGTAAAAAAAAAAAAAAGTCATGCTTTTCTCAATGAAACATCAAACTGTTCTAAATCGACTGTAAGGACTGTTCTTTATAACTTTCTATTTTCAATAGAATCTTGAATAAATAGAATATAGAATCGTAATAGAATCGTGAAAAACAATGTTTAATAATAATGTTAATATTTAATAATAATAATCACAATATTACTTTTTATTTTCAGTTGTGATACTAGTAGACATGTTACTAAAAAGTTAATTCAGTAGTCAATTACATTTTTAAAATATTTTAAAATAGAAACAATTCTTTTCAATTGCAATACTATTTCACAATATGAATCTTTAGTGTATTTTTAATTAAATAAATGCAGTCTTGATGATAATTTTAAACACAAAAAAATGAAATTTACCATCCCACTGCAGTGGCTGGGAGCTCATTAGAAAAAAAAATAAATAAATAAAAAAAAAACTCTTTGTCCAGTCAGGTAAACTGTAGAAATGGGCAGATATTGGGCAAAACACATTATTTCAGTAATTGGTAGTAATTTTTGTAATTTGTCTTTATTTTTGTAGTTGTTATTATATTTTATTTATTTATTTATTTTCCCTCCTCTCTTGGTTTCTTTGTAATGTGGGAGTTTGTCATATTAAAAGGATAGTTTAACCAAGAATGAAAATTCTGTCATTGATTGCTCACCCTCATGTCGTTCCAAACCTGTAAGACCTTCATTCAGATATTTTTGATGAAATAAGTTTTCTGTCCTTACTACCTTTCTTGGCCTTAAACGTGGTAGTTGCATTGGTGTCTATACGGGGTCAGAAAGCACTCGGATTTCATCCAAATAAATCAGTTTGTGCTGTAATTTAATGTTAATTTGTGTGTCTGTCATCATCTGTTTTCACTGATCACCCAAACAGCTGGCCTGCTGACCGCTGACCCCAGGATCAGGGAGAGGAAGAAACCAGGGCAGGAAGGAGCCAGGAAGAAGTTCACTTGGAAAAAGCGCTGAACTGGAAAGGATCAATACAGCACAGGAATCCTGAGAGAGGACACAATTCCTCTCTCTCACTGGATAATTGGGATATTTTGCAGACAACCATACCCTGCTGATTACAGACATAAACCAGCCCTACTACATCAAACCATCTTGCATCAGTTGAAATTTATAACATGGACTCTGTTGGTTGATGGCTTTGGACATCTGCGAGCTGAAAGATCATCTTTCTTTTTCTGAGATTAAACTGTTGTGTATATTAAAGCTGTATTGAAAATGTTAATATAAACATCTTTCAATAAACTTTTTTTTTTTCATATGTGAATATTTCTAGTTTATTTCTATCAATAATAAACAGCTGCCTGAGATTCATTTGATTGTAATGCTCTTAAATACCAAAAGAGGGCGACAGTGTGTTTTTGAAATTAACTTTATCAAATTATGTTGTTTAAATTATTTTAGATTTATCTTTGCTTTTTTTATTTATATATATTTTTTTTTTAGTTTGTTTAATAATCGTATTACTATTTTGGCTGAGGCAGTTACTACATATTTCAGACCTCAAATTTGGATAGCACAAAATAGTGATGCTATAAAACGTTAAGTGGAGTTTCACAGTTGCAGTTTACATTATAGACATTATATATTTCCTACTTATTTAAAGATGCTCACCTTTGCTACATGACAGCTACAGGTCACTATACCGTCTGCAGAAGTGCTAAACTCAATATCAAATATCTGAGGCACGTACACAACTGTTTTGTGTTTTGTCCTCCGTTATATTACTGGCAAATATTTTGTTTAGGGCTCTGCATTTTAAAGCTGTGACCTGGAGGATAAATCACATGCTAGTGTGCAAATATGAAGAAACTTACTGCCCTCATCTGTAACCATGACAACAGTAAGCAGCAAGCTTGAAAAACTGTTTGCATCATTCTGCAGTCATGACCTTTTGGCCATTTGGCATTTGAAATTGCGTTCTTTAATTGGAAAGTCTGGCTCTCGGTGATGTTTTTGTTTGAGAGAAGATGATGTCAAAAGGACAGTGAGAGAGATGAAAATACAGCAAAACACTGTTGTCGTGTTTCTGAATCACTGGAGCTATAATGATTGCCATGACTGCTTGTAACTTCAGCAGCTTGATGGATGATTGTGGACCTTCTGAAACAAACAGAAACTTTATACAGGTAAAACAACCTGATCTGTTTCTCCGGCCAGCCATCTCTATGACCTTAAAGACCCCTAACTTCATCACTTTTTATTGTCTTCCTTCATCTAATGGCTTTTGAATTACTTTTTCTTTTTGTATTACTTACTTATTACACTATTTTATACTGTTGCATGGACAATGTAATCAAAATTCTGTATATTAAAGCCAGATATGAATCTCATCAAGTTAGTGTTTTAAGCATTTTACATAGCTCAATAGCTCAATTAATAGCTCAATTGGTTATATCTCCATCTCAATTCCATGTCTATTTGTATGTATATACTGTACATATAAGGGGATAAAAATGCAGCTGAATGCCTTTTTTAGCACCATTTTAAACTTGGTTTAAATTCAGTGTTTGCTTGCATTCATTGTGTGTACTTATATCATTAAAAGAGGCTGTAAGTTATTAACTTTTTCAATTTCACATTTAAAAATATAGTGTTTAATCATTTCTAAACATTTATTCAAATGAAAAACTTAAAAATAAGTAAGCAGGTATGACCTGCAATATTCTAGATAAATGTATATTTAGTAAAGAGCCATACATGTGGTACCTGTATGTGGGTAAACCATGGCATTACAAATGAAAACCAGAAAATGACACTAATTTGCCTCTTTGCATTGGAATTTAAAACCCTTTTCTCTATTTAACCTTAAATACTACACTAATTTTAATATAAGTAATAGAAATATAAATATATGTGTGTGTGTGTGTGTGTATATATACACACACACACACACACACACACTCATATATATATATATATATATATATATATATATATATATATATACACACACACACATGTTGTGTTTACATGTTTTATGGGGACATTCCATAGGCGTAATGGTTTTTATATTGTACAAACTCTATTTTCTATCGCCCTACACCTAAACCTAGCCCTCGCAGGAGACTGTGCACACTTTTACTTTCTCAAAAAAACTCATTCTACATGATTTATAAGCCTGTTTCCTCATGGGGACCTCACAAATGTCCCCACAAGATCAAAATTTACTGGTATTACTATCCTTGTGGGGACATTTGGTCCCCATAACGTGATAAATACCAGGTGCACAGACACACACACACACTCATATATATATATATATATATAAGTCATTAATGGACCATAATTATTGGACAAGTAGTATTTAGTACTAAATTATCTCCTTAAAATATTAAATAAATATTATTGAACTAAAATATAGAACATTTATTTAACTGAAAAATAGTACAACTGTATGGTCACATTATAAGTAAGCAATAACTGCGGATTAAATACAAGAAAACCATATTAACCCTTACAATAATTAACCATGGTTTTATTATAGTAAAAGTGTGGTAAATGTTTTTGGCGCATTGATTACCATTTGTATAACCATAGTTTTTCTACAAATACCATGGTTATACCATGGTTAGTGTAGCAAGACCATGGTTAATTTGTGGTTACCATGGTTTAACTATAGTAACCATGTTTTTTTTTTATTTTTATTTTTTATTTGTAGTAAAACCATATTTCATTTTCGTAAGGATTGCCTCTCCATCACTCTCCAGAATAAAATTATACTGTAAATGTCACCGACGTAAAAATCAATGCATAACATGCTGTAATGTTTATCAAAAAATGCTGCAAATACCTGTATAGTGAAGCTGTCGACTCAATCCTACTTAAACACATTCAAACATATTGTCAACGCTGGTTTGTTTTGAGAGCTTCGTGAATCACGTGACCGCGTGGCGGCGACGCCGGCGAGATCAAAGCTTGTCGCAGCTGTTTTTCAATGGCTCTGGCGTTAACAAAAGCGCTACATTTTACGATTTACACCACATTACGTGCGCCAAAACGGTATTTATCGTCTGAATTTAATATTAAAACTTACAACAATTGAAAGCTGAAACTTTGTTTAAAATCGCAAGCAGGGTTGCCAATTTGGCGTGAGATTTACATGGGCAGAGAGAGAGCGTGAGGCAGAGCCTGAAAACGTGTGTCTCACGCCAAATGCGTGAGGGTTGGCAACCCTGGTTAAACCAGCCCAATTCCGTGGGAAAACCGTGGACTTCGCAACACTGTACAACTATTTGTGTCCTTAAACTGAAATCTGAATTATGTGTTTCTATGGCAACACTATCAACACCGAAGCCGCCACGTGTTCCTGAACTCGTAATTACAACCTGTAAACTCGGAATGTTTTTAGAATTACGATTTAAACAAGTTACAGATGTACCACGTGACCGCCGTCAGGTTCGTTTTGGCGCTATAGACCAATTATCTGTTTGTAAACATTCGGGATGCCCGCGCAGCATGGTTGCACAAAACCCCGGAGAGATAGCCTTTACGTTTAGAGAATTACAAGGATACGGCACAAAATACTTAGATTTAAAAAGAGTATAGATTATATTGATTAGATGTCATTTTCAAAATGTTATTCGCATATTACAAGAGCTTGTCACCCAGCGATAAGCACTGTTATTCAAAGAAATTGGCGTTAGATAGTGGGGTAGTCTTACAGATCGGAAACCGGGATAACGTTTTTATGGGCGGTTCAAGTGGCAGTCTATGGAGCCATGGAGTAAAATAATAAAAAAGGTAAATTTGATTTTATATTTCAAAATCCTGACTTTTCTTTTCGCAATTCCGAGATTATATCCCACAAATCTAGAGGAAAAACAACTCGTCATTCTCTCTTTTCCCCTCGGCTTGATATCCCACACTTCTGGCTTTTCCCCCCTCAGAATTAACAAACTCATTAGTTTTGTTAAATCGAGCTATAAAGTCCGAATTAGTAGATATAAACTTGCATTTGTGAGTAAAAAAAGTGAGATAAAAAAAAAATTCTGTAAAATAGTAGTAGTTAATATTAATAGGTTATGTCATGCTGTAACGGTAGGGCTAATACAGTACATCCCCTATGAACAGCATATGAGAATATTATGTAGACCTATTGTTTAAATCAAATTTATGCTTTAAAAGTAGAGTAATCATAGCAGTTTTCATCCATAGTATGTCCGTTTAAACGTCTGCGTTTAGCTTCAAATGGCGTCCTTGACTACAGTATTGTATAAAAATTATTTGCATTCCGATTTTGACATCAAAAGGCACGAAAATATATTTTTTCTCTTATTCCATGGAGTTAACCCTTTTACCTCCAATTGCTACCAGTGTTTTTCTGCAACCACTATGCGCGCGCAGCTGCATGTGACGTCACTGTGATGTCTTTTTGAAATTGGTCTTAATTTAGGCAATACCTCCGAGTCCGACAACATGGAAAGCTATGAGTAAAATGCCACGTGTTGCCATGTCGGAATTACGGTACGACATTGGTGAAGGCAGCATAAATGCGCACCAACACAAGAGGTGGGATTTATCGCATGAACCAATCACAGCCGACCATAAGCAGTCATATACAATCAAATCGTGATGGAGGCACTTCAGTGGGTCTGTTAAAATTCATTGGGCTCGCGGGAGGCGAGAGAGATGCAGACTCCCTCTGCAACTGTACCTGCTGGTGTCGCTGTTGGACAGTGTTTCTAAAGAAAAGCGAGTCGTGTGTATAAAACACCATATGAAACTAAATTTAGAACTTATAACAATGTATTCATAGCACACGTTTTCAAGATGTTGGACTCATAAACACGAGCAAACTAATAGAAGAGGGCCGGACATTTGGCTCTTAAGCTTTTCCGTTAGAATGAAGTAATACATCACAAACCACGTGTTCCATTCATGTAGGCATAGTCTTGTTTATTAAAATGGACGTCTTTACATTCTGTACATTCCACCCACACTGGCATCGATTTACATAGCAACAAACAGTTAATAATACAGTATGTACACACCAGTATCTATGTATATTTTTATGTATAAAATACTTTAAGTGGATATAAAGAGATGTAGCAACATAGAAGATTTCCATTTAGCTCAAGCTGAAAAAATTTACAGTCTCTCTTTAGACAAGGGGGAGGAACAATTTGGTTGCACGTATGATGAATGGAACTTTTTTTCTAGGAAAAATGCATCAGCAAATCAAAGCAAAGACCCAGCAGCACACATACACTTAACTACACAGCCATTGTGCCAGATCCACAAACCAAGACATTGTGTACAGTACCCAAAGTAATTCATTTAATGTATGTATTTAACTGTGGAACATTTTTTTTTTTTTTGGATAGAATTTACCTTGTCATTCTTGAAGCTAGTGACTAATATATGTAATAGTTTCACTTGTTAAACCGTTTTTGTGAAAACATCTCAAGGGTCATCCCACCTTTCCCTCGTCACAGCCGAGGGGTCATTTTATGTATTTATTAAACAGGCAGTGTTTACTCTGTGCTTTTTCACATCTTTCCACCCTTAAAAAAAAAACCCACTATTTTCGCTTTCACAGACAAAATATTTTTCAAATACTTATTTGAATATAAGGTTACAGATTATTCTCAGGCAAAACCTCCCGCAGCTATTTGCTACCGTGCTTCCCAACAAATCACATGTAATTTAGCATGTTAAAATATTTTTTGGATCATTAAAATCACAGCTTAGCATTCCTAAGACATGAGGACTCATGTCCATATCACCACATGCATATGAGAAATAAATAGCTGGATGTAATATATGCATTTTAGCATTTAGTTATAACATGTACACAAACACAGCACAGCCTGAGTCCATTGGTTTGATATGGCTACAACTTGACTAAATATCACTTAAACTTGACTTCAAACGGAAATATCAAGTCAAATTAACCTTGCGACGTGGAAAAGAGGGAGAGAGAGAGACACACACAAGAATATCTTCCTTGGGTTGTGCTCATTAATCAGGCTTTCACTGAAGGATCTCACATAACACTGATGCAACTTTGAAGTTTTTCCAGATCAGACTATAAAAGGACATGGAAAATCTTCCCTTTTTGTCTCTATTAAATGGTTTGAAATAGCTATGATGACCACAAACCACATTCATAAAGAAATTATGAAAATAATTGTCTTTCTCAAGCATTTCCCCCTAATATTAAATGAATCATGACAATCACTTAAGGCTATAACCTGTCACTCTCTGAGAACAGAGCAAGTAACTTTGGTGTTTTGTTTGTTTAATGAAAACTGTTGACCATTACATAAACTTATTTTTGTTAAATCTGCTCACAGAGAACAGGCAAAGACACTAGTATTTTGACCCCAAACAATAGTTATTATGGATACCATCCATTTAAAAGCAAAGATAGCCACTGGACACCATAAGGCAATGCTAAAAAGATCAACCAAAAGACAATGTCAGGTTTTCTTTAGAGTTTTTGTTTGACGTTCATTAAAATATTCTCATATTCACTGTCAGTGTTGTGTTATGTTATGGAATAAATAGGATTTCAGACATCCACACACTCATTTGCTGACTGACTCCCTCACACGGAGAAAGCAGGTCTTGGTCGCATCAAGTGCTCTGCCGTGGGCTCTGAACGGGTGCCCTATGCACTCAGCCTTCTCCCCGTGTGTGCGGTACAGGTGTGACGCCAGCACGTGTCGACTGCCCCAAGGTACTGATCAGCTTCATGTGTGGTTGCTGCGGTGGGCGTTTTCATGTTGGCGCTCTACTGGTAAGTTCAGAGCTTTCTTGGCGACACAGTGAATATGGACAGGCGTTCCGCCGGGCAAGCAGGCGCAGTCTGGCTCGCTAAAGGTGTTGTGGCACAGCTGGCATCCTTTCTTTTCAGACACTAATATTGGGCCGCCTCGATACTTCAGCTGCGCAACACAGAATGCAGTGGTTAGTGGATCAATGGCATGTACTGTAAGACGGTTCATTTATAAAAGGAAAGGAAAACTTAAAAACCTAAATTAAGAAGATTTTGGTTTTGAAAAACCTTTTTAAAATAGTCAAACATTCAAACAAATATACATTCATTTGGGGTCAGTAGATTAAAATAATAAAATTATTTTAATCAGCATGAATGCATTAAATTGATCAAAAGAGACAGTAAAAAGTTTTCCATTTCAAATATATATATATATATATATATATATATATATATATATATATATATATATATATATATATATATATATATATGTTTTTTTATTAATGTTTTATTTTCTAATTTTATTTATTTATGTATGTATGCATGTATGTATTTATTTTTGAGCAGCAAATCAGCATATTAGAATGATTTCTGAAAAATCATGTGACACTGAATACTGGAGTAATGACTGCTGAAAATTCAGCTTTGCATCACAAATTAATTACATTTTTTTAAATAGAAAACCAATTTAAATTGTAAATAGATTTTACAAAATTAAAAACTAAAATATTCAAACATTTGGGGTCAGTAAATTAAAATGATTATTTTATTCAGCATGAATGCATTAAATTGATCACAAGAGACAGTAAAGATAAAAAGTTATTTTTCAAATGAATGCTGTTTTTATTCATTTTCTATATTATTATTATTATTATTTGTTTTTTTTTTGTTTGTTTTTTGAGCAGCAAAGTAGCATATTAGAATGATTTCTGAAGAATCATGTGACACTGAATACTGGAGTAATGACTGCTAAAAATTCAGCTTTGCATCACAAAATAAATTGCAAAATAAATTTTAAAGCATTAAAATAGAAAATTGTAAATATATTTTACAAAATCAATATTTTTGATATTGATCAAATAACTTCAGTCTTTGTAAGCATAACAGACTTTCTTTAAAAAATAAAGCATTTAAAAAAAACTCACCAAACCCAATTTTTTTGTATGCTAGTAAATGCTTAAAAAAAAAAAAAAAAAAAAAAGCTTACATTTACTTTGAAGACAATATTAATGTACACATCATAATCATTTTTAGTTTTTAAAAATATTTAAATATGGTTGTATTTATTTTTTTAAATTACAAATATCATAAATTCTTAATTTTTAATCATTTTTTGGCAGTTGCACTGCATGACATTTTTTGTACAATCTAAACTAACCTTTCCTTGTCATTAAAGTCAAGATATCTGACATTTTTTGACACCCATATGACTTTTTGCAGACAAAAGTTTTTTTTTTTCCAAATAATAATTAACAGCCAAGTAGTTTTATTTGTTTTAGTTTTTTTTTATTTCTAAATAATAATAATAATATAAGATTGTGTCAAACTACTCAATTAAGTTTTTTTTTTTTTTTTTCCATTCTTTTTTGTGTTTGTTTTTTACCCTTTCATTATAATATCTGGACACTTATATCACTTTGACTTTATGTCCTGCAAATATACATCAAAATAAATTTCAATTTCCAGGTACCACGTTGACTGATTCTTGCTACATTCACACTGCGAGCCTTAGTGCTCAGATCTGATTTTTTTGTATAGCTGTTCACATTTTTGTTTTAAATGTGGCCAATATCAGATCTCCAGTATGAACAGATAATGTTTCTAAACTGATCCACATGTGCAGAAGAACGATACAAACTGGGTTGCCAGGTTTTCACAACAAAATCCGCCCAATTGCTTCTCAAAACTAGTCCAAAACTAGCCCAATTGTGTTCCAGTGGGTAAATATTGTCTAAGTGTGGTCGCTTTAACTCACTGAGTTGAAAAACAATCCGCGGCAACAGCGAAAAACCTCAATTCTGACTGTTCAGACTGCGGTCGCATTGCAAAACTTCTGACCTGTATCAGATTAAGTACCAATTATGGAAGAGGCACAAATCGGAATTGAAAAGAATAGATTCCATGTGGTTTGTGCTGTTCACACTGTCATGGGAAACAAAGATCTGAGTCGGATTTGGGCCACATTTGCTTGCAGTGTAAACGTAGCAGAAAAGAAATTCCTAATTCATGAAAACTCACCCGGTCATGCTGAAGCTGGAGGTTTTGTGCTCTGGCCAGCCCCACCGCAACCTGGGAAGTGCACCGTGCATGCACACTGGCCCTCAGCGCACCACACAGGAAAGGACGGAGTAACGGTAGAGACCACTCCTCTGGAAGCAGCTTTAACACACGCACTGCATCAAAAACTTCAGCGTTCCGGTTAAGCAAGTCAACGGCAGCTACTGTTTGTGCCCCTCCCGGTACATCAGGGTCCAAGTAAACGCTTAAGAGTTGGTGGAAAAGGTTCTGACGGTGAGACTGGTCTTGAGACGCAGAGGCCCAAGAGCAGTATTCCTCAGCTGCAGACGAGTCTTTGAGCTGGTGCACTAGAATGTGCAAGGCCTTGTCATGTTCCTTTAACTTCCCATGTAGTGTAGCTCGCTCGAGCAGCAGCAACTCGGAGTCCTGAATTTTACCTACAAGCACACAAGCAGATGACAATAAAACCATATTACAGCACTATACATATACACTCTCCGGGCACTTTATAAGGTTTGCAATGCTAGTACTGGATTGGATGACCTTTTGCCTTCAGATTTTCTGTAAACCCTTGAGATTATTGTGAAAATACCAGCAGATCAGTACTTTCTGAAATACGCAGACCAGCCCTGCTGATTACATATTTGCATTAAAGTGCCCCTATTATGGATTATAAAATGTTCATATTTTGGTTTTGGGAGTCCCCAACAAGAACCTGACATACATGCAAGGTCAAAAAACACTTTTATTGTCTTATAATATGCCTTTCTTTTTACCTTATTTGCTCAACGACTCCCAAACGGTTCGTTAAAAAGGAATCATTTGTCCAAACCACTCCTTTGCGTGACACCAATCTGCGGTGATTGGTCCAATGACCCAGTCTTTTGTGATTGGTTTAACGTTACTGCATGTAGCGAATTTCAAACACGGAACGCCCATCACCGTTACTCTAGCCCACAACTCGGTGGTAAACAGCAACACCCAAACAGCCATAGTATATGCGTCAACCCAACGCAGAAACGTATAGATAAAGCACTGCAGCTTATACACCAACGTACTGTTCTATTCTTTATCAGAACTTCAAGTAATAACAATGACAAACATTCACTATTCATCAACACATTTCTAGACAATAGCGAGTGAACAGATAAAGCAGTCAGCCGGTTAGCCAGAGACCTACGAGCTGTGCGGAGCGAACACAACACACACACACAGCTAAATATGTATTTTGTATGATACAGAGTAACGTTACATCAGAGCAACAAGTTTTAAAGGATTACTCCACTTTCAGAATAAAAATATCCTGATAATTTACTCACCCCCATGTCATCCAACACATAACTACGTATTTTGAACGATCGCTAGAAAATACAACCATCAATTATTAATTACAGGTAGAGGTTCAGAGGAGCAAGCCGGTCCAAATAAACTGGGCACTGATTCATCTTTTAAGTAGGGTGACCACCTGACAATAGATCTGTTGCGGGACACAAATGTAATTTTGCAGGACAATGCGGGACACGTGTGCGATAGATACATTTTCTACTGTTATGCTATGTAAATACTGCTTACATCCATTGTCACATACGCCGATTTATGTTTCTGAGCGTGCACATGCAAGCAAAAGAAAGCGCGTCTTTTTATTGAAAGTTAAGAGAATCTACCTGTGCGTGCGCATTTTTACGCACTCCTACATTACAATAATGCGCTCTAGACATTTGACATTGAAAATAACGCCATAGAAACCACATCTAACCACATCAAACTATTAAAATAAGAAGAAAGTGGCGTCTGAAAGCTGCCTCGATTTGTTAAATTGGTTAAATTGAATAGAAAATATTGTGATTTTCCGTGTGCGCTCGACCATTTCAGTCGGTAATGCTGGATCACTTGATGAGGTCCGCAAATCCTTTGCCGAAAACTATGCGGCAAAAAGATTAAATAAAAAGTTTTCTTAAAAAGGCAAAAGAATGGACGTTTTCTTAATATGATAATTCAAAACAAACAGGCTGATGAAAATGCGGGACATTTTCTCAATATGCGACGTGTGGGACAAGGGGTGAAAATGCTGTGCGGTACAACGCAAAGCGGGACAGGTGGTCACCCTACTTTTAAGAACAAGCCTTTGGTGAATCCCGCATTGTACTTAGGATACAGCGTCTTCTCGACATGACGTAAACCACATGGAACTTTTACTGTGTTTGTGGGCGGGCACGTTGATCGCGACGTAGAACGTGGGCGGATATTATGCAAATGTGTTACTTTGTGACGTATGTCGTAACAGAAAAAGATTCGAATTCCTGACGACTCGTTCAGGCAATTGTGAACCGACTCTTTTTTTGATAATAACTTTATGTATCGTGCACTGTCGGCTTCACAACTTTGCAGATTTTTTATGTTCACATACAGCTACATGACACACTGCATGAAAGGTTATATTTGAGGAGCACTTTAAAAGTGCAGCATGTAATAATAATAACTAGTGGTTGAAATGGGTACTGCGGTCTAAATTCAAAATTTTGTTTCTCCCACCAACTTCTCCTCAGACTCAACTCTCATGTGGGCTGTCAGATTGAGGAAGGCAATGAACTCTACACTGTAAACCGATGAGTTGATGCATCTGTATTTTAATATGGCTTCAGACTAACATTTGAGATCAGTGGCACCAGCTCCTCTAAGGCTGCGTGTCCACCAAAGCGTTTTTATCCAACTGAATTGAGAGCGCATTGTTTTTTTTTTTCCATTGAGACGCTGTGGTAGCAATGATACGGAATATCCGCTTAAGTAATGGCAGACGCATCGCCAATGAAATGTTTCTCCAAGCATTATTTCTCATAACAATAATATGCATAATAATAAAATGGCGTATTTCCGTCTGATAAAGACATAAATACTCGGAGACAAGCAATATTAACTTCTCCAATGTTCCGGTCCTGCCCCTCCTTCACACTAACTGGTTAGCTGACTAGAAAGTGACAGTAATTAGTGCAGCGTTTTACTCAAAGTTGAACGTTCTTCAACTCTCAGCGGCGAGAAAAAAAAACGCTCGAACGCTCAGCACTCAGCACACTCCTAGAGTTATAAAAACGCAGAAGAAATAAGCTAGCTGCGCTGAAAAACGCTTTAATGGACACACAGCCTAAGTTCTACAGATGGTGGTGCCAGGAGCAGATTTGGTAGCGCTAGGGGTGTAATATGTGGGAGTATTAAAATATAGATAATTTAACCATGAAAATCCCTGTTGTTTTGCATTAACAATTGCAGGTGCTCATAATATGACATGTTCATTTCTTGTTTACTTTATGTTTATACAGATTTGACTGTAGAGCACTAAGCTTAAGTTGGGAAGCATACAAAATTTAGTTTTACTTACAAAATCAAATTTTACATAGAAAATGTATATATGCTACTCTTATTAAATGTACCATTATTCTTCTATAGTATTATACAGAACTGACTGACAACTTCAGTGATTATGTGATTATGTGATCGCAAATTTAAGAAAAGTTTGTTTTTTAAGGCACTTTGTGACTTTTCTTACTTCATACACAAAAGTGTAAAACTGGTTTCTTGATGATTTGATATTTTATAAATGATTTTATAATTTCAAACTATAAAGCAAAAAGTAAAAAATTAATGCCTAATAAGCCAATAAGTGCTCATCTGCTGCCATCTACTGGTTATAATGGTAATTTGATATATTTTTTTCATTTTACACAAGTATTTGTTTATCACAAAGTATATTTTGGTCATCCCATTAAAAACAACATTCAAATTGGATCATTTTAGAGCTTTAAAGTGCAGGAAACAGTTGTATGAAATGCATGAAAGTCATTGAAAGGTGGTTAAATTTCTCTCTCAAAAGGTTGTACAAACTTTAAAATAAATAATGTAATAACATTCAACTACTTCTGCCACAACAGTTAGCATTTTTGTTACACTTTTCTTTCGTTTTCAAAATGGCAGCGTTTGCGAGTTGAACTGGCAGAAAAAAAAATGGTCACAGTCTGGAGCCCTGGCCTCTTATCATAGAGCTTTTAAGATGGATGCTGAGGCTTTTTAGGTCGGTTAGAATCTGCCATCTCTAACCCAGTTCGTTTGCTCACTTTTATGGCTGCAGTGCAGTATACTGTGTTTTCTGCAAACTGGCAACCCAGGCTGTCGAAATATTATTAGGTGAACTGTAAATGGGCGGAATCACACAGAACAAAACAAAAACATTCCGACACGGAATGCACATTTTCAAAGTATAACTATCTTATGTGAACTTAGCATATTTCCTGAACATCCGCAAGCGCCTTATAGTGTTTTTATAATTTAGTACAGTCAAAAAAAAATTACATACAGAACCTTTAAAGAGTAGTTGAATAGGTGTACCTAATAAAGTAGCCAGAGAGTGTACATTACAATTGGAAATTGAACTGAATAGAATTTAATGAATACTGTTATCTCATAAAAAATCTTCAATGGCTACTTTCTGCCAAGACTAATAATAAATTAAGGGAGTGCAATAATACAATAGTAAACTATTTGTCTAACTTTCATGTGTAAAATTCTGTAAACCACTGTTTTAAAGAGGTTTAAAACCCTGCCTCTTTATTCGGTGCCCCTCAGAATGCAATTTTTACAGAGGGGGAAACCATCTAGTGTGAATTTAGTACACATTGCATTCCCACAATCCATGTTAGACTCATTGCATATACTGTAAAGGCTCTCTACTAGAGATCGACCGATATATCGATTTACCGATATTTTTCCCGATATTTAAGCATTTTACCATAATCGGTTATCGGTTTTGTAATATCGGGTTCACCGATAAACGCGTCATCTTGTGGGTGTTTTGAGAATTACTGGCAGGATCGCAATTTCAGCGCGTCTGAGGGGAGGGGAGACAAGACAACAACAACGACATGCATACGTAAAGCACTTGCTTAGCTGTAATTAGTAAACTTTGTTAACATAACAGCCATTAATGCACATAGATGTGTTACATAAATGCCTGGAATGTAGCTAGTTTATGCATCTTAGGATCTTAGACGAACTCACAGAGTCACGTAAGATAATCCGTCCTAATAAACACGTAAATTTGTCTGAATTAAATTATATACAGCCATGAATAAGCACATGTTGGAAATGAAAGCGCTGAATTTAATTTTTTCTGTGTTGTCTATATGCTCATTGTTAGTCTCGTGAAGTCGGCTAAAATAATCCATCAAATCCTGTCCCAATAAAGACTTAACTTTGCCTGAACTAAATAATACAGCCATGAATGAGCGTATGTTGGAAATAAAAGTGTTTAATTTAATTCTCTCTGTTGTATATATCATTAATCTCGTAAAGCCACTTTTATTTTGCTGTTCACTCACCAGCTTGATGCTCAGGAAATGTTCCAGCACAGCCACCGCATGTAACTTTTAACAAGATTCGCTTGTTTAAAACACCCTAAATTATATTAACATTTACTATATAACCATTATTTCGCTAATACACATCTAAAAATATACAATTCTATGGAAATTAATTATTTATTATCTCCGTGAGCGATCGCAGTTTGAGTATAGTTCTGTGTAAACTGCGCTTCGTCAATCTAGAGCGACAAAATATTAGTGATTCTGATATAACATACCAGTTTAGAAATGCAATAAAATATGTTTTGTTTGTTATATTCCAATATTTCAGAGAATATTATTCAGCGAATTAACATTATCCAGTGAGCTATTCTTAACTATTTATATTAAACAGAAGTTGATATGACTCCTGTCCTTTATTTATTTTCTCCATTTGAAAACATTAGACATTCTACATTTGTTTTGCTTAGTGTTGCAGCTGATGCATTTTATAAATAATAAAAAAAAAAAAAAAAAAGGATAAATAAAAAGTTTTTATTTGTTGTAATATGAAGATTAAGGAGGAAAAAATTCAAAGTGAAGTATGGACTTACTTCACTCAGTCATTTATTTACTTTACAGTAAACAGTGGATAAATATCGGTTCTGCATATTGGTTATCGGGCACATAAACATACAAATAATCGGTAATAAAAAAAAAATAAATAAAAAAAAAAAAAAATCTATATCGGTCGACCACTACTCTCTACACTGAAAACACTGTAAACTGCACAAACTTATTTTAGTATTCCATTAAATTTAGTAGGTTTTCATTACCTTATGAACACCCCTTTAAGATACCCTGCTCTAGATGGTCTGAAACTTTAAATATTACTATAACACCTGAACAGTTAGACATTAATACTGTATGAAAAGGATGATCCATTTCCACAAACTAAATAAAGACCACTAGAGATCTACTTAAAGACACTTAATTATACTGCAACCAAAGGGTCAGTGACATTAAATAAAAACTTGATATATATCTATGTGAGAAGAGGCACAAAGGCACACAGGTACTGGATACCTACCTAGTAGTAACTGGACCCTGTACAAATTAGACTCTTTTAATAACCGTTGTAGTTTCTGGCGGGCAGCAGACAGCTGGTCATCAGTGGCTGATGGTCGGGACATCAGACCTAGCACTCTGTCTGCATACAGCACAGCTAGATGTGTGTGATACTTCTCTTTCTGTAATAACAGAAACACAACACACAAAGTGTAGGGAAACTTCTACAACATTGGACTAAAGAATAAAAAATGCTTTGGCACAGTGATGATATACCTGCAATTTCTTCTCTAGCACAAGGTGTTCCAGGTAGAGCAGAAGGGCTTGACTGTGCTTCTGCAAGTATGTGATCACGTCATCTGGGTTTAACTGGCCCGTCTTCTCATCTGAGGTAGGCCTTTTGGTGAAGATCTGCACACCAATCTGTAGGCGATTTATAAGACAAAGGGAGCTATTCAATGACATCCCAATGACTATCCTGTGGGTAAATGAAAATATGAAGTACAAACCTTTTGATCCTTCTGTAGTGCCCAGTCTGCATGCCGCCACACAAGATCAAGGTTGGAGCAAAAACTAAGAAAATCCACAACATATTCAAACAGATCTGGTCGTGTTGAGTCCTGAAGATCTCCATTGACAATCTTCACCCACATCTACAACAGAACAGGACCAAAAAAATGCTTTTAGTCATGCACTGCCTGAGAGTATATTCAGTTGTAAGGTTATTAAAATAAAACGGCATCTTGCTTAAAGGAACACTACACTTTTTTTGAAAATAGGCTAATTTTCCAACTCCACTAGAGTTAAACAGTCAAGTTTTACTGTTTTTAAATCCATTCAGCCAATCTCCGGGTTTGGAGGTAGCACTTTTAACATAGCTTAGCATAGATCATTAAATCCGATTAGACCGTTAGCATCTCGCTCAAAAATGACCAGAGAGTTTCGATATTTTTCCTATTTAAAACTTGAATCTTCTGTAGTTACACTGTGTATAAAGACGGACGAAAAATAAAAAGTTGAGATTTTCTAGGTCGATATGGCTAGGAACTATACTCTCATTTCGGCGTAATAATCAAGGAACTCTGCCTCTACACAAACTTAGTGCCGGTCACTTTCAGGCGCTGTGTTGCACCTGCTGCACCCATGGTACGGCCGCAAAGTTCCTTGATTATTACGTTGAAATGAGAGAATAGCTCCTAGCTACGTCGGCCTAGAAAATCGCAACTTTTCATTTTCCGTCAGTCGTGTAAACGGTAAAACTCAACTGTTTAACTCTAGGGGAGTTGGACAATGAGCCGATTTTCAAAAAAAAAGTGGAGTGTTCCTTTAAAATGAATAATTCATGTTAAATACAACTTAAGCATTTATTGAAAGCATCTAAAGCAATATTCCTTCCACGCCCATGACTCTAGAAGTAAATGGAGCTGCTTACTTCTTTTTTTTATTACTACTATTTTTTAGCTGGTCATGATACAAACAAAAAAAATATATACTGTATATTTCAACACATAAGACTGGTAACACTGCAGTCTAACTTGGACAAACTGATAGATTTTATCCAGACAGATTAACTGACCAATATTTGGCCATTTATAGACTATCTAACACATTTATAGACTGGCCATATCTGCATCAGATTTGCTGATTAACATAAGTGGTTACTGCTTCTGTTCAGTTCAAACTCTATAGAAAAAGCCTTATCAAATGGAAGGTGCACATTTTCTACAATTTATGTGTGCATTCAAGTAAATATAACATAAAAGTGATTTTAAAGTGATTAAGTTTTTTTTATTTTTTTTTTTAAAGAAACTGTTTTCTGATATTCAGTGAAAGTGTGCTCAATTTATCAAGTGCAGTTATTTAAAAAAAAAAAAAAAAAAAAAAAAAAAAAACTTTTTTTTTTTTGCTCTTTTTACTTTTTTTTTTTCTTCACAGTTTCCATAAAAATAGAAATAAGCAGCACAAAGTCTAGAATAGGGCCCTATGAAATCTCTTTTTTTTTTTCAAATTCATTTATTTCCATTTTATTTTTTCTGAATTCCGTTTTTTTGTTGTTGTTGTTTTAATTTTTCAAGAGTCTGTTTCAATGGGTAAATTAAAAAATATAAATTAAAATGTATGTCCAATTATTCAAAACCATGAAACTTACACAATTTAACAGCAATTAATTAAAAGTTTAACAAAAACTTTATTTTTAGGGTCCTGTGAAATAAAGATATATTTTTAATTCAGTTTTATTTTGACCAAATTGTGTTTCCCATTAATTGTCTGGATTCCATTCCAGAAAATTATTTATATATATATATATATATATATATATACACATACACACACACACACACACACACACACATTTAAGAAATTCTGTGTATTTACATTTTTCTGGTATATAAATTCTGGTAAATATTTTTTCTGGTAAATTTTGCTTAAAAATAATGTTTTAATAATCATTTTATTAGTAGTAGTAGGTACATCAGTACATTAAATAATATATAGCTGTCACAGTTTCTTCAAGTTAACCCAAACTATTATTATGACGGGTTGCTGTGAAGACCTTTAAGTTTCTTAAAACGTAAAAGTTTCTTCTGGCGCAACTGCACCATTCATTCACACAGAGACATGCAGAGGATGGATTTATATTTACATAGTCTTTTTACGGCTTAATATTCACAGACACTAGTCCATATCACGTTTTGATTTAAGTGTACTGACCTACTTTTGATTTTTTTATCCAAAAATTTGGCAAATTTCTTGACATTCCGCATAATACAGCAAATTCCAATTTTATGACTGGAATCCACAATTTCTTCCACGTTTTAGGGCCCTACTAGAATAATGGCTCCTGCAAATTTAGCTTTGTCATCACTGGAATAAACTAAAAATAAAATGGAGGGATTTTTCCTAAACGGAGGGATAAATCAAAATATTTTCTGTGGTAATCAACAGCATGCCACATATGTCAACAGAGCTTTAACCCAGAATATTTTTAACATTGGCAGCCAACTTTGAGTAGCGTTTCAACAATCAAAATCTTCAAACAGCAAATCAGCAATCAGATCCCACCTGTAAAGCAGCAGAATCTTGACCGTTGTAGTGATATAGAAGCCCAAGAGCAAAATACCTGAGCAGAGAGGAAAAAACACATTAACAGTCAAATCACACACATTCAGAATTGTAGCAAAAGTTATTTAACCATTGTCAAACACTGACATTTATTAAAGCTTTAATTCATGCGCTGCCATGGTAACTGCAGTGAATAAAAGAACAGAGGGCATGGATGATTAATGCATCATGATGGTTTACCAAAATACTACAAAACGTGATGCTCAGCAAAGGCGTCGCAAGCATCAGCTTTGGAACATAATCTTTAGTTAAGCTGACAAAACTGGACGTAATATTCTAATCAATAGCTACCCAAAAGGAAAAATAAAAGCGAGTACCCACTTGTGATGCTTCTCCAGCCAGGGGGCGCTGTCTGCCAGGAGACAGGCGTTTTCAGAGGCCAGCAAGTCCAGAAGACTCTCGTGGCCGGTCTCTGCGTAGAGCTTTAGCAATGCCGTATCTACATCTTCACGAAAACCATTAGCGCCGTCGCTGCTGCGCACCTCGTGCAAGTAGGTAATGAGGAAACGTTTGAATTGTTGTACCTTCTCCTGGTCCCCTTGCGTCAGGTGGTTCAAGTCAGCAAATTCATGAAGTGGTGGATGGCACCGTGTGAAAGAGGAAGAGGCAGGAAGGAGCAGAGGATAAAGAGAGATCAGCTCCCGTACATCCAGCTGTCCTTTCCTAAAATGGGCATCAGAAAAAGCAAAAATGTATTTATTTGTTTGTTATTATTATTATTATTATTATTTTATTCAAAATGTTTAGATGGTCTGATATAAATCAGTGTATTATTATTACTATATAAATTAGACATTAATTACAATAAATCATTTACAATAAATAAATAAATAATAAAAAAAAATAACTAAACGAAAAGTGTTGTTAATGTTAATTAAACACAAAACTACTAAAAATATATATATTTTTAATTGAAATAAAGCTGAAATAAAATATAAATATTAAGGAAATACTTTCACAGAAGTACCTGAAATTCTACTAAGAAAAAAATGTAAATGTTGCCTTTAAAAACAGAAACACTGAAATGTTTATTGCAAAAAAAAAATAAATAAATAAATAAATAAATAAAAAAGTTGCAAAAATAAAATCATCCATATTAAATTACAATAAATAAATGATAATAAAAATAATTAAATGAAACCTATGTTACTATTCTTAATTAAACATAAAACTACTAAAAATATATATTTTTGTTTTGTTAATTGAAATAAAGATGAAATAAAATATACTGAAATACTTGAAAAACACAGAAGTACTTGAAATACCACAAAGGAAAAAAAATTTAAATGTAGCCTTTAAAAATTTGTACTGAAATGATTATTGCAAATAAATAAATAAATAAATAAATAAATAAAAGAAGCCACATTAAATTACAATAAATAAATAAATATATAATAATAATAATAATAATAATAATAATAATAATAATTAAATGAAATCTGTGGTGCTATTCTTAATTAAACCTGAAACTACTAAAAATATATATTGTTTTGTTAATTGAAATAAAGCTGAAATAAAATATAAATATTAACGGTAATACTTTCACAGAAGTACTTGAAATACTACAAAGAAATAAATGCAAATTTTGCCTTTAAAAAAATAGTACTGAAATGTTTATTGCAGTAACAAAAATAAAATCAGCCATATTAAATTACAATAAATAAATAAATAATAATTAAAATCATTAAATGAAATCTTTGTTATTGTTAATTAAACCTTAAACTACTAAAACTATTTTTTAAATCGAAATAAAGCTGAAATAAAATATATTAAAATACTCTGAAATACTTTGACAGAAGTACTTAAAATACTACAAAGAAAAAAATTTAAATGTAGCCTTCAAAAATTTGTACTGAAATGATTATTGCAAAAAATAAATTAATTAATTTTAAACAAGAAAAACTGACAAATGCACAAAATGAAAGCTGAAAATATTAAAATATTAATAAATACCAAAAAATGTATATTAATAATACTACAATACCACAGGTGGTAAATGACCCATCGCCCAATTCTATTCCAAAAAGGTTGTGTTTATACATAGTAAATCATTCCAGAAGCACCTTTCTCACGCTTCTCTATCCTAAATGGAACATTACAGCAATTCTATCAATCAGTAAATTAAACAGATTACTAGTTCTTGCTGTATGATAGATGCAGAAGATTAAAATACTATGCAAAATTCAACATGGTACGTCTACTGATATGTATGTCGACCATTTATTCAGCTGTTAGACAAGTTACTGCTAACCATTAGCATACAGCGATTAAGGTCAGGTGCGCAGAGGGATAAGAAGCAATTAGCAACAAAGTTAATTAACTCCATTCAGTCATCCTCTGAAACATCTGGGTCTGAGAGGCAATTAACAGTATTAATTACATGACAAAATGATGCACTTCACCTAAAATGTTCTTTTGCTTCTAAAAACTGAAGCTGGCCAAATTGGATGAATCCTGCTTGTTGGAGAATTCTTTTGTGCAATATCTACAACATAAAAAGAGAAAATTAATTAAATATCTTTCTCCAATTAAGAGAAACACTCTTGTATTTTCACCAACGTCAGAACAGCTTGGTGTACCTGGTATTTTTCTTTGGGAATGTTTCTCTGTGCCGCCTCGGTGAGGGTCAGGGCCTCTTCCACTCGATGGCTTGCCAACAGGTCTTGGATCTGACGTTCCAGAGGGAGAGGAACCAATATATACACTGCTTTTGAAGAAGCCAACACCACCTTACCTGAAAGAGGGGCCGGAAATAAAGAATTTAGAGATACTTTATACAATTGACACAAAAAGACATTCATTGGCTGTTCTGATGAGCACCACAGTACTTGAATGCTATAGCTGATGTAGCTGTAGTTCAATGCATTGGGGAATGTTGAGTGATGTGAAAGGAATGACAGGTGTTTACATAAAACACAAATTTCCCAACAAGCCACATTCATGGAAATAAATGCTCTAGCATAAAATACAACACTCTGATAAAGCACGACAATGTGTGAGTGCCGGTGGTCGTACATGATTTACCAGCTGAAAAATAATCAAGCTTGTGATCGGCACAATAATGAGATTTTGACGCGAGACATATGGTGACTGACCTGATCTGAGCTTGTCATAACACATTACATCAGGTGCTCCTGAGTAAATTGCCTTCACTACATTCTCTGCACTGCTTGCTTTATTAAATGTGAATGAGTCTGGTTTTCGTCATCCTGATTCAAGCGCTATCAAGCCTTAGCAAGTCTTGACAGGAGAAAATTTCCTTGCTGCTTTGTAGGGAAATTTACCTCAGCACTTCAGAGAAATCAATACTGGTAAGCACTAGACTGCAGCACTAGCAATTTAAAGGAATACCAACAAAGACACCAGAGATCATTATATATATATATATATATATATATATATATATTTAAATCAGTGCCATTATTTGATTTATATTTTACTAATCTTATATTTTACTAATTTGCATTTGTAAAGGAGAAGTCCACTTCCAAAACAAAGATTCACATATAATGTGCTCACCCCCTTGTCATCCAAGATATTAATGTCATTCTTTCTTCACTCATAAAGAATTTATGTTTTTTGAGGAAAACATTTCAGTATTTTTTTTTCCCATATAATGGACTGATATGGTGCCCCGATTATGAACTTCCAAAAGGCAGTTTAAATGCGGCTTCAAACGATCCCAACTATGGTTGTAAGCGATCCCAGCTGAGAAAGAAGGGTCTTATCTAGAGAAACGATCAGTTATTTTCATTTAAAAAAAATACAATTTAAATACTTTTTAATCTCAAACGCTCATCTTTCCTTTCTCTCCCTGAACTATGTGTATTCTGACTCAAGACAGTTAGGGTATGTCGAAAAACTCAAATCGTATTTTCTCCTTCAACTTCAAAAATCATTTCAAAATCATCCTACATCGCTGCAGAAGTACCGACCCAGTCTTTGCAAAGTGAACATGCAAAGATCAAACACCCTCAACAAAAAAAGGTAAAACAGCGATATATGATGATTTAGAAGTTGAGGGAGAACATGAGATGGGAGTTTTTTTTGACATACCCTAACTGTCATGAACCGGAACAAAAACAGTCCAGGCAGAGTAAGATAGGACGATCGTTTGGCATTAAAAAGTATATCAATTGCATTATTTTTATTAAAATAACCGATCGTTTCGCTAGATAAGACCCTGCTTTCTCGGGGGTTTACAAATGCATTTGGGATCATTTGAAGCCGCATTTAAACTGCATTTTGGAAGTTCAAAATCGGGGCACCATAGCAGTCCATTATAAGGAGAAAAATGCTGAAATGTTTTCCTCAAAAAACAATTTCTTTACAACTGAAGAAAGAAAGACATGAACATCTTGGATGACAACGGGGTGAGTACATTATATGTGAATCTTTGTTTTGGAAGTGGATTTCTCCTTTAAAAAAAATCATACATAACAGTTGCAGTTTTCTGCTTATTTTCAACCATAGAATCATAATCTGTGATTCACCAAGTGAGTCAATCATACAAGCTGATTCAGTGTGGAAATGAGTTGTCTGATTCAGTTCGATGACACTTGGTATTAAGAATGACATTCTAATTCACTAATCATTTTGACTGATGAAATAAAACTAAACTAAAAAACAGTGTGGTTCTACATGTATTAGTTTTACAGCAATCTGCGAATGTTTTAGATGAATGTGTATTTAAAAAAAAAAAAAGGCTGTGGCACAGATATAAAGTTCTGCTCAGTTTACATGTCCAATGCAAAATGTGATTTTTAATGTGTGATTTTTTAGTTATGAGTGATCAGAAATATTGCTTTTTTTATTGAAGCTAAATGACAATTCACATGTATCCATTTTTGGAACAGTATAATTTGTGTAAACTACTATTTTGTTTTGAGGAATATACTTACAGACGTAGCACAGAAGATTTTTTTTAGTAAAGCTTGTATGCGGTGAGGTTGCCAGTTTGTTAGTTCTGACAAGCCTGTGCCATAACTAATGAGCAACATTGTTTACACAACGGACCCTTCAAAAAGGCAACCCATTGTTAAACAAAGAAACCTCATTCAGAGAAGAGTTTACAAGCAAAAAGGGAAATTCAAAGAGCCTGTAACACAATTTATAACAACAGACCTTAATTTTAATTTTATGAAGCTATGAGAACACTTTTTCTCTTCAAAGTATTCTCATAGCTGCATAAAATTAAGGTTAAACCATTGATGTCCCATGGACTACTTTAACAATGTCCTTACTACCTTTCTGTGCCTTGAACATGGTGGTTCCATTGCGGTCTATGCAGGGTCAGAAAGCTCTCAGATTTCATCAAAAATATCTTAATTTGTGTTTTGAAGATGAATGAAGGCCTTACAGGTTTGGAATGAAATGAGGGTGAGTAATTAATGACAGAATTTTATGAGGAAAAAAAATTACAGTCAATATATCAATATGCTTAAATTTCTACTGCAGGTCCAGTCTAATTGTCAGTAAATCTTTTCTGACTCTGGAATGCTGGGAAGACATATCATACACTACTTAATTGTCACCAGTAGGGTACAATGGGGCTAAAGGCAGCCCTAAGAAAAAATGTGCTTTTCACTGCACCCAAATGTATGATTGCAGAAATATATATACGTTTGTACTGAATATATATGGAGCAACAAATTTTGTGAGAAAATAAATCATACAATTTGTTTATTTTGTTTAACAATCTTATAAGTGTATGAGGTGGCAAGGGGAGCCTTTACCCAACACATGGGGTAAAAGGCACACAGATTTGATACAAATAATTGATACAAAAATTAAATAATTAATTTTTGGTCAATAAATATATTGTCATTAACATATGTTGATATAAAACACATTTTAAAATACAGAAACAAAATCATTTTAAAATGTAAAGATTCTAAAAGCATTGAAGGAGATCCCATAGTAACTGAAATGGTAGTATAGTAATAACAATAAATGATATTTCATTATATGGTATGATTAATAGCATGTTTTTAAATATGATGATTTCATTCTAAACATGGTGATTATCTCTAAGATGGACACCCAACATAATATGATATTTATCATCTGAATCTAACAATGTCATGTCAACAAATGGAAAAGTCAGCCTTCTATTAATTATAATGTTAATTATTGTGCCTTTTAGCCTTAACAGCAGGGGTGTTTTAACTTGTACTTGATGTAACTTGTACTTGGGTGTACTTTTACTTGATCTTTCATTATTTTAAAAACTGCTGCTTTAGTTATCTAAAATAAAACTGAAAATCAAAGGAGATTTTTGTCTCAAGATATATTCAAAAACGTTTGCGATTTTCATTTGCTACTTAAATCTACAACATTTTTTAAAAATTAGATCAAGTAAGCTCAGAATTAACTTTGCACTGCTGGCCATGATTGTGTCAAGCATCAGCCACATTTCATAAAAGGTATCATAAAAAGCTGATGTTTTGGAAAGTGCCACACCAATTTTATCTGCCACCTAGCGGTTTAGAGGAAAATAATATCAAAGGCGCCTTTTACCCCGGGGCGCCTTTAGTCCCGTTGTACCCTACAAACAATTAAAGTGCTGCTATTATGGATTTTCGAAAATAACCTTTCATGCAGTGTGTAACACACCTCTACATGACTGAAAACATCCTGCAAAGTTCTAAATCTGAAAGTGCACCGTGTATCAAGTTCCCAGCTCATCATCCCTCTCATCTCCCATCTCATTTTCTTCTGCAACTTCAAAATCATCCTACATCGCTGCAGAAGTACCAACCCAGTGTTTACAAAGTGAACGCGCAAGGATGGTCAAACACCCTTTACAAAACCAAGGTAAAAGAGAAATGTAGGATGATTTTGAAGTTGGAGAAAATGAGATGGGAGTTTTTCAACACCCTACCTGTCTTAAACCAGAGTGCAGAGAGTATGCATGCGAATCGCAGAGCTAGACAAGATGAGCATTTGTGGGTAAAAAGTGTTTAAATATTAATTGTCATAAGAAAATGACCGATCGTTTTGCCAGACAAAACCTTTATTGATAAGACCCTTATAGAGCCCTCTGAAACTGCATTTTTAACCTTCAATCCGCTGAGCACCATTGAAGTCCACTATATGGAGAAAAATCCTGGAATGTTTTCCTCAAAAAATGTAATTTCTTTGCAACTGTAGAAAGACATGAATATCTTGGATGACATGGGAGTGAGTAAATTATCAGGAATTTTTTATTCTGAAATGGGAGTAACCCTTTAAAAATTGTTGCTCTCATGCACTCTGTAGCAATGCAAAATACATATTTAATTGTGTGTTTTGTGTTCGCTCTGTGCAGCTTGTAGGTCTCTGGCTAAATGGCTAACACAGTGTTTCCCCTGCCATTATATTAGGGGGACGGCCCACCCCCCTAACGGCAGCCCCCGCCCCCCTTGAAGGTCAAGTAAACTTTATTTTCTATATAGCGGCAGATCACAACAGACGTCATTTAAGGTTACCTTTCCTATAGAACAGGTCTGTACCTTGTTCTTTTATTAAACAAACGAAATAGCTAAAACATGGATGGGAACGCGGAGTCCATTCACAAAAACAGATTTACGCTATAGCACGGGGTGCCACAGAATTCGTCAATTTTTGGATGAATAAATCAAAAGTAGGTCTCTCACTTAACTGGAATTGCGATATGGACTAGTGTCTGTGAATATTAAAACGCAAAGAGACGGTTTAAATATGAATCCTGCATGTTCTGCTTGGCTCTGTATGAATGAATGGGGGAGACGAGGTTTTAGATAATTACTGAAGCACACGTGATGCTCGCAGTTATTTTCGGCCTCTGCGTCTCATTATATGACGACAAACGCATGAACTTAATCT
Source organism: Cirrhinus mrigala (assembly GCA_036247105.1). Lineage (NCBI taxonomy): Eukaryota > Metazoa > Chordata > Actinopteri > Cypriniformes > Cyprinidae > Cirrhinus > Cirrhinus mrigala. Next base: position 10,629,231 of record CM070012.1, read on the forward strand.
CCAAAACTTCTGTGAGAGTCACTTCATGTAAATTTTACCGTTTTGTTTGAGAAAATTACCATCCTATCATACTGTATACACACAAAAACTAACCAGCAACCTGTCAAAATAAAAGTACAGTTTAACATGTAACAAATGTATTAGTCTTGTATTACTTTTGTACAGTATAATGTAGGTGTTTAAATATTCCTATTTCTGGCAAATTTAAATAAAACAATTAAATACAGAAATTGTAATAATAACAGAAATAACAGAAAAAAACTCTGTTTGTTTGGCAACAAATAAAAGGGTTTAATTCTCATTTCATTAAAAATAAATAAATGTTTAATGTCTGTATTTGATTATCAGAAAAATTAAACACACAGGAATTTCTGGGAAAAAAAAAAAAAAAAAAAAAAGATTGTAGGGCCCTATTGTTCAAAATGTTGAAATTGAGATTTTGACTTATTTTTTCACTAAAATAAATGTTTTTGTTATTACACAGAGTAATGTACCGAAAAAAAGTACCGTACCGTACCCTCCCACCCCCCAAAATGTGAACCTTTCATAATCCATAATAGATGAACTTTAATATAGTGTAAGGGTGAAAAATGGAAAATGTACCTTCAAAATCCTGTAGAAGGTGTCCATCTCTGAATGACAGCGTCTGTTTGAGCTGCTGGTCCAACATGCTGTGAACTGTCACAAAGCCTTCGTCCAGTGCGACCACATATGGGAAACACACAGCCGCCGCAATCACGCTCTCTGACCAGCTCACCGGAGCACGCTGAGATATGCCCTCGGCATTAGCAAACATCCCTGTGTGATAAAGATACAGAGAGATGCATGACTCATCACGAACGACTGCCATGATGACGGCCACAGCCAAGAAGACAGATTCATATCTCAGGAGGGGTGCGGCTAAAGTTATAATAAAAATAACAAACAAACAATAGATGCATTCGCCATAGAAAAGAATTCATGATACAGAGTCCTCAGAGACATATGAAGAGGTATTTCCTTCTTAAATGCACTAGAGCGAATATAAAGGGATTCTTGCTGAGAATTCAAACCTCAAATACTTTCTTTCAAAGTCCAAAAAGGGAAAGAGAAGAAAAAATGGTTTGCATTTTTTGCAGGGATGACATTTTTTTTGTAGGCCACAACCACTTTGCATATATGGTTCCATTATTGTCAATGAGGTTTTTAAATGGGTTTTGGTTGAAAGCCTGAAATAAGGTCTGTGGTTAACATAAGCACAATACATTTTCATGTTTTCATTAAATACATTAGTTGTCTTGAAAAAGATGGTTGCTAACATGTGGCTAAATGAGGGCCATTAAACATCACGCAAAATGGGTACTCGCTAATAATGTTCTTGCAAATGATTCTAACTCAAATCGACTGTTTTTTTTTTTTTTTTTTTTACTATTCACTGGTTAAGTCACGCGACACCTCTTCTGTGACTTCCGGGTCCAAACGCTCTATCAGATGACATGAGAAAACAACAAACGGTGCTAATTATACACTCACAATGTAATATAATACTACCAAATAAAAAATAATCCTACCCTTTAACTCCATACCGAAATCCCAGATAGCCAGACAATGAAAATATAAATAAATAAATATACAAATTATTTGTATTTGGGACGCTGTGAGCACGGAGACTGTATTGTACACTGTAAATTAGAACATTTGATTTCAAGTGAAATGAGCTGGGGCTTGGACCAGGAAACAACATTCGTTGGTGCGTTCATTGGATGCATTACGTCACCACTTAACAAGCCCATAGGGTCATTCCGTGTCAACTCAACTGGAGGTCCCCGGCTCAATTTTTTAAATTGCTCATATTTTTTTCTGAAGAAAGATAGATACGTATAGTGATGAAAGCCAAAATACTAAATGTCATGGATAAGTATTTACTGAGTAATCCACTATTCAGAAGAGGGAGGTCAAAATGGCAATTTTCACCTGAGATTCAGAACCAAATTACAGGGGGTTGAAAATTATTTCAGAAAGACGGCAGCATCATAATGTTACTTTTGCACAGAGATTGGTAGTTGCTATTAGTAAATTCTGTTGACTTTAGTAATCTTTGTTGCATTATATGCCAATGGTGACCATTCAAAATTGTGGAAACAATTTTCTTTTAGATATTGGGGTCTTAAAGGAGAAGTTCACTTCCAGAACAAAAATTTACAGATAATTTACTCACCGCACTGTCATCCAAGATGTTTGTGTCTTTCTTTCTTTAAGAAATTATGTTTCTTGAGGAAAACATTTTTTCTTCATATAATGGACTTCTATGGTGCCCGTGAGTTTGAACTTCCAAAATGCAGTTTCAATGCAGCTTCAAAGGGCTCTAAACAATCCCAGCCGAGCAAAAAGGGTCTTATCTAGCAAAATTATTGGTTATTTTCTTAAAAAAAAAAAAAAAAACACAATTTAAATATTTTTTACCCTCAAACGCTCATGCGAACTCGGTGTAATCCGGGGCAACAATGTTAGGGCATGTTGAAAAACTCCCATTTCATTTTCTCTATGCATTTTCTCTATGTATACCGAGTCAATGCAGTTAAACTGCATTGACTCGGTATACACAGAGTTTGCATGCGCGTAGCTGAGAATAGACAAGAAGAGCCTTTGAGGTTAAAATGTATAGGAATTGTACATGTTTTTGGAAAATAACCGATCATTTCGCTACATAAGACCCTTATTCCTCAGCTGGGATCATTTGGAGCCCCTTGAAGCTGCACTGAAACTGCAATTTGGAAGTTCAAACTCGTGGGCACCATAGAAGTCCACTATATAGAGAGAAATTCTGGAATGTTTTCCTCAAGAAACAAAATTTCTTTACAACTGAAGAAAGAAAGACACAAACATCTTAGATGGGGTGAGTAAATCATCTGTAAATTTTTGTTCTGGAAGTGAACTTCTCTTTTAACAAACTATCCTTTTGGCATCTTCATTTTTAAGGCCCTACATGGTTCAGTTCCAGAGATACTGGAATTTCAATGTGGCTCCAGGAGTAAACTGTTAAAATGTACACATTTTCAGTGGTCAAAAACCAAATGTGGGTGACTTTGCAAAAATGCTGCAATTTTTCTAACTGCAATTGCAATTTTACTAACAGACCTACCAATTTCTGTGTAAAAATAACATTAAGATGCTGCTTTCTGAAGTCATTTTTACCCCCTTGTAATTTGGCTCTGAACCTGAAAATTGCCATGTTGACCCCCTTCTACAAAATAGTGAATTATTCAGTAAATATTCACCCATAACATTTAATATTTTGGCTTTCATCACTATACATGTCTATCTTTCCTCAGAAAAAAAACTTAAGCAAAATCAAAAATTTGAGAAATTTGGTTGATTTGAAACAGATTGACCCTAAAAACATATTTCAGAATGAAATTATATATTTACATAAGTGCATATTTTTAATTTATATTAATATCTCCTAAACCATAAAAGTTGCGACCCCCAAAAAAACAAAATCCAATCTGAATATTCAGCCACAGATTTGACTGAAATCCTCCAAATTTGAAGATCCTCTAAATATCATTAATAACTACAATAGTTCAATAAGGAAAAGAAAAGCCTCATGCTGGCAAGCTTATATCAAAATGTGAATAAAAAGAAAAAAAAGTAGTACAAGTGTAGGTACTGATCAATGCCGTTTTAGGTCATTTAACTCACCAAGCCCGCCTGGAGCAGCCAGGAGAAACTCTTCCCGGCCGATCCTTTTAACAATAGGTTTTCTTTCTTCACAGTCGTAAGGGAACAGGTCCTGAGAGGCTCCTGTGCTGTAGTTCAGAATCATATACTGTGTGGACAGGGCTAGACAGATATTATACCCATCCAGGCTCAGAGCACAGGGCTGCTCTGGTGTGGTCACTTCCTTTAACATCTGCACTCTGTCCTCATGAACCGTACAGATCTGGACTGCCCGTCTGCGTGCCAAAACCACCGCCATTTCCACACAGAACGCGTCCCCTGTCACAGGATTCTCATTGATACAAAACGCAGTCACACCTTTGAGCTTTGTGCCCCCGGTGGGCACAGGTTCTAGAGTAACCATGTCCACAACAGTGATGTTTGAGTCACAGAGGACGATTAAACGTTCCAACGCAGAGGCAGCCTTCAGCTCTGCCACTGGCTTCTTCAGGCCCAGGTATTTGTGAAGGAGCTTCTGGGCCTTGTAGGCCAGCTTACCTTTGGCTGTAGTGTGCTCCTCTAATAGGAAGTGATGGATGAAGCAGTCATTGGTGCCTAGGTACAAGTGTTTGCCACTGCACTCTATGCATTCGATGTTTATCCGCACTTTTTCGCCCATCACCTGCTCCCGCTCCACGGCGGGAACCAGCTCAAAAGCTTTCACGCTCATGATGCCACCCACATCTACAGAGAAAGAGAAAATAGAAACAAAGTTTAGACAAAATTTACACTACCGGTCAAAAGTTTTTGAACAGTAAGATTTGTAATGTTTTTTAAAGACGTTTCTTCTGGTCACCAAGCCTGCATTTCTTTGATCCAAAGCACAGCAAAAACAGTACAATTTTGAAATATGTTTACTATTTGAAATAACTGTTTTCTATGTGAATATATTTTAAAATGTAATTTATTCCTGTGATATCAGAGCTGAATTTTTTGCATCATTACTCCAGTCACATAATCCTTCAGAATTCATTCTAATATTTCGATTTGCTGCACAAAAAAACAAAAAAAAAAAAAAGTTCAATTTTTTGGTTGAAAACAATAACAAGAATAATAAATAAATAAATAAAAATTATACTGACTCTAAGCTTTTGAATGGTACAGGATCTTTCTATTCAAGAATCCTGAAAAAAATTACTCAACTGTTTTAAATACTGATAATAATAATAATAATAAATGTTTATTGAACATTAAATCAGCATATTAGAATAATTCCTGAAGGATCATGTGACACTGAAGACTGAAGTAATGATGCTGAAAACTTAGCTTTGATCGCAGTAATAAATTACATTTTAAAATATATTCAAATAGAAAACAGTTATTTTACATAGTAAAAGTATGAGCAATATTATAAGGAATATTATAAAGACATTTAAGAGTTTCTTCCATCTTGTAGTGCAAGTCTACATTAAAAGTTGTATAATAATAATAATAATAATAATAATAGTAACAATAATAATAATAATAGCTTTATATAATACTAACAAATGCTTTGTAATATTGCTTATAGTTGTTGTCAGTCAAGTCTAAACTAAAGGTTTTGTTTGTTTTCTCGTTCTTGTAGATGTGGCAAGACTTTCAGTTTAGACTTAAATTGACAACAAATACATGCAAAACTGTGCTACAAAGCACAGTGTAAAGACATTAATTAAAATAATAACCATAATATAATATTATAGACATTAAATAGACAAACAATATAATGAACATTACATTTCCTTTTCTGCCTTGTTGTATAAAACTAAAGATCTTGCTATTATTACAGCTTTTGTTATTAATATAACAATATAATATGCTTCACAATATTGTTCATATTTGTTCTCAGTGCAAGTCTAAACTAAAGGATTTTTGTTTCTGTGTTCTCTATTGCTAGAAATGTGGCAAGAGAGAGAAAACAGAAAGAAAACCTTCAGCTTAGATTGGCACTGACAACAAATATGAACAATATTGCAAACAGAAACGCAAAATGGCTTATCAATGACCCTTACAGGTATAATTGATCATAATGGCATACTCTAAAGCAATAAATCACAGCTCTGACAGTCAAGCATAAAAACAGGTGCTATCAACCTGTGGTTTGTTTTGCACACAGGTTTATTAGCCCTTACAGACCTGTCCCATCAACTTACTCGAGAAAACATATAAAGGTATTTATTTTTAGAAGCAGAAAGTTGTTTGCGAGATAAATTCCTGTCAAACTAGCCAAACACTACGCTAGCAAAACCATATCAGGATGCATCAACACTTAATTCCTCTTTTAAGCACCAGCACCAGCTCCACATCCACAACAGTCCAGTATGAGCATTTATATGAACGACAGACAGAAGTGATTTGATAGCGAGTGATCCAGACAGCCCATGGCTGTGTTTCAAAACCTAGTGAGATGACTATCAAAAATGATTGTCTGTGTTTTCCGAATATGCGCCTATTATGTCATAAAAGCTGTGCTGGTAGACAGTTCGCTAGGTTTTAACACACAGCCTACGTGTCTAGTGGGGTGTATGTCTGTGTGTCGCGGCATGCAGAGAGCGCGGGTGATGCAACAGGTGATGTTAAAGAACGCCAAGCGCATATCGTACCCCAGCCGTGGCCAGTGCGGTCCTGATTTGAGAGATGGCAGCGTTTTCACGGCCTGCCCGTTTCATTCAAGCGCCCCACTCCACCTCCCTCACTCTCCCTGCGGTAACGCTTCCTGTTTCTCTGCCGAAATACATCCGGCCACGTGATGAGGGTGGGCTCTGGCTTTTATTTATTTATTTATTTATTTATTTTATTTTATTTATTTTTTCAAAGCGTTTATAATCATTAAATCTGAAACCGAAAAGCGTTGCCTAATAAATTTAGTTCTAACATTAATGTCGTTAAAACAGAAAACAACTTTTAAAAATCAGCAAATTATGGAGCTTCGTTAGAAAGTTAGACAGTCCTTTAAGAACATCAGCACACGTTCAAGTTATAGGCTCCTTCGGGATTTAAATCGATTTTTTTTTTTTTCCACGGTTTTCAAATCACATTTTTCACATTCTATTTTACAACATAATATACGTACAGTAGAACTACAACATAACATACGTACATTAGAACATCAAACGTGTTTGTTTGTTTATTTATAAATGTTTCTAAAGTACGGACTACAACTACTACAAAAATGTAAGTTTACGTGACTAAGGAATCGGACAACTTGATTTTCTGTATTCAATACTATAACAGATAAGAATTGTAAAATTTTACCACAAGAGGGAGCCATAAGTCAACTTCTTCTTTAGTAATCTAGTTTTAAGGACCAAACTGATCCAACATCTGACGACAACCATTACTTCTACGTTGTTTTTTATTTTATTTTATTTTATTTTATTTTATTTTATTGGAAGGTCAATCACAAAACGTGTAAATAAGAAGAAAAAGGAGAAGAAGAAAAAGAATATATGGATAAGGCTGGAATATCTTAATTTCACTAGCCAGTAATCTCCTTATTAATAGAACAGGCCAGAATAGGTCAAATTTGGCATCACTGCAAGTATTGCTAGGGTCTGGGAAATAAATTATGAAAATTAACCATGGTTTTACTACAAAAAATAAATAAATAAATAAAAAATAAATAAATAAATAAATAAATAAATAAAAAATAAAAAATAATAATAATAATAATCATGGTTTTGCTACACTAACCATAGTTTAACCATGGTATTTGTAGTAAAACTATGGTTATACAAATGGTAATCAATGTGCCAAAAAAAAACATGCTTACTACAATTATACTATAATAAAACCATGGTTAATATTCGTAAAGGAGCAAATATTATCAAAACGTGACCCTGGACCACAAAACCAGTTATAAGTAGCACGGGTATATTTGTAGCAATAGCCAACAATATATTGTATGGGTCGAAATTATCTATTTTTCTATTGTGCCAAAAATCATTAGGATATTAAGTAAAAATCATGTTCCATTAAGATATTTTGTAAATTTTCTACGGTAAATATATCAAAACTTAATTTTTGATGAGTAATATGCATTGCTAAGAACTTCATTTGGACAACTTTAAAGGCAATTTTCTCATTCTATTTTGATTTTTTTTTTTTTTTTTTTTTTTTTGCACCACATGTATCTCAGCCAAATATTGTTCTATCCTAACTAACCATGCATCAGTGGAAATCTTATTTATTCAGCTTTCAGACGATGTATAAATCTCAATTTCAAATAATTGACCTTTATGACTGGTTTTGTGGTCCAGGGTCACATATTACTTATTAAAATGATCTCTGATTTCTTTTCTATATAAGAAAATTTAACCCCAAGTAAGATTTGATTCAAATAATTGTATGTTGCTTTTAATAAGCAGAGACAGGTGCATGATGAGTCAGATCTTTGAGTTTTGTTTTGGGTTTCACAGCTGAGAACAGCTGACACATATTTAGATTAAATCCATTGAACGTGAGTCATTATTTTATTATAGTAAGCAGTACTGAGCCTTACATGAATGCCTTTTCAAGAAGTTTATTATGAGCTACAGCAAATTCTTCGCACAGGCTAGAAATGACAAACATTGACCGATGAGTCAAAAGCAACTGTTAGTCACAAAAAAAGGTAGACTAGGCAATTATACTATAAAATGTAACAATCATTGTGCTGTACGTCTCTATATCTAAAATAAAAGTAATACTTTTCACACTGCATATGTTTCTTTTGGTTAGCTAGATTTTAAACCCTGACCACTAAAACAAGACACATTATTACAATAATAGGCATGCACAAGCCTGTTCAAAAGTTCTAAAGAGCACTTTTATTAGCAAATATATTATTTTTGATAAAAGCTTTTCTATTTAACTCTAAGAATAAATGCTATTTAATTAAAGAATAAAATGTTAGGAATAGCAGTGCTATGCTGTCTGATCAGATGTCTTTGCCACAGTCAGGACACAGGATGTCATCTCTCTCCGTCAGGAAGCCACGGCCCACCAGGGACACCAAACACTTCTTGCAGTTAAAGCAGTCATTGTGCCACTGTCTCTCTTCAAAGGAAATGTATTTGCTGCCTCCCAGACCTGCAAAGGACATGACAGTAGCAAAAAACAAAGCTTCAGATAGTAATAATGTCATGGGAAATATGACCATTATTTGCTTAAGTGTGGACAAGAAGATTGCTGTGAGACTCATACAGGTCCTGAGGTCAGAAAGACACAATTTCAACACCAAAATAAAATTATTTTACAGCCTTATGTCATTCCAAACCTGTAGGACTTTGTATTTTCGTTGAAACCCAAAAGATTTTTATTGAAAATATCTTTGTTTTGTTTTTTTTTTTTCCAATATAAAAAACATTAATTAGAAACTAGGCTCAAAATGACAGAAAAGCACAATAGAAACATCATAAAAGTGATAGAAGATGTCAGTTTTGGTCTGTTTCATACATAATCACAATTGTATGGCTTCTGAACACCAGAAATACTGCACAAATTTTCATCCAAACTTCTTTTATAATAACTACATTGTCATTTTCTGTCAATGTTGAGCTTAATAGCTCCAATCCTGATTCACTTTCACTGAAAAACGGTAGCCAAGTTTAAAAAAACAATCATATTTTTGTAATGAAGAAATAGCCTTATGGATTCAATCAACTGATGGATAGAAACAAATCCCTGCTGTACATTTTTAACTTTTTTGACCATCTGTTTCAGTCAGAGATACAGTACAGTACTGATAAGCACATTCTAAAGATAAGGAGATGTAAATGTGTTGGTTGCTAATACCACTAATAGGGGTGGTGCAGGCAGCACACTTCTTGGCATACAGATTGCAGAAGCAGTTGAGGCAATAGGCAAAGTCATCACGAGAGGTGAAGCGCTGGCCAGACAGCTGCTGCTTACAGCCAGTACACAAGAAGCAGTCCTTATGCCATGGCTGGTCATGGTAGGTCACGCCCCCAGTGGTGATTGGCTGAGAGGAATTATAAATTTGTGATGTCATATAAAACTTTTTATTCAAAGCAAAATCTTACATTCCAGCTGTTCTTACCTTCTTGCAATGCACACACTGCAGTGCAAACTGCTTCTCGTAACAGGCCACACAGTAGTTACTGTTGTCCTTAGGAATGAAGCTCTTGGTTCCAATAGGCTGCTGACAGCGCTGGCAGGTAAAGCAGGTCTCATGCCAGCTGTTCCCCTTGTGCTCCATTTTCCTGGAGCCTGGGAGAAATAGAGCAAATTGCAAACAATTAAGCAAATATTCAATGACTTGGCTGGATAATAGCGAGGATGGATTATAGCCTATGTATTAAAGGGTTAGTTTACCAAAAATTAAATTTAATCCTTATTTACTCATGGTGCATTCAATTACTGAGGATGTTTGTATTTACCATTTATGCATAAAATTCAACACAGTTTTTAACTATATATCTAAAAAATAATGAATAGAGAATATGTTGTATGTTATATGTTTTGATTCAGTTTATGAAGGTGCTGTAAATTCAGTCATTATGAATTTTATTGTAATTTTGCAATACTGTGCTATTTTGCACAAGCAATTCGTAAATCAGGGGGAAAAAATCATTAATTTTAACACATTTATCATTTATACACTGCATCTATTGTATGTGACATGGTTTCTTAAAAAAAGCTAATAAAGACATTGTGAAAGAATTCCAATGAATTTCATAATTTCATTTCACATGTCATGCAAGTATGTTAGTTTGGAATCCCGTTTCCGCCACTGAATTAAAAAAAAAAAAAAAAAAAAGGTAATTCCGACTTTTAATCTCACAATTCTGACTTTTTTTTTTTTTTTTTTTTCTCAGAATTGTGTCATACAAACTTGCAATTCTGACTATTTTTTCTCAGGATTGTGAGATATAAACTCACAGTTAGTAGTATTAAAGTCAGAATTATGAGATATAAACTTGCAATTGCGAGTTATAAAGTCGGAACTGCAAGACATAAACTCGCAATTCTAAAAAAAAAGTGCAATTCTGAAAATGTAAAAATTTCTCAGAATTGTGAGTTTATGCAGTTTACGCAATTCTGACTTCATTACACACAATTGCGAGTTAAGTCAGAATTGTGATATAAACTCACAATTCCGAAAAGAGTCTTTTTCCTTCAAAATTGGACTTTATAACCGGCAACTGTGAGTTTATATCTAACAGTTCTGAGAAAAAAAAGTCAGATCTCGCAATTCTGACTTTATTTCTCACAATTGCGAGTTTATATCGCACAATTTTGAGAAAAAAGTCAGAAGTGCAAGTTTAAATCTCGCAATTCTGACTTAATTTCTCAGAATTGCAAGTTTATATCTCTCAATTCTGACTTTATAACTCACAATTGTGAGTTTGTATCTCACAATCATGAGGAAAAAAAATAGAATCGAGAGTTTGTATCACACAATTCTGAGAAAAAAAAAAGTCAGATTTGTGAGATAAAAGGTTGCAGTATCCATTTTTTAAAATATCTTTTATTCAGTGGTGGAAATGGACTTCCATAATATGTGACAGGAATATGCATCAAAAAAATTCACTGGAGTCTGGGTGTTACCTGGTGCCTATTTTTGGTATAATGCCCTAAATATCTCACAGGAACCTTGCATTTTTTTAATATCAACTTCAACTTTGGAACATAACTTATTTAGACATATAGTTTTCATTTTATAGCAGTTTTAGATTAAAAAATATTTTGTAAAATATTTATTTATTTTGTTCTCTTAAAGATAAAGGTTCTTTATTGGCATCAGTGGTTCTATGAAGAACCTTAAACATCCATGGAACCTTTCAAATGCAGAAAAGGTTCTTTATAGTCAAAAAAGGTTCTTTAAAATGGTTCTTTTAGGTACTGTTCACTGAAAGGTTCTTTGGGGAACCAAAAATAGTTCTTCTATGGCATTGCTGTGAAAACACCATTTGGAACCTTTATTTTTAAGAGTGTAAATACTTTTTAGTACAGTACATTTTCTTTACAGTAAACTTAAACTTCTATAACTTTTTCATACTTTTATATTTTGAATGATTTCACTTCAGCAAAAATCTGCTGATTGTCTTCTTTAAAAAGAGCCTCCAAAAAGCCACTTTTAGCTTTGTAGCATTCATGAATTACAACAATTTCAGTTTGGATAGTGCATTTTATCAGTTAAGGGGTTAAATCTTTTCATCATATGAAGTGAAATCTCTTCAGAAGATTTGGATTAAACCAATCAATTCATATGCATTACTTTTACAATGTCTTTAGGAACTTTTTGAAGTTTTGGTGGAATGGACATTCAATGAAGGAACAAAAATCTCTCAGGTTTCATTTCAAATATCTCAATTTGTGTTTCAAAGAGGAATGAAAGTCTTATGGGTTTGGAATAACATGAGGGTGAGTAACTGATGACAAAAGTGAGTAAGTGACTTTCATTTTTGGGTGAGTTATCCCTTTAAATTGATTCATTCAGTTTCTCAGCTCTCCCATAGTAAAGTTAATTATTGCTGTTATGTCATTAGCTGCTGTCCAACACTACAAACATCTCATTGTGATGAATCTTAATGTATCATTCTGTTTCTGAAGTACATGTCTAAAGAACAGATTAAGCAAATGTTTTACTTACCTGGCATTATGGTCTTTTTGCACTCAAAACATTTAGAAGAATACTCATTAGAGTAGCACTCAGTACATAGTAGCTGCTCGTCCTTGGTGGAGAACGGTTTGTCCACCAAAGAACGGTGACATTTAAAGCAGTGGAAGCAGTCATCGTGCCAGTGACGGTCCTTATAAGACAGATCCTGGGGACAAACGCATACTGGTAAGGACAGTTTGAACCTACACTGTTTCACATGCATTAAACTTGGATTTAAGGTAGAGTGTGCTTGGCCTCAGTGCTCGTTTTTAGCCTTTGAACAGCTAATTAGGGAGAACGGGAGGGTAAAGCGTTCCTCAATGTCAGCTTCACAGCAGGTTGCTTGCCAGTGAGAGCCGCAGGTGCTGGTTTCTGCGACCAATCGCAGTATGATCTGCCAATCGGAGTATGTTAGTGAGAATCTGTCCCGGGCTGTGTGCTCACATTGCCTTGGGATGAGCCTATGACACCAGTGCTTTAATTATCCACCAATTTGGAAAGAGAGAGTGTGTGTGTGCTTGTTAAATAGCTGGCCCAAGGTGCTATGAGGTCATTCTGACTGCCTGCGACTAGAGCGGGGAGTAGCAGCTAACTGGGCCAAGGACGGGCCACACAGATGTGGCCCCACCCCAGGCCTGTCCTCCAGACTGGTGACAGCCTCCTCATCAGGACTAATGACCATGTAATGTGACACTAACGACAGAAAGTCACAGAAGCAGTCGGCAGGGAATGTATTTCTAAAGTAACGTTATCACTGTATGGTTCTTGTATATCATCTATAACATTTACTATAACACGATTTTTTTATTTGTTTGTTTGTTTTATCGTGAAACATTGTGCAGTGGTGGGATTTTTCACCCATTTCATTATCTGGAATAAAAAAATGAATTCAATATGATTGTGCAATAGCACACTTTAAGTATGATTTACCTCTAAAGAACAGATCCATAGCATAGATTTTAAAGGAATAGCTGAAAATGAAAAATTTCCTGTTATATCCTCACCTTCATCAGTTTTCCAATCCCCTAAGACATCCACACACATTTATTGTTTTTGTTCATCTACTGAAAGTCCACGCAACCAAAATATTCATGCTTCAAAAAGACACTGTAACACTGAGAAAAAAGGGGGAAAAAGCACAGTCCTTTTTTAAAAGGTACACCTTTGTACCCTATTTACCCATAAAGGTGCATATTTGTGACCCTGGACCACAAAACCAGTTATAAGGGTCAATTTTTTGAAATTGAGATTTATGTATCATCTGAAGCTGAATATATAAGCTTTCCATTGATGTATGGTTTGTTAGGATAGGACAATATTTGGCAGAGATACAGCTATTTGAAAATCTGGAATCTGAGGGTGCTAAAAAATCTAAATAATGAGAAAATCGCCTTTAAAGTTGTCCAAATGAAGGTCTTAGCAATGCATATTACTAATCAAAAATTAAGTTTTGATATATTTACGGTAGGAAATTTACAAAATATCTTCATGGAACATGATCTTTACTTAATATCCTAATGAATTTTGGCATAAAAGAAAAAACATTTTGACGTATACAATGTATTTTTGGCTATTGCTACAAATATGCCTATGCTACTTATGACTCAAATTTGTACATTAAAGATACACAAAAGTGTACATATTAGTGCCTTAATGTTACATATTAGTATCTTTTGAAAGGGTAGCACAATCAGTGACAACTTTTGTACCTTTTTTCTGAAAGTGCTTTAATTTAGGCTTTTATTCACATATAAACATTAATAAATACACAATGTTTTTTGTACTTTTTGTATCGTAATTTTGGTTGTGTGGACTTTCAATGCGATTTCAAAATGACCTTTAAAAATATATTTACATAATTTGTACTCCTGGAGACGAATAGGAGTCTTATTTAATGGTTTGGAATGGAGAAGGATGAGTAAAAGATGACAGAATTTTCATTTTTTAAATCTCTTTAATGTATAAAAAGTATAGTGATGTTTGCCTTTACAATACCTTTACAGAATTTATTAATCTTGGTTCATATTAATTTCTACATTATTTAAGGCTGAACAGTTCTGTTGCTTCATTATGTCTAATGAATTGGAACAATAATGCAAAAGGTACCTATTATAATATAAATTACCTTTAAAAAAAAATAAAAATACTGAAATGTTTTTGTTGAAATGACAATGTATTTTATCTGTAATGTTTATAGTAAGTAAAGGTTATAAAAAGTTTAAATTTATCTTTGAAACGACAATGGAGGTCAGTGTGTCCATTACCAAGGTGAATGAGTGCAGGTAATTCCAGAAAAGCTCATCTGGTCTCTTTGTTTGGTTTTGGACTCACTCCCTAGCACTGATTTCCTGCTGGGTTCAATCCAGAATGCATGAGCTGGCATTCATTCGCCACGATTCCCCGCCACTCTCCTGGTGATCTCTCAGCTTTCAAGTGGTCATACAAAGCTCTAAATCATTGTGTACAGTGTTACTAAATAAAAATGGTCAAATAGCCAGTGCTAAGACCATCTCGCTCCAGATACTGAGTTCTGAGTAATATAGTGCACAGTTCGTTTTTTTCTTTTTTTTTATTAGTATTATTATTATTATTATTATTTTTTAACTGTACATTTAAAGTACTCAATTACAGTTTTTACTGTAGTGTGTTATTTGATGTTACATTTAAAGTTCATTTATTTTAACTTTTCTACATTTTAACTTTATCATTAAGCACTAAGAGTATCTTAAAGTGAACTTCTTTTTCACAGGAGCAGCTCCAGCTATTTTGTATTTGAAACATTTTGTTTGTGAAATTAAAATATATGAAGATGAACATACTCTGTTGTTGCAGCCAATGGGTTTCTTGCACTCCTCACAGGTGTTGGAGTAGAGGCTCTCATAGCACTTCACACAGTATGGATTTTCATCACGCAGAACATACTTCTTCCCAAACAAAGACTCCTTACAGTAGTGGCAGTCATAGCGTTCCGCCATCTTGGATTTAAACAGTTCCTAGAAGATAAACATGTTTTAAATGGTGCAGACAGGCTGAGGGGGTCATTGAAAATGGCATTGTTAAGCATGAAACTTAACTTGTAGGCCTATAATACCAGTGCTTAACATCTTCTAGATAAAGGCTAACTTTATGACGCAAACTTTCTAAAGCAAGAGCGGAAGGCGTGCCAGTGTATTAGTCCCAGCTGTTGTGTCTCCCTCAGTAAAGCCCTGCTAATATTCCTGCATTATCCCTCAGAACTGTGTCCAGACTGGCTTTTGTGCACACAATGCTTACTCATTCTGAGCTCCACACCAAACTTGTGGCTTATAGAGACGCAAAAAATTCCCAGTAAACAACAAGAAGCTTCTTAAGAGTTTGGAAATAAAATGTCTAGTGAGTGGCTCTAAACCTAACCAATGGTGTTAACAAAATCATACATAAGCTAAAAACACATTTGATGAAGTAACCATACCATTTTTTGCTTTCTTGAGCTTTCATAAGTGTCATGATTTGTTTTTCACATCGCAAGTGCAAAACTGTAGGCCTACCAGGTGAAGTTCAGAGCAAGTTTACAATGTCAAAAAAAGCCATGCAGCTAGTCCATACAGCTAGTTATGTGATGCAAACATGATTATTGTTAGTTTACAAATCATGTACTGAGGTAAAAGTGTTTTGAGGTAATTGTGACCTTCAAAATAACTTGATAGACTCTTTTATGTACTGTGTGTCTCCCGCAGAAAGGTAATGGAGTTAGCTAAATCTGCACCGTGAACACTTGTCAGATCACACTGTTGTATCTGAATGGATTCTCTGATGTGTCCTCAGCCTGGCTGGCTGGCACCAACACTGGGCACCAGATCAAGACAAGTCTCAGTGGTTCCAGCTGTCCCCTGTGTGTCCCTTACTATCAGTAAAGAGACATATCTCCCTCAGTCTCCTTTGTCTCAAACAAAGAGCTTAGCTGGAGAATCTTTTGAGTCATCTGAATCACTTTTGAACCATAATAAAGCCCCAAACCAACCCACTCATTTCCAATTAAACCAAAAGTGATAAAGTTAAACATGCAGCTAATTAAAGACTACAAGAAGGCCTCTGTGTGTGGAACCCTTCATCCATAACTGGATAAAGGAATGACAGGTGGCTATGGAGATGCCAGACACATTTATTTATCCTCATACCAACTAGGAAATAAAAAAAAATTACTAAATACCAGTACTAAAACTCTCCTTGAAACTAAAACTCTGCCAGTTTTAAAACTCTGCTTGAGGTATAAATCTCAAACCTAGATGATGGAAAATACAGTCAATAATCATTTTGTAATCGACAGTTTTAAAATACTTTCCACACCACTTTTCACTGTTCCATCTCTAATGTGTCATAATAAATAACCAATATAAGTAAAATATGATTCACAGAAAAGTATTTGTCTAAAAGTAAATAGTCAAAAAATAATTTAAAATTCTTCAGAATAGACAAAATAGAATAGAATTCAGAATGGAATTCTTCAGGATAGATAGATAGATAGATAGATAGATAGAATGTGAAACTTTTCATGCATTGGAAAAATTAATATATAAAATATAGAGAGTGATACTTATATTTTTGTGCAGATGTTTTTTTTTTTTTTTTTTTTTTGGAGAAAAAAAAAAGAACCTGTAGTTTCAGTGCAGATTGAGAAGTTGCAGATTTCAGCTTCAGTGCAGCTTTCTAGATGCTAATATAAAGCAACAGGCTAAAGCTGGTGGAATTAGTGGAGGGGGAAAGATGATATGACAAATCTTTAAAAAGCATACAGCTATAAAACACAGAAATGAGAAGAGAAGAGAAGAGAAGAGAAGAGAAGAGAAGAGAAGAGAAGAGAAGAGAAGAGAAGAGAAGAGAAGAGAAGAGAAGAGATGCCCTACTTGCCTGTCCTGTGCAGTGATGTGCTGTGCTATGAGTCTTTGATTCTTGAAAGAGCGATGGAGGAGCGGCTCCTGTGCTCCTCTTTATTGGATTACTCCCCCTTTGGAAGGGGCAATGGGGTGATTGAAATGGGTTGGACACTTTATCAGGAACTATAAATACATAGGCACTACTAAGCCAGTACTTCACAGTGCATGTCCATATGTACCAATTCTGTAAAGATATATCTTAAATGTGAATTTATAAATCTCTAATGTGAATTTAATCATTACAGCATATAGGACATTCACATTCACATCCTAAAGTCATCTTTTAAACTGTAAAGACCATCTTAGACCATGCAGGGCTGTGTTTCTTAAAAGCATTGTAAGCCTAAGTTGGTCATAGCTCCACTGATGGCAATGGGTCTACGATGTACTGAGGCTTACGATGCTTTTGCGAAACACAGCCTTGGATGATAACCAACAAGACTTCTGTTGTCATACAGTTCCACCAATAATACCATGCTGGATGATGAAGGAAGTTCTGCTGGTTCTAAAGTTCTTGTTGGGATGCCACTGGGATACCCACTGTCTTAAATTTTAGACAAGCACCATCTTATTTCAGTCATTCATGCCCTGAAAATCATCTATGCTGTCTCTTTCATTCCACATGCAAGATATTACATTTGCATTTCTATTTCTATTATGCACTTTTACAAAGTTTTGATTTTGTTTTGGGGGTGTACTAGAACATGCTATCATGCTTGCTGGTTCGAAAAACTTTATTTTTCACATAATTTATGTTATTACAATACCTTTCTCCCCACAAATGGCTCCTGGCACAAATAGCTTGATTAGCTCCGGGTTTGATGAAGGCCCGCCTTCCGAAAAACAAAATGTGTTGTGATTGATAAGCTGTCCCACTGCGTTGTGATTGGCGAACAGCTTAGACGGTGTTTAAGTACTGCCACGCCCCTTGTCAAAGCAGCAAGTTCCGTCTGCTCCGTTATAGTTAAGGATATATTAAGGTGTAGTTGACGCTACAGTATAGTTGGGTCCTATTGCCAGCCTGTGAGATCGCTGATGCATGATATTATTGTGCTAATTTATTATATTATTTACATACTTAGTTTCATTGGCCAAAACCAGCTCCAGCATAAGGCTAAAAGCAGCCAAATGTTTTTTAATATGACTTAATTTGTATTTAACATGACAACAATTAAATAAAAACATTGTAAGTTGTCACACGCACCGGATCACGTGAGGTCACGAGGCACCGGAAGTAATCTCCGTGGATATATAAACAGGAAGCAGGTAGTGTTCAGCACCGCGGGTCTTTGGGCGGAGTGCGCGATCCTCCGTTCGGATCTCACCGCTCTGCAAGCGGATCACGATGACCTGGCCGCTGCACAAGCTCCGCCCGCCGAACCAGTCTGTCTTATTCCCCCGTCTCTTCCCCCCTGAATCAGCCCAAAATTCCGGATAAGTGGGATGGGTCTGGAACTAAGTGCGATGTTTTTCTCACCAACCTCTCTCTTGTCTTTGAGTTCCAGCCATCCCGTTACCCCACAGACCGAAGTCGGATTGCACTGCTCACTTCACTCCTCACGGGGCAGGCAGCAGAGTGGGCTACGGCGGTCCTGAAGGCTAACGGAGACTCTGCCCACTCTTACCCCGCGTTTACAGCCGAACTCAGGACCGCCTTCCAGCATCCTGAGAGCGAGGTGGAGGTAGACTCACGCCTGTACCATCTAAAGAAAGGAGGGCGCAGCGTCAGCAAGTACACCACCGAATTCTGTACTCTCGCTGTTCAGACCACCTGGAGTGATGCTGCTCTCCGCACAGCCTACTATGAAGGGCTTTCCACCCGTCTTAAAGACGAATTGGCTGTGCGGGAGCTTCCTGCCACCCTGGAGGGCATGATACAGCTGGCCCTCCGGGTGGACCAGAGAATGAGTCATCCTTCTAAACATCTCTTCCGTTCTTCCACAGGTCCAACCAGTCACCCAAGGTTTCCGGAAGCATCCGCCACCACCTATGCTGTCGCTGCATCTTCTTCTCCTCCACCTGTTGCCTCAGAGGCCCACTCCAGCGGAGCCGGGGAACCCATGCAAATAGGACGCACCTCCCTGTCGGCAGCAGAGAGGGCCAGACACTACCACGAAGGTCTATGTGCCTATTGCGCCTCACCGGACCACCACCGTGCCATCTGCCCTCTGCGTCCGGGAAACGGACAAACCAGGTGAAGAGGGGGAGGTCTTCATCTGGTTTTTCTGCTGCGGAAACCTACCCCGAGACCACCATTTCCCGGTTGCTGCTCCAGGTATCAATCCTCATGGGCCACCAACGGATCGTGACCACCGCGTTCGTCGATTCGGGCGTGGCTGGGAATTTTATCGATCAGGATTATGCTGCCCAATTGGGGATTGTAACCGAGGTGTTATCCCAACCTTTAAACATCACTGCCATTGACGGTCGCCCCCTCAATCTCAGCCCCATCACTCATCGCACCAAAGACCTCACTCTGATCATCGGCACACACGTTGAGACCATCAAGCTCTACATCACCAAGATCTCCTCACCTCCCATCATCCTAGGACATCCGTGGCTGGTCACTCACGACCCCTTCATTGCCTGGACCACCAACCGGATTGTGCACTGGGGCGCGACTTGTCAGGAGCTCTGTCTCCGGGCCAAGGTTGGGACGTGCTCTGGGGAGTCCGAGGCTTTCGATGTCGACCGCGAGGGCGTCCCCGTCCAGTACCGCGATCTGGCCGAGGTCTTCAGTAAGCGCAGTGCGGCCCGGCTGCCCCCGCATTGTCCCTACGATCTCGCCATCGATCTCGTGCCAGGCACGGTACCACCCCGCGGCCACCTCTACTCCCTGTCAGCTAAGGAAAAACACGCTATGGAGGAGTATGTTGCTGAGGGACTTTGTGCCGGTACCATCCGTCCCTCCAGCTCGCCCGCGGCCGCGGGGTTTTTCTTCGTTAAGAAGAAAGACGGGGGACTCCGCCCTTGTGTCGACTACCGGGGGCTTAATCAGATAACCATCAAGAACCGTCACCCACTCCCACTTACCAACACCGCCCTGGACGCCCTCTCTGGTGCCCGCTTCTTTACGAAGTTGGACTTACGGAGCGCTTACAACTTGGTCCGCATCAGGGAGGGTGATGAGTGGAAGACGGCCTTCATAACCCCCACCAGACACTACGAGACACTACGTCATACCGTTCGGATTATGCAACAGTCCGGTGGCGTTTCAACACTTCATCAACGACGTGCTCCGGGACATGTTGGGTAGATGGTGCTATGCTTACCTGGACGACATCTTAATATACTCCAAGACCCAAGAGGAACACACCCAGCATGTCCGAGCCGTTCTACAGAGGTTGCTGGCCCACCAGTTGTACTGTAACTGGCCATGGATCCTCAGAAGTTGGAAGCTGTGCGCTCGTGGCCCCTACCCACGTCGCTTAAGCAGCTCCAACGTTTTCTGGGGTTCGCCAACTTCTATAGGCGTTTCATCCGGGGCTTCAGTTCAACTGCAGCGCCTCTCACTGCTCTCCCCAAACCATCACGAGGAGAATTCCAGCTCACCCCGGAAGCCACCCAAGCCTTCAAAACCCTGTGCTCTCAATTCACCTCCGCACCCGTTCTCATCCACCCCGATCCTGCCAAACCCTTCGTTGTTGAGGTGGACGCCTCCGATGTGGGCGTAGGAGCCGTTCTCTCACAGCGCGGTCCAGATGAGAAACTACACCCCTGTAGTTTTTTATCCAGAAAATTCAATTCCACGCAACAGCGTTACGGAGTAGGGGACCGTGAGCTGTTGGCCATCAAGTGGGCTCTGGAGGAATGGCGTCACTGGCTCCATGGCGGCGGTGACCCATTCATTGTCTGGACCGATCACCAGAACCTCACTGTTATCCGGCAGACCAAACAAATTAACCCCAGGCAGGCGCGGTGGGCGTTATTCTTCGAACATTTCAATTTCCATCTCTCATATCGTCCAGGTTTGAAGAATACCAAGGCTGATGCGCTCTCCCGTCAACACCAGCGAGACCTCGCCATCCCCGAGCCCGCGCCTGTCCTGCCACCTCACATCATCCTGGCTCCCATCCGGTGGGGGTTAGAAGAGAGAGTCCGCCAAGGTCACAGTCAGGAACCCCCGCCATCGGACACACCCACTGGACGCCTCTTCGTTCCTAGTGCCCTGCGTCGGGAGGTGCTCCAGTGGGGCCACGATTCCACCTTGGCGGGCCATCCGGGGGCCCAGAGGACTGCCTGCTTCATCTCTCGAGCGTTTTGGTGGAGGACGCTGAGGAGGGACGTACAGGAGTACGTCCAGGCCTGTACCATCTGTGCCCGCGAAAAACATCAACGCGCCCTCCTCCGGGGAGTTGCAGCCCCTCCCCGTACCCAAACGTCCCTGGAGTCACATCTCGCTCGACTTCGTCACTGGGCTTCCGGATTCTCAAGGAAAGAACACCATCCTTACCATCGTGGATCGGTTCTCCAAGGCTGTGCACCTGGTGGCTCTCACCGGACTCCCCTCTGTTAAGACCACCGCGGAACTGATTCTTGAGCACGTAGTCCGCCTGCATGGGTTCCCCAAGGACATCGTCTCGGACAGAGGGCCCCAGTTCACGGCCAAGTTCTGGCAGGCCTTCTGCCGTCTGGTCGGCACCACTTCCAGCTTGTCATCTGGATTCCACCCTCAGACCAACGGCCAGACGGAGCGGGCCAACCAACAACTAGAGCGCTTCCTTCGATGCTTTGCCAGCGAGCATCAGCGCTCTTGGGCTAGCTACCTCGTCTGGGCTGAACTGTCTAACAATCTCCACACCTCCTCGACCACCGGCTTAAGCCCTTTCGAGGTATGCTACGGATTTCAACCTCCCATATTCGAACATCAGGAGCCGGAGGTTGAAGTTCCGTCCGCCCAACAGTTGGTCCGCCGGTGTCGGCGGCTCTGGAACCACGCTCGTGCTGCCATTCAGAAGACCAACCGGCGTTACATCATTCAGCACCGCCGCCGACACCCTCCGGGACGGTTGTTCCATGTTGGTGACAGGGTTTATCTATCCACACGTAACATCAACCTCAAGACGGACTCCAAGAAACTCACCTCCCGTTTTATTGGCCCCTTCAAGATCACTCACCGCCTGAACCCTGTCACCTTCCGGCTCCAGCTGCCTGGTTCCCTCCGGATCCATCCCGTCTTCCATCAATCTCAACTAAAACCTGTTTTCTCTTCCCCTTTGTCTCCTCAAATCCCCGCTCCCCCCCCACCCCGGATCATTGACGGTGGTCCTGCCTACACCGTCCGGAGAATCCTCGACTCGCGAAGCCGTGGCCGTGGTACCCAGTATTTAGTTGACTGGGAGGACTACGGTCCGGAGGAGCGGTCTTGGGTTCCCGGGCGGTTCATCTTGGACCCAGCCCTCATCCAGGACTACCGTTGTCGGGTATCCTCCTCTCCGGGCCCGTCTGGTGCCGGTCCTGGAGGGGGGGGTACTGTCACACGCACCAGATCACGTGAGGTCACGAGGCACCGGAAGTAATCTCCGTGGATATATAAACAGGAAGCAGGTAGCATTCGGCACCAGACATTGAGTTCATGTTGAACTTCTGTTCAGGTCGCCTTTCCATCTTCTCGTCAACTCACGTGAGTACACCGCTCTTCGGAGCTCTTTATATATCTGTCTGTGTGCGTGTGAGAACGCAGATTTCCTGGTGGGAATCTTCACTCCATTGGAGGAGCGTTCTCAGACTAATCGCATGGTTTACCTGCTCATTCGTGCACCTCTGCATTTGAGTTCTCCACCACGCTACACGGGGACCTTCCTCGATCATTCATTTCTTGTCTTGCCTTCGTGACATAAGTTACTAATTATAATGCTTACATTACCTTAGTTGTTCAAAAAGCAGCTACAGAAAACAAGCAAAGAACATTAACATTATCAAAAAACATCATCACTGATTAGCCTAGCCTAGTCTAGTGCAAGTTTATGCATTTTTAAAAACACTTGCGTTATAAGTAAAGCTATCTACACTGTATGATGAATAAATCTCTTACCACACACTGCACACATCTGTGGTAGGTTACAGCTCTGACGAGGCCGCAGGAGCTGATCGCCACCCTAGTTAATGCTTGTGTTTATACCAGCTACACCTCAGCATGTGATTTGAACCCCTATACTGCACATGTCCGCGGCACATTACTCTCCAACACGGCCACCGGAGCTGATTGTGGCCACTCTAGTTAATGCTTGTGTTTATACCAGCAGTTTATACCGGCTTGTTGAAGCGTCCCAGAAGCGGCTCTCCACACTGCATCGCTAAATGTAGGCTAATCCCCCACCTCCTAACCCTACCCAACCATTCGAACATGCATTGTGACATCATAACACCCGGTAAACAATGCTGTAGTCCATCTTTGCAGATCTTTTTTATGCCTAAACATACACACCACACACTGACTAAAATTGAAAAAGTGAAAAAGCATAATAGGACCTCTGTAAATATTTCCAAACAACATTGGCTGTGTTGAACCAAGTTCTTGCACTATGTGTCACTGTGTCTCAAATTTAAGGTCATGCCATCCTTGGACTTTCTATGGCTTTTGTTAAGATGGTGACTAGGTGGTCTTAAAAGTACGAGTTTTAACCATTCACTTCATTCCCTAGGAACTGAATTTATGCCCTTGGCATTGTTGGTGCAAATTTTTTTTCTTATGGTATACCCACACAGAATGTTGTATATATGCTTGATATTTGCAAAGAAAACAGTACCTTTTGTAGGTTTTGGCTTTCCATCATGTCCTTTGGATTTCCTTGCCCCATCCTGGCACCCCCGCTCATCCCCATCCCTCTGGCCACAGTATGAGCAAAGGTCTGTGTGTGATACTGTACAGTTGCTTAGTGACAGAATGGAGGAATACAAGGAAACTCTGGAAGGTTTTCGTCACTACAACTGATGGTGAGTCCCAACACCTGTTTGCTCCAAACTTTATCCATTCTCATCTGTCACTCCCATGGGTACTAAGATTTCCTTATGGCTAAGGAGCTGAAATCTTATGCCAGTCATCAGTTAACACTTGAATTCCCATGATCAGATTGCAAATGGAGGCGTCATTTATCCCTGGCTGTGACTGTAATTTCCAGTGGACATAGATTATAATTAGACTACACAAAAAGCATAACCATTCTGTATTGCTAATGATTTTTTTTTTTTTTTTGTGGTGCACTTCCTTCATGCACACTTTTTGTGCAAAAAAACTGACAGGATTAATGATTTTTACACAGTCCAAAAGATATTATGCCATCTCCGTCTAATAAAAGGCACCACTGATAAAACAAGCAGCTGACCAAAACAGAAGTGGTTTTGCAGCGGAAAATTAAAGTCATTAAAAATACATTACAATGTCTTAATGCATACTTCAGTCTGATTTGAACTTGAACAGAAGACAATGTCAGATATTCTGGCCAAATATAGTCTCACTGTCTCAAAGCAATCAGAGAGATATTAATTTCAGTGACAACCGTTTAAGTATTTCTAGCTGATTGTTCCAATTGCAGACTAGAGGGAAACCCAGCTTCTTGGGCCTCAAGGTGTTGATAGTTCATACCATCAATACAACACGAGAATGTGAGGACAGAACCATGGATGCCACCAGAAGTGCACAGGCTAGGTGATTATCACACGTACGCAGGGCTGGCAGTGCCACACACCTCGCTGCTGCTGTGCCAGCCTCTCTGCCCAGTGATAAGGCCTTGGATAAATCCAGCAACTGTCTAGATTACAGTATGAGAGGTACAGCTCAAGCTCTGTAAGGTCAGCATTGATCCTCCTGGGCCATCACACTGGCTGTAAATCAACCAGCCCTGCCAGAGCTGACAATAGTGTGCAGAGCTAAAAAAGATGTGTTAATGTTGGGATATGATTTCCTTTCATAGTACAGTGATATTTGGCCTATATCTCTCCATACAGTGTACCTGGCCTTAGGTGTAGATCAGTTCAGTGCAAATATAAGTATTGTTTACCCCTGGCTCCTAAAATAAGATGAGCTCTTTTGAGAACATTAATCTTGCCTATACACTCTTAGTTCACTTCCGGAATAAAGATTCTGAATCCTGATCATTTCACCTCCATGTCATCCAAGATGTTCATGTCTTTCTTTCTTCAGTAGGAAAGTAATTCCGTTTTTTGAGGGAAACACTCCAGGATTTTTCTCCTAATAGTGGATGTCTTTGTGGTTAAGTACAACCCCAATTCCAGAAAAGTTGGGGCGTTTCATGAAATGCCATAAAATCAAGAATATGTTCTCTGTTCATTCTCTTTATTTAAAAGGAAAGTTGATGTGTTGCATCCATGAAAATCGAAATTTAGTTATATTTGCAAAATAAAATTAAAAGTTGGCTACTGAAAATATTGGATTTTAGTTTTGTACTTTAGTCAAATAAATAAAGGTTAAAGAGAATGAACAGAAAACATATTATTGATTTTATGGCATTTCAACTTTTCTGGAATTGGGGCTGCATATACATTTTCATAAAAAAAAAAAAAAAAAAAAGACCAATCGTTTCACTAGATAAGACCCAGCTAGGATCATGTAGAGCTCTTTGAAGCTGCATTGAAACTGCAGTTTGGAAGTTCAAGCTGTTGAGAACCATAGAAGCCCACTATATGGGGAAAAATCCTGGAATGATTTCCTCAAAAATTTCTTTGCGACTGAAGAAAGCCAGACATAAACATTTTGGATGACACGGGGTGAGCAAATTATCTGGACTTTTATAAAGTGAACAAATCCTTTCCATTGCACAAAAGGTTCTTTATAGGTTTTTCATATATACCAAGAAAAAAAACTATTACAAATTTATTTAAAAAACTTAAAAACTTTGATTGCAATAAAGATCTTTGATTGCATTGTAGCTGCATATGTAGCTATTTCTATGCTACACTCTTTTATGCTAAGGAATGCCACACGTTTCTTACAGATGCTAAAGATTATATGGAGTACACATCTAAAAATGCCATCTAAAATCACCTGAAAGCAATTAATTCAGAAGTCCAGCCACCACTGTGTACCAACAGTGCAAACTTTGTTCGTTTCCATTTGAATGATTTGTACATGGCATGAAAATCTTTTTATCCAATTTTGCTGTCTATTTTTGTAGAAAATCCTGTTTTATGAATTAATTTATGATAACTGATGTTTTTAACTTACATTATGCAATATGTGCTCTGATTCACCATCTGTGATCTGCTGCTGGGGCAACCGAGGTTTGCAACAACTGTATTATCTTTTATTTTGGAACATAATGTTGCTACTCATCAGAGGCAGCACATACAAGAGGTCTCTGACGCATGAAACGGACCCCCATAGAGGCTCTGTGTAAGAGACCACTGGAGTCCAGCAACAATATCCAAATCTCTCAGTGACTGTGCAAAATTCCACAGCTACAACCTAACACAGCAAGCTGCAATTAGCTTGATACGTTTTACGTACATAGCATAACATCATTAGAGTCGTAATTTTCCCCACTGGCTACTGGGTCCTGCAAAGTACCATAAACACTGTCTGGAGTCAATGCAAATTAAGTTAGGAAAGGTTTAGATGCTCATGACATTCCTTTTTTTTTTTTTTTTCCTAAAACTTTATAGTGTCATGAGACTTTTGAAAGAAACACATTTAGGCTTATGCATATTTTTACATGTTCACCGCTGTTTTTTTTTTTTTTTTGCAGTATTGGGTTGTAATTGCTGTTTCTTGAACTTAAAATAGCAATGACCTGCTATCGGCATAGATAATTTACCATGTAATTTCATCATAGTGATTTCAAGAAGATATAGGATTTCTTTTGGAACAAACAAACTTAATATCACCACCAGAACATCTGGTTACTCATTAAAACTGGTCTGGAAAGGTCAACGGAACTTTGTGTTTTTCCATGCAAACTTTGTGTTTTCAATCTAACCAATCTCACATTTGCATTTATTTTCCTGGCAGATGTGCTCTTAAAAAATTGTGTGTTCAAAATTCTCTACACGAAGTTTTAAAATTAGACACCTATGGGAGAGGGTGCCTGGTGGTCTGCAGATCATTTAAGAAACTTATTACATGAAGGGACAGTTCACCCAAAAATGAAAATTCTGTCAATTACTCACCCTTATGTCATTCCAAATCCTCATCATAGGTGTTAGACAGTAACACTCTCTCATATGAAGACATTTGTGAGTGTTTAAAATAGATCTAAGCAACATGAGTGCTGTCCTTACTGTCCATAAATATAGATTTGAATCTTTTCAGAATTGTTTGTCAGAAACTAATTCTCACACAGCATTTTTTTTTTAATCTTTTAACAGCTTGGTTTGATACATGATCTCAGACAAATGACTAAGTTACATGTACTTGGTTGTCATTAATCTAAGATCTTCTAACCCATGAGGTAACTTTAAAGCACACCATGTTCTGTCCCTTCATTTTAAAGTACCATATGAATGTTTATTACAGAAACATTAACTTGCTAATGAAATTACATTAACTAGTTCCTTGCTGTTCTGTGTCCACATATTGAATTATATGGGGGTCAGACTTATAGTATATGCTGACTTTAACAGATGTCATGATTACTTAAACAACTGTATTAACTTAGTACCAATGCTTAATTATCAACCTGGGCACATGACATAATTAAAAAGTCAAAGGTCAAAACTACATGAAGCATGTGAAAAAAATTACACTCACTGAAAGATTTAAGAAGGTTTCTAATGATAAATGCAAGGCCAATGACAAGTCTTCATTATAAGTCTTTGCATTATAACTTACTTGTGTAAAAGGTCACCAGAGTATTTACTACAGTAGCATTAACAAACTGGCTCCAAAAACAAACAAACAAATGAATTCAGAAAAGTAAAATAAAGTGACCATAAATGACCCTCTACTTTTACGTCAGTTTGTGAGTTGCTAGATCTCTAAAGAGTGGTGGCATTATATTTGGTCAATACACAAAGACAAACTTGTGTTCATTACTTGAGCATATTACCTTTATGTGTTGTTAAATTGAAAAAACACATCAGTTTTAGGATTCTCAAGCATTGCTTTTGTAGTTAACAGCATTTTGTTAACTAAGTCTTTAACCAAACGTTTGAAGTTTTTCCAAGTCTTCACAAACAAATTCCTGCTGACACCAATTATGCAATTATTTCAGAAAGCCTTCTTTTCTCCTTAACTCCTCTCTATTTCTGTTCTCTGTACACAGAAGATCTGGGACATATTTAGCAAAGCATTCCATCCCAGGTGCAGAAAATTAGAGTAAAGGATTTGTATTAAAGTCTTCTGAAGACCGTGTCTCTGGTTGTTGCCACAGGAAAGTGTTAATGTATATTATTGTGTTTTGTATATTATTTAATTTTAGAATGGAACTTCCTTAAATTGGAACAAGAGTTTTTCCCCCATCTGTTTCTTCCAGTTGTCTTTATGTACTTATGAGTTTGGATATATTAAGACTGTTACTGTCACGGTTGTGTGTGGAAGGAGATGTAGGAAGACGAAATAACAAGTCTTTAATAAAATCCACAATAGGAAAATCTAGACAGGAACGGCAGGGAAACACACACCAGCTTAACCTTAAGATCCAACAACAAACACTAACACCCCTATACAAGTTGTATTCAGTTCAATGATACAGTGACAGGTGAGGGTGATTAACCAATAAGGACTAAACAAGGACAGGAACTGGAAAGAGCATATATGGGCACAGAAGGGAGAAACCAACATATACAGTCCACAGGGGTGTGACATTACAAAAAAAACAAAAAAACAAAAAAAAACAAAAACAAAGCAGTGGACGTGGGATAGTAACAAAGTCAGTGTAGGAGGAGGTTCAGGCAGAGGACGGACTCCCGGGAGGAGGACAACAAACAAAGTCCAGGGTGGTGACGATGGAGGGAGGAGCCATGGAGGAGACAGAAGGGTCCACGATGGACCATACGGAGGGAGGAGCCAGGGAGGAGACAGAAGGGAGCAGGAGGAGCCAGGCGAGACCCAGACCGCAGCGTGATGGTAGCCCACGGCGGAGCCAATGGAGGGAGGAGCCATGGTAAAGGAAGGGGTGACAACTCCAAGGGGCCGACCGACGGCGGTGGAGCAGGTGGAGGTGGAGCCCGAGGCGGAGAGCTGATGATCCTGGGCGACACTGAGGATCCAGAGGGCCAAGGCTGAGCCCAAGGCTCTGGTGACCGAGGCGGAGGCGGAGATCCGGAGGTCCGTGGTGGAGCCAGAGCGTCAGAGGACTGAGGCGGAGCTGGAGGGAGGGGGGGGGGCCAACAGAGCCGGTGGGACAGAGCGACGAGGCGCAGCCAGAGGAGTGGAGTCCTGAGGCGATGGCGGGACGACGACCGACCAAGGCGGAGCCGGAGGGACGAGGGAGCCCGGTGGGCCGATGGGCGACAGTGGAGACGAGGGAGCTAAGACCCGGGGTGGAGCCGCTGGGTCGGAGGGCTGAGGCAGAGTCCAGGACTCAGAGGCTGAAGGTGGAGACGAGGGATCCTTCAGCCATGACGCTGATGGAGACTGGCAGACCCGTGGTGAGCCCACCGTACAGATGGTGGGCTGAAAGTGAGCAGAGGGGCTGTCAGGAGACAGCGGTGGTGGGACTGAGGCAACTGGGATGATAGGAGAAGATAAAAGGGGGAGGGTGGGTGGGAAATCCATGCAGGTAGACAGTTCAAGGCAGACAGATTGTTCAGGGCAGGCAGGAAGTTCCACATATATATCCTCAGAGAAATCAATCAAATCTAGTTCCACATTTAAAGGTCCCAGATCCAGACATTGCTCACCCTCAGCGGCGGTGCAGTGGGCGGTGCTGTCCTCAGCATCCTCACGCCCCACTGGAACTTCCACCGTCGCGGGCATTGTGGCCAGCTCTTGCACCTGGTCGGACTCGATAGGCTCAGGCTCCGTAGCGATCTCTCGTGTTGTCGCTCCCATTGGTGATGGCTCTGTCGCTCTCAGCTTTGGCTCTCCGTCTGTAGTGGGCTCGGGCTCGGGCTCCACGAGTCGGGGTGTGGGTTGGCAGGGCTCTGGGTGGGCCAGCGGGCTGGTTCTGGATTGGGGCTGGACACTCTCCAGACACCGGAGGATCCCTTCCCTCCGGCTCAGTCCTGTGGTGTCTGGGAGGTCCACAGGGTGGTAGTAATTGGTCCCAATCCAGAACAAAGAGTTGATTGCGGCGTCGTTTAGCCCTGACATCATTGCTAGCCTGCAGAACTCCTGGACATAATCCGCAAATGGGAGATCTCTGCGGGCTAGGGCAGAGAAGCGAGCAGCAACTTCTGGTTGGATCTTCTGTCATGGTTGTGTGTGGAAGAAGACGTAGGAAGACGAAATATAACAAGTCTTTAATAAAATCCACAATAGGAAAATCCAGACAGGACCGGCAGGAAAACACACACCAACTTAACCATAAGATCCGACAACAAACACTGAACTGAATACAACTTATATAGGGGTGCTAATGATACAGTGACAGGTGAGGGTGATTAACCAGTAAGGACTAAACAAGGACAGGAACAGGAAAGACCATATATGGGCACAGAAGGGAGAAAGCAACATAAACAGTCCACAGGGGTATGACAGTTACCCACCAGATTAACATAGCAACAAAATGGAAGTGAATTTTAGTGTTTGAGTTTTTGCTTTCTAAAGCCCTCAGGTAACTCTATCATCAACCCGTTCTCAAGAGAAAATGTTACTATTTTATGAGGTACCAGTTTTCTCATGAATTTACACTACCAGTCAAAAGTTTTTGAACAGTATTTTTTTTACTTTTAAAAGTAATTTTAAAGACGTCTCTTCTGCTCACCAAGCCTGCATTTATTTGATCCAAGGTATAGCAAAAACAGCAAAAATTTGATTTTTTTTTTTTTTATTTTTTTTTTACTATTTAAAATTTTCTATTTTAATATATTTTTAAAATGTAATCTATTTGTGTGATTTGAAAGCTGAATTTTTAGCATCATTACTCCAGTCACATGATCCTTTAGAAATCATTCTAATATTCTGATTGGGTGCTCAAATAACATTTATTATTAGTATTATTATGCTGAAAACAGCTGAGTAGAATTTTTTCAGGTTTCTTTGATAAATAGAAATGTAGAAGAACAGCATTTATCTGAAATAGAAATCTTTTATAACATTATAAATGTCTTTATCATCATTTTCGGTCAATTCAAAGCATCCTTCCTAAAAAAAAAAAAAAAAAAATCCTTGCCAATCCTTGACTCCAACCTTTTGAATGGTATAGTGTATATAATGTTACAAAAGCTTTTTATTTCAGATAAATGCTGATCTTTGAATTTTTCTATTCATCAAAGAGTCCTGAAAAATTATACTCAACTGTTTTGACCATTGGTAATCATAATATATTAAAAAAAAAAAAAAACTTTTCTTGAATAGCAAATCAGCTTATTAGATGAAGACTGGAGTAATGATGCTGAAAATTTAGCTTTGATCACAGGAATTAATTAAATAAAAATAAATAAATATATAAATAAATGTAAAATATATTCATCTAGAAAGCAGTTATTTTAAATAGTAGAAATATTTCACAATATTACTGCTTTTGCTGTGCTTTGGATCAAATAAAAGCAGGCTTGGTGAGCAGAAGTGACTTCTTTAAAAAACAAAAAAACATAACAAATCTTACTGTTCAAATACTTTTGACTGGTAGTGTATGTGATTTGATTTGTATGAAAACATACAAAAAGTAATTCAGCAAAAAGGTTCACCCTTAACACCACCACGCAGATTATATGAAACCTTATGAATAAGATCAAAAATTGTGCTACCATTTTGTATTTATTTATGTATGTATGTATTTATTTATTTATTTATATCAGCAGTCCACATTAGCAACACATCAGAAAATCTAACTTGTCCAGATAGATGTATTAGAGAGAGTGGGTGGAAGATTATATGACATTGACATGTGAATCCAGATATGGTGGCTAGATTGGATTTACATTGCACAGATATCTGTTACAATGTCTTGTGGACAGATAGGCAGGCAGAGAATCCTAAACAGTAATCCACACAAGCTTTAACCAAAACACCAAGGTAAACAGAACAACTGAGAGCTACAACACAATCAACATAAGTGAGACTGGACACTAAACAAAGGAAAAGGAAGAACTTAAAACACTGATACAAACAAGGTTAATAAATGAAACACAGCTGTACTCAAGAACTAATCAAATCAGAAACCATGACAACAAAGGAAGAGCAGGTAAAAAAAATCAAATAAAGTAACACAAGAACAGCTAAATACAAACTGAAAGTGAAAATAACTGAACATAACTATGACAATATTTACTCAACACTGATCGGATAACATTCTGATCAGAAATGCATTTACACTTTTCTTTTTAGTGCGCACTTTTTAATGATTCTCTCCATAAAACAGCAATATGACTGCATTACTAATGGAGTAAAATATGCCATTTTACATGGTGTGATGAACAAATATCAAATCTATAGTAAAGAATATGTGGCAGTGTGACTGTGTTGGCTATACTTTTGGACATAACATTCACCACATCAGGGGGGTCTTTCATAAAACAAGTTTACCAAATAAGCCAGGCTTATTTCAGTTAGTCTGACTTATTGTCAGCTGATTTGGCTCAAAATAAGTTAGACTAATTGCAATAAGCTTATTTGGTAAACTCGAATGGCTTAAAAGAAAAAACAATAACAACAAATGTTATGGAGTGGCAAGAATGGACGAAAAATACTTTACACACACACAAAAAAAGTGGGCCTGAGTGGCCTGATGAAAGTTTTTAATTTAGAAATTAGGTGGCAGAAATATATAGCAAATATATAGCAGTATATATTGAAGTTTAGACTTATCACAGTTTATATCTTATCATAATTTTAGGCAGTCTATCAAAGGTGAACAGGCCAAAAATTACTCCAGAAAAATAAGCAAGGCTCATTTCAAACTGCAGGTAATGTTTAGTTGCAGTTATTGCTGCTGTGCACCTCTAGTTTAGCTTTACAAGGGCATTTACATAGTTGGACTTAAATAAAACATAAAAGAAAGAAAATAAAACATAAAAATGCTGCATTGTGTCTTAACTTCCCTTTGTGCAGTCTTGCATTATATGCAACTAATATATGCAACTTAAATTGCATTATCTTGCATAATGTGCAACTAGTTCTCAAATAAGGCAATAATGGCAAATACCTTGCATTTAAGATTTAATATAAGATACTTTTCATGGTGCTGTAACTGTTGCATGTGGCCTAATGAAACCAGTTCTTGAGAACTATTCTCAAATCTATTTGACCAATTAATCCCATTTGCATTGCAAGAATGAATGCTTGTCTCTGAGCCTTTACTCCAGTTACATCATGGAGACTCACTCAACTGTAAGTGAAAGCTTGAAATCGTAAAATCTAATTTATAATACTAAGTTCTTTCCAACAATTACAACATTAGATTTTCACCTAATTTGGGATTTTTATTTTATTTTTTTTTTCCACTGGAGGAGTGAAAACATGTTGCCAAGTATGTAAGTGTTTGATGCCAAAAAATGTGGTCCAGATTCTTAGGTACATGTGGTACGTGAGACATGTGAGAAAGGATATATTTGGAATTAAATACTAACACTTTTTACTGGATATGTGTATTGCAAATTACTGGTTACATTTTTTTTTTATATAACTGTAACTATGTAAAATACTGAAAGAGAAACTGTTTGAATCGATTGAATGCATAATACATTACAGTGCATTACATTGGAATAATATTCAATATTTTAGCATATGTCTTCTGGGTGTTTCTTGCATATAGATTGCATTAGATTTTTTTTGCACACTATACATACAATTAAGATAGGCTATATTAAGTGTGATAATACAGAAGTATGCTATTCCAATATAACCTAACTTAATGACTAAAGTGAAAGCAAATCCTACCAACTCGCGTTGAGAAAGGTCTGCATGCCTGCATACTGAATAATAATTGATTGCAGTATTAATATTTCACTTCATCGTGAACTGAAACCCCCAGTTTTGGTCAACTGTAATGTTACAGGCAAAAAGCTATTTACTGTATTTTAGCTATAAGAGACTTGTGCAGCAAAAGGTGGATAGAAGTGTAATTTGTCTCCTCCAGGTGGCTGAATTGTGAACAGCTCTTTGTTGTGATTCGCTGGTTGACTACGTCAAAATTGTGCGCCACTAATGTCACAGCGGGCGCATGTTGAATCAGCACCGGCGTCGAGGGCGCTTAACCAGTAACTAATTTAAAATGACGGTGTTTCACGACGAGGTTGAAATAGAAGATTTTGAATATGATGAAGAAACAGAAACATATTATTTTCCTTGCCCATGTGGCGACAGATTCGCGATAACGAAGGCAAGTGTTTTTTCTATTGAGACATCAGACTCTAGACAGTCAACTTGACATTATGACTTTAAATGTGTAAGCGTATGTTTATATTTCTGTGTCATTTATATGAAGAGTTATATATATATATATTTTTAATTTGTGTATTCGTTGTTGTGTATTCGTAAATACTGTTCTGTTAAGGGGAAACTACTTCTACTTTTCAGGAGGATCTTGAAAATGGTGAAGAAGTGGCCACCTGTCCGAGTTGTTCACTTATAGTAAAAGTAATCTATGATAAGGTAAGATGTTTAGTATGTTCTGATATTTGTTTATATAAAACTTTGCGCTGCAAAAAATTAAAGATCATTTAATCAACAATCACATCAGACTCCTCTTCCCAGATAGTACACGTACGTCTGTTAAAGATCACTTGATCTGGAAAGCATCTGCTGTGTACAAATGTCTGACAGATGTCTGTAAGATGTCAGTTTTACATCTCTTTTAAATCATAAACATCTTAAAGACATCTAATAGACGTCTATTTGACATCTGATAGGAAACGTCCTATAGGCATATTGCAGATGAGCAAACACTAAAAAAAATACATCTTCCAGATGTAAATGCAGATGTCAAATAGACGTTTCTGTGATGTATGTGTGCTGTCAGGGTTGTTTGATAACTTTGTCTAAAAACAAGTTACATTGTTATATATCTGGTAACCATATGATTATCAATGTTCTTGTTTTATTGTAGAAATAATGTCTGTCTTGGTCACTATATGTCTTTTTTCTTGTATAATGATACAAATAATAAAAAGCTTCTTAAATTAAATTAAACATTCACTGAAATGAATTAGAACTAATTATAATGAGTGACCCTGGACCACAGAACCAGTCATAATGGTCAGTTAGGACAATATTTGGCCGAGATGCAACTATTTGAAAATCTAGAAACTGAGGGTGCAAAAAATATTGAGAAAATCGCCTGTATAATGATACAAATAATAAAAAGCTGCTTAAATTAAATTAAACATTCACTGAAATGAATTAGAACTAATTATAATGAGTGACCCTGGACCACAGAACCAGTCATAATGGTCAATTAGGACAATATTTGGCCGAGATGCAACTATTTGAAAATCTAGAAACTGAGGGTGCAAAAAATATTGAGAAAATCGCCTGTATAATGATACAAATAATAAAAAGCTGCTTAAATTAAATTAAACATTCACTGAAATGAATTAGAACTAATTAGAATGAGTGACCCTGGACCACAGAACCAGTCATAATGGTCAATTAGGACAATATTTGGCCGAGATGCAACTATTTGAAAATCTAGAAACTGAGGGTGCAAAAAATATTGAGAAAATTGCCTTTAAAGTTGTCCAAATGAAGTTCTTAGCAATGCATATTGCTAATTAAAAATTAAGTTTTGATATATTTCCGGTAGGAAATTTACAAAATATCTTCATGGAACATGATCTTTATTTAATATTCTAAAGATTTTTGGAATAAAAGAAAAATCAATTATTTTGACCCATACAGTGCATTTTTGACTATTGCTACAAATATACCCGTGCTACTTAAGACTACTTAAGGTTTTGTGGTCCAGGGTCACATTTAATTTCTGTAGAAAGGCTTACCTCCTTCGAGTATTCTGTTACTGGGACTACCTGATCTCCCATAACATTTGACCTTAATTGTTTTAAAGGATGCATTATGAGGAATCTGTTCAAAATCATGTTAGTTTATTTAAACCCCTTAAATATACAATGTGTTTTGTTGTAGGAGCAGTTCATGTGTGGAGAAGTAATTGAAGCACCAAAAACATCAGAAAACAAACTGGAGCTGGCCCAGAGCTGAGACACTAACATCGGCATGACTCTTTCACTTGATCCTTGCTTTGATAATGGACTTAATACGCACATCTGTCATTTCACTGTTACTCACTACATATGCAGATCTTTTGTGAGGAAAGTGGCCACATGGACTTGACACATTTAGCACCAAGATTTTGCACACAAGTTATTATTCTGTTATTTATTTTTTTTAAAAAAACTTTTAAAAATATGCCCTGTTATTGTTTAAAAATAAATTTTCAGGAATTGAGAACATTTGGAGTATGTTTTAATATTTTTAAAGACTTATATACAATAATACTATTTTTTTTTTTTTTTTTACCTTTTTTTTGTCCAGTCTAACTTAAAAGATTTAGGAGCGCAGTCAAAATTTCAGGAGCACCTTCTAATCAATAATAAAAAAATCTGATTAAAAAATAGCCTTCCCATTACGAGGTAATGTTTAATTCCTTAAAGTGATTTACAGAGGAATTTTGTTTTTACCTTTGTAATGGCATTTTTCTAACTTTATTAAAGTCATCTTTTATGCATATAAATTATTTTATAAGCTTTTTAACATTTCTAATTAAAACAACAGAATAGGAACAAGTAGGATAAGTTACCAATCAAATTAAATCACTATTAACAAAATGAATTTGTACTACAGAGGTGGCACAGAAAAGAACACAAAAGTGGCTTGTTAGGGTCATTTTCATATGTTTAATGAGGCTCAAGGTGGCATGTTGAGATCAATGTTTTAAATATAAAATTTTGAATCTAGAAATATTAAATGATTTAGATAATTGAAAAGATACTTAAATGAAATTAAAACTGCCAGTAGGTGGCGGCAAGTCACTGATTTAATTACTGAATCATTCATTTATTTGATTCTTTCCAATGACTGATTCATTCAGCAATAAAGGAAGCGACTGTCTTTATGAATAAGAAATTGAATCATTGACTCACTAGATTTGTTTAAAAATGCACGTTCATTCGTAAACGAAACACCGCTGCGTTTGAATGGAGATGCACATCGGCTCAGTTGTGACTTGTTTCAAACTACTTTTGATGACAAAATAGAGCAAAATCAGGCAATAGTGTGACAGTCAGACTTTGTTAGTCACTTAATATTTACTTATTTATTTGACTTGTATTAAATCAATATCTCATTTACAAACTCCTTTAAATATCATTAAAAGCTCAAAGCTGTCACTCATCTTAGTTCACTGCAATCTCATAAAGTTCCATTAGTCAACAAAGCTCTCTACTACACTACACAATGAATCTCTTATTTACACTCTCTCTACACTTTTTTATTAAAGTATTTGTGAGATATGTATGTGATACATTACTCAATGTTGCAGAAACACACTGAGCTCCCCTCAGCTAAAAAAACACATGAAGCACTGCATGACCTCTGAAGCAAAGCTTTCAACGTGTACTTCTGGACATTACTTTTGGACAGCAGGGGGTGCTATTTTTTAACAAAAAAGATAAAATATGTAGAGATGAATTCTCAAACTATAGGTTAGGCATTACACCAAATGCAGAATTTGTATGAATTTGTTATTCTTGCAATAACTTTTGCAACAGGGTTGAATTATTAAGCTTTATGAGAGAGACAGATAGAGCAACAGAGAGAAAGAGAGTTTTCACTCCAAGGAACATGGAATTTGTAGCTTTATTGCTTTAAAAGATTTCACCGAAATTGCATACTCTTTGAAAATGTTTTAAATCTAACCTTTCAAAAGCAGATCCTAAACTCTGAATATGTAAGACGAAAGATGTGTGTGTGTTTGTGTGTGTGTGTGTGTCTTTTGCATGGCTGAGCCAAACCTGGACTAGTGCCATGAATTAATCCTTTTAGTGTTTCCATCCGGTATATTCACAAATCATAATTTGGCTTTCATTGATTTCCTGTCATCTAAATTTTGCTATTTGGATTGTCAGCAGCCAGCTTTGGTATGTGTATGTGTGTGAGAGAGAAAGCAGTTTTTTGTCCTTCAGATGATATTGAAAGGCCCATCTCTCTGATGACTGTGGCATCCCTCATAAGCCAGTAGCAGGAATACTGCACTCAGTCAATAGCATTTTAACTGCACTCTCTCACTGAGCTGATCAGAGATAGGATATGGGCTGCCAGCCACACACATACACACACACTCCCTTCAGTACAGAGAGAATCCCTGCATAAAAAGAGTCAAGGTCAAGGATGATCATGTTCACACAGACGCCAACAACATGACATAAAACAGATGGTTATGTAAAAGCAAACACTATTTTCATTAATCATATGGCCTCTTTTTCACTAACGTTTGCTGTGACATATTTACAGTTTTTAATTTACTTAGACACATTATTATTATTATTATTATTATTATTATTATTATTTAAATTATGAACACAACATCCCAAAAAAAATCTTTTTAAAACTGTAGAATTTTTCAAACTTTGCTATCAAATGCATGCAGAAGGACTGAATACTCATCACACTGAGATGAAAAACAATAGCTCATTGTTTTTTACTCGAATCAGATTAAACAATGTCTAAGTATTTTAAACTTCATAACATTATATTTCTGTAATCTACATTGATTGCAGAAATATTCAGGTAAGAGATTAATACGATTTAGTGCTGTAAACACAAAACCAAAACTGTATATTACAGAACTGTTTAAAAATTTTAGTGCTGTCGAATCGATTAATTGTGATTAATCATGATTAATCACTTCCAAAATAAAAGTTTGTGTTTGCATAATGTGTGTGTTTACATGTATAAATAAATATACACACATTAAGAACATATACATGTATACAAGATCGCATCGAAAACACTTTTATTTTTGATGCGATTAACTGCAATTAATCGATTTGACACCACTAAGATTTTAAACAATTCTGCAACATACAGTTTTGGTTTTGTGTTTACAGTATTGTTTTGAGAAAAAGATGCCGCAAAATTTAAAAAAATTGCTGAATACAGTTGATTTTGTGTTTACAGTATTGTTTAGAGAAAAAGATTCCTTAAAATTTTAAGTAACTGATGAATACAGTTTTGTTTTTTTGTTTACACTATTGTTCTAGGAAAATGAAGCCTTAAAAATGTAAATGAACAAATTAACATATTCCTCAATGTACTACTGTACTGAACTGAATAAAAAAATGTGTAAAAATGACCAAATAGCATACAGAAAGAGAGGGGAAAAAGCTGATTCTTTATTGTAACATGGCATTTATTTTGAAACAGCATTAAGAATCTCAAAACTATTGCCATGTCATGTGAAGCAAATATTCCTGAATGTACTACTGTAAACTGAATTAAATGGGACAATTTTTAGTAATGATCAAATAGCCAACAGAAAGAATGGGGGAAAAAAGACTGTAACATGGCATTTATTTTGAAACAGCATTAAGAATCTTATTGATATGTAATGTGAATGTAAAGTTAACATTTCTCACATGCATATTTTTCATATTTCAGTCTTCTGAGCCCTCATATTTTAGTTTTAGGCCTACATCTGCCACTTTCCATGACTGTTACATCCTCTAAGGGTCTGTAAAACTCTGTAGACTTAAATTCTTTGTACATTTACATTTCTGTCAGCTAAACTGTTAACTAAGCTCTAATTTATTATGAGTTAAGCAATGTTAGTTAATGAAGGTTATTATAAAGTGTTTTAAAGAATACTGAGGGTCCCTGCTTTGGTTGAGAGTCTGGGTGGGATCTCAATGTTTTTTTAGAAAACAGAAACACTTTGCAAACAATTAAGTTCGCAATACATGGCGATCTTGTATACTGCCTTTATCGCTTTCGAGTCACGAACCGTGTTCGCCCAGGGCAGTCCAGCCCTGGCAGTGGTGACGTCATCAAGCGCTGGGTTGAGCAGTAGAGAGGGAGCGCGAGAGCGCTGCGGCGGAGTTTCTATAGGGCCTGCGAACGAAGCACAGGGAGGGCAACGAAAAGCACGCTGAACGGGATTTTCCTTCGCCTTCTTCTGAATGCATCCACGCCGAGGCTAATCGGGATAAAGGTCGTTTCCATCCGCATCCCTTCGTTTCCCCCGAACTGTCCAGAGGCAACCTGTAAAGGTAAAGAACAGCGAGCGCGTAAACTTGGTGCCTGAGCGTGTGTGGCAGCTTCACGGGAGGTGTATTCGGTGTTTCGTGGTTCACTGTAATAGACGTCTCGAGAGAAAGTCTGGCCGAGAAGCGAAAGCCTTTTTAAATCGCTTATAACCCGCCATTAATACTCTTAAAGTCACACACAGTGACTCTGTCTTCTGAATTTGCCGCTGGTTAAATACTGAATGAAGCTTTTGTGTGTCCACACCAGTACAATAGCAGCGAGGTCAATAAGAATCGAGTCTTCAAATCTGCGAATCAGAGCGCAGAGCTGTTGTTATGGTGCTGCAACCAGCTGACTTTTTGTGATGTTGTTATTGTTTGTCTTTCTGTGACATTGTGCAACACCACATGGCAGAGTTAAAATGATTATTTTTTACCGTATAGATTTTCTTTTTGTTACATAAACTAATAAGTAATCTTTTAAAGGAGCATTGCAGTCTATAGAATTAGGGTAGTTGTGACGTTTTTGGATCACTACGGGAGGCAAATACTACAGTGGGTCCAATCTATCCATCTAATGTGAAAATTTATTTTTATAAGGTGCAGTTATTTTAAAGTACCTGATATTAAGTTGGCAATACTATGCAGAACTATCTATCTATCTATCTATCTGAATGATAACCTGGCCTATTTATTATGGTACAATGATAAAACATATACATTATTATAAATATTTTAATAATGTTTTTGCGTATTTATTCCTTTAAATCTAGGCATGACCAAATTGTGTATACAAGGTGTCATATTTAACATACTAGATTAACTCATGGTCAATTATTGATTGGGGAAGAAGCACCAAAATGTCAAT
The DNA here is from genome assembly GCA_036247105.1 of Cirrhinus mrigala. Classification (NCBI taxonomy): domain Eukaryota; kingdom Metazoa; phylum Chordata; class Actinopteri; order Cypriniformes; family Cyprinidae; genus Cirrhinus; species Cirrhinus mrigala. Next base: position 10,670,548 of record CM070012.1, read on the forward strand.
ATTTTATGTACACTTTGTTTTTCAATTGTTTTATTTAAATTTTTGGATTGTGTACTATTTTGTTGTTGTTGTTTTTAAATTTATAATCTTTGTTTGCCATGAAATAGCCTTTGAAGCTGATGTGGCAATAAACTTAAATCAAATAATATTTTGGCTTAACCTGTTTGGTTGCTAAGATTGCATACATTTTCTGCATGGCCTTAACTACCATTAAATTATGTATTTGATATTAACAAACTATATGTCATTAAATTGTAAGTGTCAAGCATTTCGTCTTAAAAAATAAAAATATAAAATAAGAATTCGTGCTTAAAGGAACAGATCACTCAAAAATAAAAAATTATGTCATTGATTACACAACATCATTCTAAATGGAACAAAAAATGTGACATTTCGAAGAACATGGGAGGTCAAACATCTTTGGACCCCATTGACTTTTTGGATAAAAAGTATACATAGGCCAGTATTTTTAAATGTCCTTAATTTATTTAACAAAAGAAAGCAAGCAATACAGGTCTAAACACCAATAGTGAGTAAATAGTTTTATTTTTGGGTGGGTTATCACTTAAATGTCTAAAGTCAAACAATTTATGCAAACAACACAATAAAATATTAAAATAATTTATCTTGAACACCATTGTTTCCTGTTGATCATACTACTGTGTTAATGCTATTGCCTGTTGTTGTGGTTGTTGATGTTGTTTAGTGACCAACCATAAGGAATTGATCAATAGACCTGACAGTTAAAGTTGAAAGTTTAAATATTGGATTACAGAATCTGTCAATATCCTTTATCTGTCTCTCTGTCTCTCGCCTCATACCCTCCTGTGATATTTCTGTGAAAAGAGAGCATCCCTGGCTCTCTCCGCAGCATTCTAGACAGTGTGCATGCCAGAGATAACAGAATTGGACTGTTTCTCTGTATCCCGTAATTCTCTCATTTGCTAAGAACAGGTCAAGCATAATGAACTGGCACCATTTCCCTTGGTATTTTCACTCCTTGGCTGCAGTCGATAGTGGAAATCTGGTTGGTTATACATGCATTTTGTCATTAAACACATGATGTGTGTGCTAAATTGGTCAGCTATGTCTTTTTAGGGGATCTGTTTTACCCCCTCTCACACAACATTGGAATCAGATGCCATTTAGGATACTGCCAGCCCTCTTAAAGACAGATGAGGTATAAGCTGAACTTAGATTTGTTCAGATGCGTAAAAATGGCATTTAAAGTGCTTCACACGGATTAGAGAGGTGAATTTGGTATTTCTTAAGCAAGTGAATTAGCTGTGGCTCTTAGCAGCATCGTTTACAATGGCACATTTGCTAAGTAAAGCAAGTGCTGAAAAATTAGTTTTATTTATTTCTATATTTTTCTCTTTTTCCAATAGAACAGATAATTGAACCTTTGGACGAAAGGCTATTATGGCTCATATACTATGAAATAGGAGAATATGAAGCTCAGACTCATACAACTTAGTTTTATTTAGAGGGCCAAACTGAGCAAAAATATGCAGTTTGGTTGCTTCAGTCCTAAGTATTCATCTGGAAATATTACTAGGGTCAATATCACTAGGGTCAGTGCCTTTCAAGCCTCACAATACTCAAAAATTTTGGTTTTAATTTCCCATTCGCTTTATGTCATGTCATAAACAGTAAACAGTAGACACTCAAGTACTATGAAAACATATTAGCTTTTTTTTTTTTTAATTATGGGCCATTATTTGAAGCATAAACCCTAAGATATGTCCACCCTGTCATGGACATATATATATATATATATATATTACTGTTAAATACATTTTCATTGCAATATTAAGATGCAAATTATATTTTCTGAAAGGGAAGATGTCCTATTCCTAAACAGAGGAATAGGACATCTGTTAGGAGTGTTTGTTTGCTTTCAAATTATAAATACATGCAAAAATTTGTGTAAACCATGTGTTTAGAAACGCATACAATTCGCACAAGTATTTTTTTCTTATTTGAAGAAAACTGTGATATTTGGATGCAGTTTTTTGTTTGCATGTTATTGCCCCGACACCTATGGATAAATACAGATATGATTAAATTATTATTTAAAATATTATTTTAAAATATTAAGATGGCAGGGTGGACCAGCACACGACGGGGTGGACACACAAAACAAAACACACAAAGCATGACAAAATATGACAGTGAAACATTTATTCAACTTAAAAAAAAAATATTATAATAATAATATAATTACATTCTCAGTCACACTGATATCCCCAATATTTTAGTTTTTAGCAGTATTAACTACAAATGAATGCTATGACACGACAGGGTGGACATTTTTAGCTTCAGTTAGCATATTAGCTTACAACAAACTGTGACTAGCTAAATAGTCAGTCTGGTTGTTGAAGATAATTTGGTATATTTAAACATACATATTTTAAAAATGCTGTATTCTAATCATTTCTGGCATATTTTATGCCTACAGGGTGGACATGTTAAGCTTAAGAAAAGCAAGTACTCATACGAAGAAAATTTGTCAGTTTAAGTCACCAACTTACCTCAGCTGATGAAATTCTCGCCACTGAAGAGACAAAAATCTGTTGTCCAGATGTCAATAAAGGTGATAGCCTTTTTTTAAGTGGCAGATTCCCCAGTAAGACAGGGTGGGCAACCATTCAAGGGACGTGGTCAAACTCTTCTTTTTTATAAATAAAAATATTGTTTTTATTACCAAATAATCAATACACTCAAATTGAGTAATCTCTTATTTAACAAAATATCAACAGGAGAACAAAATTTTAAAATTTTATGATTTGACTATATTCTACTCTCATTCAAATTTAATGAGCGGTGCATGGGGCATAGCAAAATAACACGCAAGTTCCTACACAAAACTTAAAAAAAAAAAAAAAACTAGAAAATGTATCTAAAGAGCCAAGTAATGCTTTTATGAAAATAAAATCTTAGACTAAAATAACACACCCTTTCATAGTCATTTTTATGTTATCATGGCAAATGAGTTATTTATGTACAGGACACCAAAAGGCACCCTACAGTGATGTTGACCCACTTATTCTTGTATTTAATTTATAAAAACCAGTAAAGATTTCACAAGAAAAATTCATGTGAACCACAACATGGAGGAGTTTTTCAGAATTATACTAAAAGATCTTTTACTTGGTTAAAAGTTTTGATCATGTTGATAATTTTGACACTTTACAAATTTGTGTATCAAATATGATACAACAGGCTTTATACTGTATTGTTAAACTGAACTGCATCTTAGCCCCATATCCACCAGTGTAAATACTGTAATGCTGTGTTATTACTGTCTGTATCCCCTTTGGTCAAGGGAGTGTGTGAAAATAATTGTTTTCCTGATCTCCTTGAAGCTGTTTCTCGTCTCTGCCAAAAATAACATTCTCTGTCCAGGATTGAACTCTGGAAACTTTGCCCCATTGGGAGTTTAATTGCTGATCATGAAACAGCATTTCAGAGCCTTTGCTATTGTATTGATCTCAGATGATAGTATTAAATCAGACCACACACAGCAGTTATGAAGGTTTGACCTGGAATTAAATCACACAGTGCAGTAGAAAAAGAATAATTTCAAGCCATTTAGTGTACGTTGTAAACTGTACATTTTGTTGTCATTAAGAAGATTTTCCTTCACATTCTTATCCTCTCCCCCATGCAGCGCAGGAACAGAGCAATTTGCAGCTCAGCGTGGATGATGCATATTTTATTAACAGTCTGGGAAAATGTAGCATCTCAATATTTCATCAGTGCACAGCTTGTCATCGGTGCCAGGAAAAAGTATGAAGCCCTCCAAAAATAGGCTCTGTTAAAAGTTACCGTGAGGAGGACAAATTACACGAGTTGCGACTCCTTGTTTCTGACAGGGCATTATTAAAACTCTGGATCTCCAGAATAAGCCCCTGCTGAGCAGTGATCTCAGTAAAGACCTTGAGAAAGGTACCTAACTTTGGCACTTTTTTTTGCCACTCAAAATAACTGGAACAGAAAGACGGCATTAAGGAAATGAAGAAGGAAAGGATTGTTGATGGACTTTTTCTGATTTTGAACAGTCATCTTGGATCATGCTAATGTAAAATCGACAATTGCTTAATGTGGCAGATTACACAATGTCTGAGTGTTCTGATTTCTTGTAATGCGCATGATCCTCCTTTGTTCCGACATGACTGACAGTGCACAAATATGTTATAAAACAGATGGTCATGGTCTCTGGCCACTGTGCGCCACATTTCCCGCTATTTAGACAAATTTCTGCAACCCTGCATGGTGTCACGTGGACGTTGTGCCCCTGAATATGGATCCAGTTGCCCATGTGATTTAATCCTGCCCTGTAGCAACATTATCTAATGACAGGGGCTTAAAGGAATTTTCTGGGTTTAGTACAAGTTAAGCTGAATCGACAGCATTTGTAGCATGTTGATTACCACAAAAAAAAAAATTGTGACCATGGACCACAAAACCAGTCTTAAGTAGCATGGGTATAATTGTAGCAATAGCCAAAAATACACGGTATAGATTTTTCTTTTATGCCAAAAATCATTAGGATATTAAGACCATGTTCCATGAAGATATTTTGTAAATTTCCTAACATAAATATGTCAAAACTTTTTTTTTTTTGTTAGTAATATGCATTGCTAAGAACTTTGGCGATTTTCACAATATTTTCTTTTTCTTTTCTTTTTTTTTTTTTTTCCTTTTGCACCCTCAGATTCCAGATATTCAAATAGTTCTCTGCCAGATATTTTCCTATCCTAACAAACCATACATCAATGGAAAGCTTATTTATTCAGATTCAGATTTTTATTTATTCATGCAGATGCTGTATAAATCTCAATTTTAAAAAAATGTACCAATGGTTTTGTGGTCCAGGGTCACATTTTGACTCAACTCTCCGTTTCTTGAAAAAAAAAAAAAAAAAATGGAAGTGATGGCAGGGCACTTACAATGAAAGTAATGGGACCCATTTTTGGAGGATTTAACAGCAGAAATGTGGAGCTTATAAATGTACCACTTACATTAATTGTTCTATTAAAACTTGTGTATCATTCTAGATGTGAAGTTGTTTAAATCATGTTTGATATAGACTTTTATGGGTCATATAGTATGATATAAGAGAATATGGAGCTCATATTCAAAGAGAGGGGGAAACATCACAAATTAATGTAGAGGCAACCTGAGCAAAAATATACAGTTGATGATATTTATAAGATTTAACAATTTTAGCTTGTAAAGTCAATGAGAACAGTATAACAGATTACTTACGCAAAACACTTAATATCTTAGTAAGATGATATTTAAATGTTTGGTTTATATAATTCATATATCATATAATGCAATGCAGTACAATGATTGAGAGATGTACAAATAAAGATTTCACAAAAGCCTAATGTATAATAATGTGATGCTTTTACATTTTAACAGGATTTTTCTAAAAGTAAACATTCATAATCGTTGTGGTACCTCAAGCTAATGCTTCAAAAAATAACTTGTGTAAAATAATGTTGGTTAACCAAACCGCCACATGTGTTTGTCTTTGATGTGAGGAAATGGTTATATTATCTACAAATTATAGGATTTTTGTGAGATTTAAATCTCTGCTGTACATGTAGTTGGCAGAATCATGGCCAATATGCTTGATTTAGCCCTTGTATATAACTGTAAATTCACAGACCTAGTTGCAAAATGATCTTTTCTGTTAAGGGGCAAGTGCATACTTAACATGTTTAAGATTTTCAAAGCTTGTCTGAGACGATGTTTAAATATACACAAGGAAATATATAGATGTAGATATATAGATATATTGATTTGTCCTTTCTCCTTGTTGACGCTCTTATTTGTCATTGACTCTTGAACCAACTCTTGAATCTTGAGTCCCATTTCTGAAAGCAAGCCTATCACATTATTGTATCTTCATTAACTAAATGCCAGTTTATACACTGTACATACTGTATATTTATCTACAGTTGTCTGTTTTATCATTAGGGTTTGTTTCCCATAAGTTCAAATGGTGTGTTGTGCGTCAGTTTACAGGAATAAGTCTATCCAGCCTGTCAGCATGTACTGTAAGCTGAATAAATTGATTGATTAATATAGACATTAATAGAACTGTGTTTGTGAGTGAAATATGGCTACTGTTGTCATAGCTGTCAGTTTTCCTTGTAATAGCAACATGGATGATTTGTCTAGTTTAATAGACAAGACATTCTCCTGTGGTTTTATTTAATCTCATGGTGATTACAGTTACCATTCCTCATATTTCATAATAAGCTGTTGTAGGAAGAAGAGACTTCTGCAGAGAGATGTTTGAGGTCAGAGCAATTACAGTCTCAGCCTGGTCAGAGCCGTTTTTCATTGTATTATCGGTTACTTCGTCATTACATTTCGTTCTGTACATGTAAGTTCGTGAAATTGACAGTGTAGCTTTATGTATGTATGTATGTATGTTCTGTTTGCTTTCACAGTTAAGGCTTTTTTTTTTTTTTTTTTAATGGACCAAATTAGATGCAATATAATTAAAATGAATTATACCAATCATTATTTAGTATAACAATGACAAATGTGATAGAAGTCACGTGAACAAACTGTACCCTCATTGGTCTAGATTTTAGTGCGTTGTTAATTAATTAAACCAAACTAGATGTAAAAATACCCTCATTTTGGAAGGTTCATCAATCTTCATTTTCTGTACAGTTTACATGACATCTCATTTTTTAGCTTAATGTTTTACATCAGTCTTTTGGGCTTAATGAGGATAAATATAAATGATTTACTCTGCATTAGAGCAGGCATTGTAGGTTTATTACACTTTTGCACATTTTTGCATGTTGACTGCATCTGTGGAAATTTAGAAGTTTAGTCTTTTGTTTCATAATTTTAATTATCTTGACTTGCAAAAACTTTTTTTTTTTTTTTTTTTTTAATCTAAGATACATTTTCATCACCCTTTGTTGCATTTTAGAGTTGTCACCAGCTCGGTTAACCTGTATTTACCCTCTATAGCCCTGGCTGGGTGTTGCCAATCTAGAAATGTGTTTGTGTAACTACTCAGCCAGAGGTGGCTCAGAAAATGACTTTTGCTTGGAGAAATAAGAGTTTCTTTTGGATATGAGGAGGGCAAAATATAGACATATGAGCAAAGGGGTTGAAAAAGAGTTCCTGTCTGACCATAAAACAGCTTGTCAAGCAAAATTACAGCTTGTCTACTTGACTGCCTCTCTCTCACTCTTTTCCCATTCCCTCTTGGGTTTAAAGTGTTGGCAGGCTGCTAAACTCTTTAAATGACTTAATTAAGCTAGATAACCTTAGCTGCTTTCATTGAAATAGGAAAGTACATAATTTTCAGCTGCGAATATATCTCATCCTCTTTTGGTAAAGTTTGATAATGTAGAGACTTGATCTTTCAAAATATTCGTTATAATGTTGGATCCCCCCCAAGACTTTCCTTGGAACACTGAGGGGGAAAAAAAAAAGTTTTTAACAGAAGTTTTATCAGAGTATTCATCATGTTTTACATTTTAATGTAGATCTTTTTTTAAGAAATTATATTTGAGTGTTGATACTCAAAGACCCGCCCCCCCTCAGTGACTTTTGCTAGGTCTGACAAGCCATGGTGCTCTCATGCCACACATGTTCGCATGCAGTGAAAAATACGTGGTGGAGCAAAGAGGAAATTGACAATGCGATGACAGAGCAGATTTCTTTTGGTATAAAAGAAAGTCTCTGCTATGAAATGTTGTCATTTTTTTCTTAAAGGGGTCATCGGATGCAAAACTCACTTTTACATTTTGTTTGAACACAAAATGTGTGTTGGCAGTGTGTGTACACAAACACCCTATAATGATAAAAATCCACCTAGTGGTATTTTTCTAATCTTTATAAGAAATATCCCCTTTTTCAAATCAAGCCATTCTTAGCTTCTTGTCGGTCCCACGATAGATTGACATGACCGTCTTACCTTAGACCCGCCTTGACTGAGCTGTAGCTGTCTGACTCCAGCTGCCATTGTGTCTACTCTGGTACAGGGGAAGACAATAATGTCTCCAAATGAGGTGTTCTGTTATTGGATGTAATAATGATTATAGCAGTCTCAGAAGATGCAGAGGATTAACGTTACTTTCGTTTTAGATGGAAATGTGCCCAGTGATCTAAATAAATGTCTGTGTTCATGCAGATCATTTGTGATGCAGCTTCACTTACAGCAGAAGTGTGTATAAGAGTTTTTATGCATCTTTGCAAATCGCCTTTCTTAATAATGTGCTAGTTAGCAAGTTTTGCGGCTAAGCTTGGCTAAATGCAGCTAAAGTAAACAGAGCTCATTAGCATTTAAAGGAACATGCAACACAGGGCTCTAGAGTGCGACCTAATTTCTCAGTGGTGCGACAAAAAAAATTCTGAGGTCACACTGGTGCAACCAGCCGTTCGAAGGCAGTCTCCGTGACTGTGGTTCAACAGACACACAGGCCCATATCGTGGTTTAAACAAATCAGAGATAGTAAAGTCAATTTTGCCTTTTCAAATCATCACGACTTGCCTAAAATAAAATCTTCAAGCATATCACAATGTTATTTTTAACGTTTAACTTAGATAAATGCATGATATTATGCGCACACAATCATTTGTTGTAGAGCAGAAGCTAAATGCGCTTTGCAGGACATGGAGGCGCCAGCGCAATCACTTGCAAAAAAAATAAAATACGCCATAATCTTTGCTCATAACAATATCAACAAAATGTTGTGCTTTTATAAAAAATAAAAAAACAAACAAACAAGATGCGCTTTCTGATGTCTCTGTGTTGAACAGGAGCACTGCACAAAAATGAAACAAAACTCAGCGAATACTTGCCTTACAGTCAGGATAAATATAGCTATAGAAAGCTTTAAATTATTACTTTACTGCTCTAAAACTAAAAAATTCAAATCGAAACAAAAACTCTTTCATTATAAAATCCGTAGAGATGCATTTCTCTCTAAAGGCGCGTCCAATAAGCAAATGGCGAGTCAGGATCGTCATCTTTGTGACACTGGCTCAGAAAGCACTAGTTTATTAATAATTCATTCAAGTATCTCTGATACATTCATGGTAATTACTTTTCCCGGAGCTTTGCAAGCTTAGCCTATTGTGTGCGTTTGAACGCGGATGTCTTCCAGCAGCTGCGAAGGCACTTGGGCTTGCTGCTGCTGCTGGCGCGGACACTAAACACGGCCATGGCAGAAAAATTGTTGCAGAAACACCATATTTTATGCTTGTTATAGATTTTGTGACGTCACGTGCATTACTGCCGATGGCAACAGACGACCGCGGTGGCGGGGTTGACATTGCAGCCGCCACAGCTCTATCATTTACAAGTCAATAGTGCCTTTATGGACAGCGATTTTTATTTATTTATTTTTTTTTTTAAAAAGTGAACCTGTAAAGTTGTGGTGTTAAATGCGATGCAGTCGAAAATTTGGGTGCACCTAACTTTTGTGCTGGTGCGCCTAAGAAAAAAAGTTAGGCGCACCAGTGCAACCAGTGCAAAAAGTTAGTCTAGAGCCCTGCAACAGATTGGCTCGCTCTGAACAGGGCTGATTTTGACAAGGTAAAAAGGGTGTTTTTATACCACCACTGAGAAATTTTAACCAAAGTATGTTATAGACTTCTCATTGAGACCCTAAAGAATCGTATCAGTTTGTGGAAAATGGGCATCTGATGACCCCTTTAAAGAAATTCAAACAGTTAATACCATTTTGTGGCTTGTCACAGGTCACTGTAGCACCTCAGTACAAGCCGTATGTGAACCAATCTTCTTTTCATATTTACTAGTTAAAGCACAAAATAAACATGAATGAACATCACAAGGTATTTTATTTAAACCGTGGAAAGACGTCAGTACACACCATTTTTCAAGTTTAAGTCCACCGAAGTTAATCTACTCTCCTGTCTGGTTTGTTTGTCGGACAAAATGACAGGTTTGGGGTTATGATTGGTCAGATCGCCTGTCAATCAAGCTCCCTGCAAAGGGTCAATTGAGCCCCATTTTTTTGTGCATAATGGATGATGCGATTGCTGGGAAGCGTTGTTTATAGAAAAGCCATATTCAAAGCAATTCTTTTTTTTTTTTTTTTTTAAACAATTAGAAGTTACTTGAGTGACACTGTTTTCTCTAAATGTAAATCTTTCAAGGTTTTAAAAATGTATTTTGTTGAAGCCTTAAGTGAGTGTGATTTCAGCTTTAATTTAAAAAATGTGTTCTTCTCTTTTGTTCCACTATCTAGCTTTGTGACTTGTATCCACCAATAAGAGAAGATGCTGTTACTATAGAAATGGAATGAAGAATAAATAGGCTTGACAGAAAACTCCCACTCCAATGAAGAATTGCAAATGAAGTTGTGAAATCAGTCTCTATATAGCCTCAACATAGTTTTGACAGTTTTGCAATCAAGCTCAAAGTGTTGCATTTTATACTAAATATAAATGTCTATAAATCAGTAGTTTTGTGCTATCACTTTTTGATTACATAATTTTTGTGATTTGCTTGTGGTAGTTGAGTGCTGGGTTCTGTTACTGCAGTACTAATTTTTAATGGTAATAACAATTTCTTTGGTTCAATCAGGAGCTTTTAAGTAAAAAAACTCAAAAAATAACTTTTAAATCAATTTATTGCATGTTTGCAAAGTTACTTTTGGCGGTATGGCTCTGTTCGAAACTCTCTGTCCTTTCCATGAGCTCCATGAAAGCCAAGACAGGGAAATGGCAGCAGCTTCAGGGGTAACCCTCCCATTTTTACGAATAAGAGAGCAGCACAACCCCCCCGCCCGAACAGAGCAAGCAACAATGACAACAAAATGACACTGTTTAAGTTAAACATAGGTTGGAGGAGGAGGTGGGGAGGAGGTGAGTTGCAATCAGCGTGCAGAGGAAGCAGCAAAGCAAGCTAGCTGATTTAAGTAGGGTGCTCGGTTTGAGATTTGCCAATCGAGTGCACAGGGATCGGATCAGCTGATAGTGGTGGGGCTGGGTTTAGAATTTTCAATCAGCTGATAGCGGAGCTTGACTACAAGGCCTGCCTGAACTAACGCAGAATTCTTCATTTGTTACATCTGTAGTATTTCCCACTTCAGGATTGTGAGAGGTTTCCTCAAAACAGATGCCGAGTACACAGTCCTATACCTTTTGTCCTTTATTTATTTATTTATTTTTTTTAATTCAAATAAAAAAATGAATGAGAAAAATACTTCCAAAACAAGACTTCTGAACAATTTTGCAATCACTGTTATGTTCTGTAGTAACAGAATCAATAATGTTTTTGTCTTAAATGCCTAAACGCTTTCTGGAGTCTTGTTTCCTCAAAGCAGAGAGAATGAAGATGTAGAAAATGAACCTGGCAGTGAGAGGCAGGAACTGTATGAGTGATGTTCTGATCATAGTGACTGGAAGAGTTTCAGAAGTTCAGCAGAAGCTTCTCAACGGGCCTACTGCTGAATTTTGACCAGCCTCTTTTTTTTTTTTTCCCCTCTGTTTCCCCCCTCAGGCAGCGTCGCTCTATTTTTACTTGTGAAGTGTTAGACTAGACAAGGGTGAGACAAATTCTTACCCAGTCTTGAATCATTCTTCTCTTCCTTTCTGTATCTTATTTTAGGCAGCTGATGTCTTCATTAGTTCACATTAAGTATTCGCTAGATGTAAATTAGCAATCATTTTGCGCGTAATACATCTTTTCATCCATTTGTTCCATTTTGTTCATGGATCACACTCATACTTGCGTGACTCATGCTGTATGCACTCTTAAACGTTTACATGTGTATGCTACATATTAAATCTTTGCTGTGTGATCTCAGGCCAGTTGTTTATTTTTCCCGGTTTCAAATGGTTTATATTCCAGTGGATTTCTTGGCTAGCATCTCTTCACTGTTTAGAACATAATGTAATAACTTGTTGTATGTGCCAGTGTGAGTAAAAAGATCCATTTCAGCTGCAGAACGAACATGCTTAAACCTGTGCTCAACTGCTCCTCTGATTTCCGGCATGACTTGTTCTTTTCAATTGTTCTGTTATTAGTTTTCTTAATAATGAAACCAAGTGTCTCTTCTGATCGCACAGGAAACAGAGGAGTGGGAGGAAGCCTGCAAACCACATTTTGCCATCATAATGCATATGCCACAATCACTTGTGTGTGTGTGTGTGTAGCACATAAGAGCTAAACTAAAATAATGTGTGGGACACTGAGCAGACAAACAATATTCATTGTGAAAGCTGCAGTCTGTAAATTATTTTGATTTAAAAATGATCCAAAATCAATTTTTGAGCAAGTACACAACCAGCCAGTGTTCAAAACTTATCTCCTTACTTTAGCTTGATTCACAACGGGAAGCTTGTTATTTTTTCTAATTTGACTGGTACTGGTAGGAACTCAAGGGGAAATTCAACCATGTTGCTGTGTCATTACGTCACGTCTATAAACAGAAAGAAGGCATCCCAGCTAGTAGGCTATATCGCATGTGAGGATCTTGCAGGTGCCAGATCATTTATAGTCTTTTCTCACAGCAGCTGGAATAATTAAATTTATCATTTTGATGGCGGACTGTAATCCAGAAAGGATTAGGCTATGTGTTTATGAAACGCGTATGACTGGAATTAAAATTAAATTCCAGTTTTAAATGTGCATCTGATCACAGATAGCCTACGTGGAATTGCACAAGATTTGTATTTTAAAGTGAATCAGTTATAATGAAACAACGCTTTTTGGGTTAGAAGAACAATTTCCTATGAAATTCGAATGGTATGAAATTGAATTCTACATTTTAACACACACTACATACACGTAGTAATGCATTGCTGATGTTGTTAACATTAACAATTTGAGAACAAAATATAACAGTAATAATCATTTGCTCAATTTTATGTGATATGAGCTAAGCGATTGTTATATTCATCATTGGTAGGGTGATTTATTGTAATGCTTTTTGCCTCAGTTGGTCAGAACAAAAGTGGCAGACATGTTACATGTTCAGATGACATTATCTGGTGAAAATTCTTATTTTGGTCATATATTCCAAGACTTAGGCTAGAATATGTGGTTGCAAAGTACATCCACACCAGTGTGGTGACTGACAGCCACACGTACACCTCAAAACACTGATATGTTGAAAGTGTTAATAAATATTTTTTATAAGTTAAAGAAAATTATTATTTTTTTCTTTGTCTTGTGCCCATTTTTCTGGGTGTGTCACCAACTGGGTGACAAAGTAATCATGCAGTAATAGGGCTGCACAAATGTGGGACAAGGCAAAATATTGTGTTTTTGGTCATTAGATAAATTTATTTATTTATTTATTTATTTTTTAGTTATTTTCTATGGGCTTTTTATGCATTTTTGATAGGAGAGTTGAGAGACGACAGGAAAGCACTGGGAGGAGAGAAGGGACTTCAAGGCGGGAATCGAACCCAGGACGCCCCGAGCGCAGCCGCACTGCACGTCAACATTTATTTATTTATTTTTTAATCAGTTCTTATATTGATTCTGCAGGGTACAGACATTTGTTTACACACACATTTTGAAGTTTTAAACTATGAACTTTTAATTAAATGTTAATGTTATTTTCAGAGTTTAACATTTCCGTTAGTTCTGTCCACACATACATCAAATTTTAGATTTTGTGCTTTTGACATTGGCTTAAATTTAGCTTGTTTTAGGGTCTGTAAGCTTGGTACTGTGTGTGAAGCTGATTGAGAAAGATTTTTTTTTTTTTTTTGGTTGTTCATTGCCCACCACACCACTTTCAGTATCTGTTTGGATTATATAAAAGCTCCAGGGCTTGAACTTGCTTTTTGGATGCAAATATAGTGCATTAGCACAACCACTAGTTTAGTAACAGTATAAGCTTTCAGCTCAAGAAAAGTGCAAAACAATTATTGAGGGGCCTTCACGGCCTAATGGTTAGAGAGTCGGACTTGTAACCCAATAGTCACGGGTTTGAGTCTGGTACTATAGCAAAAATGGCTCCCCACTGTTCTGGGTGTGCGTTCGTGGTGTGTGTGTGTTTGTTCACTACTCACTGCTGTGTGTGTGCACTTGGATTTGTGCTCTGCATTTAACTCATCCAAGTAGGGACACCGTCACATCTTTTGCTTTGAACACATCATTATCAATACCAGTCTGATTATGTTTTAGTAATTTACTGTTTTAAACATCATCTCCTTGTTGGCCTCTGTGGGCGGGTTGAGTGAACATAAATTAATTTCAAATTTAGGTACTATAAATGTCAGCCCACAATTAGTTTGAAGATCTGGCTGTGTTGCAGTGTTTATGGTAAAAATTTGTTTTAGCAAGGTGGCATTGGCTGAAATGGATGGCCATGTGTTGCAGTGGCTCTCGACAGGCCCTAAAACTTATTGTTAGTCATCGATCTGAGAGAGCTGTGACGCCAGTCACGACATCTCTGACTCACACACTTAGTCTTTACTAATGCAGATACTCTATATTTTTACGCACACATTCACACTTAGTCTGTGTTCAGAAAACGATTGCTTTCTACTATGTTTGATGGTGACATGGTTAGAAGGCAACATGTTCTGCCCCAGGGCTGTTGGTCTGCTTTTGTCCCACTCTGGCAGGCGGATTTGAAATGCTGTCATATGTCGTATATAATCTTGAGTCAGTTAAACATTTGGTGCTTTTTGTGAGAAGACAGAAGAGGGAAGGAACATTGTGTGCAGCATATGGGATTGTCGGTTTCATCTGTTGGTTCCAGGCATTCCTGAGGAACAAGAAAATTGTGCTAAAACTTACTGAAATCCCCATCTCATTATGCCACCTTAATCACCAAATGTATTTCAAACATCTTATTTGAGGTGGGAATGGATGTTCTTTGAAAAACGCAAATGGCAGCAGACAGTTTTGAACCTTCAAAATGTCAAACGTGTGATAAACATTCGAACAAAGACATGATTGCTCTCTTTCACAGTGTAGTTGCTGTAATGTTCACTTTAGCTTGTCTTTTATGCAAATGTCAAGGAAATTACACAGTGATTCCCTCCTGAAGACACACCGAAATGGGTCATATTTGTTCAAACGAGCAAATTTACTACTTCTCTACAAGCTGTCGCCTAGAGGAATCCATTTGCCATGTACTGTAGGCGCAAGACCGTTCCAATGCGTGAACACATTTTGCTGACGAAGCTGACATAAACAAAGGACAAGTGCCTAAAATCATCCAAATCTTTCATTTTTAATCAAGAATTAAATCCTTAAAAGATTCATTCATTGATTCAGTCAGTTCCTCCAGGTTGCACTGTTACGTGGATAAGTGTGTGTTTTTATTGAGTTATTGAATTCTTCAGTTAAACAACAAACAGATGAAGAAACAAGTGTCATTATTGATTATGAAAATTTGGCTATTGACAAATCTGCTAAGAGACGTCGATACCGATAACCTCATGGGCAGTGTGCTAAAAACAAACAAACAAAAAAATCTGTTAAGATGTATAACAGTGTTGAAACATTATAACTGTTTTTACACACATGAAAGAATTATCCTTTATTGTTTTTCTACTTTCTGATCTGTTAAACGTGACTTTAATCCTCCTTTTCTTTTGCATTATTTTATAATATTTTTTAACATTTGTTAGTTTTCACAGCAATTCTCTCTTTGAACGAATATTCAGTTGGTTAACAAATCCTCCTTTGCAACTGAGATGTCACAATTTATTCAGTCTGGTCAAGAAATACTATATTTCACACTATTGCCATTCTATAAAGGCAGAAACGTAGTCACATTCTCAAAAGGGAGAGGCTTTTTTAAGAGAGAAAAAAATTGACTTAGAATGAGAGTGATTCATTCACTTGAAAGATTAATTGAAAAATGTTTACAAGAAATGTAGATTTACTTTCACTCTCCTCTTTGTCTATTTTGCCCTCAAGCGAGGCTTGTCAACCCAAGTTGATTCATTGGAATTTAACTTGCATTCATAATCCTTGAGTTTAAAAGTTTTGGATTAAGAGCAATCAGTGAGGGATAAATTAATTGTTACAAACTCCATTTGGTGGGAGATTTCCAATGTAATGATCAGCGAGAGAGAGAACGGAAGGCGCTCACTGGTTGTTCTGAAATGTTGAACATTTAGGGAGTGTCTGTTTTATCACTTCTGAGGAACTTCACTTCAAAGCTGTGGAAAAGAGTGACTGGAATAGAAAGAGAGATAAACCAGGCCCTGATGTGAAGACCAGTCAATGTCTCCACCGTCCTTTTTACTTTTGTGCTGTTATGTTGTTGTTTTTTTTCTTTAACTTCCTTGCATGTCTTTACTGTACCTCCCGGTTTCTCTCACTCTATCAACAACATCTCTCAAATTCAGAGCTGTGGTTGTCATACATCCTCAAAGGAGTCGATAGGAAATAGGTATTTTCTCTGAATATACTCTGAATGATCACTTCTCACCTAAACAGGTAAACAATGTTTTTGTAGCTTGTTACTTCATAGAGTACAGGACAAAGTGTCTTAACAAAGTGTTTCATGTTTTTCCACTAATAAGATACCAGTGCCCTCCTTTGTGATTAACAAATAATAACATCACTATAACAGTTTTACTGGAAGCAAAAGATGCAAATGAAGTGCAGAGTAAATTAACGTTGTGCTGCTGTCTTTAAAAAGAGTCCTGGCTTTATACTTTTGTTTGTAGTGTTTCCAACTAATCTTTTTATAGTGAATGGCAAACCTGTTTTTCAACTCATCGTTGACATGAAAACAAAGAGGATTGTTGTGGCGTTTAATGTGCTGATATGTTTTTGTCACAAATTTCTTTGGGTATTGGTATTGATGAATTCAGAAAAATTAAAACCGAGAACAGAGAATCCAGGAAGAATCCACAGAAGAACACAGAATCCACCGGAGCTTAAAAATGTCTTTTTTTTTTTTTTTGTTACATTTTTGTTAAAATTGTAATAAATTGTAGTTTCAGGATTTCAATTATGCTTTTTGATTATTGTAATTCATTTCCAAAATTTTTCAAAACAACAACAACAAAAACAAACATTAAAACTGAAAAATAAATAAATAAATAAATAAATAAAAATAATCAGCAGTTTTGCTTTGTCATCCGATCTTCAAGCAATGGAATGCCTTTATTTCAATTAGCAATATCCCATATCCAGCTATGAACGCAACGAAGCATTAGAGGCAGCAGACAAACAGAAAATTGATTCTTGACAGCTGTTTGTGACCTGAATGCCAAGTACATCATGGTCTCAGTTCCACATCAGTTCTTTTCCCTCTGGTGCTGTTGCTGAGACAGTGACAGATTTAAAGTTCTCTCTTCCTTCCTGCTCGGAGCGTTCTGGATGGTATTGAGGTGTCAATCAAATTTGTTAGCTTTTTAGTTTCCTGTTAGCGTAACAGTGCTGTGAGGCTGTTGTCTGCAC
The DNA here is from genome assembly GCA_036247105.1 of Cirrhinus mrigala. NCBI lineage: Eukaryota > Metazoa > Chordata > Actinopteri > Cypriniformes > Cyprinidae > Cirrhinus > Cirrhinus mrigala. The sequence goes on from CM070012.1 coordinate 10,687,955, forward strand.
CTGCGCAATAGATCAGGATGGGAACGACATTTGGCGCCAAGATGCTGCAGCTGGACCTTTTGGGATCTGCGGTATGAACTACCAGATTGGCAGTCAAGTATTAAACTGGGGAAACAGATTTAACATCCCTTGTGCATTAAAACCGTGGGAATTTGGAAAGAGAACAGTGGCGGAGAGAGACGATGCAGTGAGACGGAGATGAGAAGAACAAGACAGGGTGAGAGACCAGTGATTTCTCAACTAAGCTACTTTCACACAGCAGCAGATGTTTGGAATGCTAAATACGAGTTTAGTTATGAAAAAAGTAACTTTTTTACACTGCAATTGCATACATAATAATAAAAAAAATCATATTAATGCCCCAAATCGTTAATCCCAAAAATTACGTTGTGCATTAAATACAAGTCAATGATGTGACGCCCAAATTTTCTGTCCGATTACATTTTTCCAGGTAAAATACGGTTTAAATGCATAATATCAAATCATAATATACAAACAAACTCTGTCCAATGATTTCCATTTTATGAAATATCATGTGGTGCGACCATCAAGAAACTACCATTTTGTGAATTTTATTTTGAAGTATTATTTTTATTATAAATTTCATCGTGACCTTTTGTGGGAAGCTAGCTTGTTTTTTTTAGGTAGCTAATTCTGTGCTTGTAAATTTTGACTGAATTTGAAATATCATGTGGTGCGACCACTGCAGAGTGTTTTCCGTTATAGATATATGTCCCAGATTGGCAGTTTTTGTGCTTTTATATTCAATTGATGGTTTATATACATAAAGTACTTTATTTTAGTATCATTTGGATTAGATTTGTATGCAATTTTGGGTAATTTCAGACCGTGTATGTTTAATCTTTGTACAATATCAGAAAAGATGCAACAAATTAATTTAGAACATATAATTTTAGTTCGGTAATTATGCATTTATTAGAAATTTATTATTTATTTATTAATAACTATTTTAATAAATTTTATTAAAAAGTAAAATAAATGCTCGCCATAGGCAGCAAGTTAATTCTGTCTCCGTAGTGAAGCACAAACTCCAGATTTCAGTTTCTACTGTAAGAACTGTTTAAGAACAAATACTGTTTTGTGGCTCTTTAATGTGTCCTGACCTCTTCATCAGATCATCTCTTCATCTCTACAAGTTATAGTATGAAATAAATATGAAAACATCAGAAGGTATCTTGTTTCACTTGTGAAAAGATGTCAATACATTTTTCAAAATCAAGTCCACCGACTTTAATCTACTCTCCTGTATGGTTTGTTTGTCAGACAAGACGGCCTATGTGGCATTATGATTGGTCGCCTGTTAATCAAACTCCCGGCAAAGGGTCAGTTGAGCAGCCAAGATTGGGCAAAGTTCTGAAATAACTGGGGCTAAAGAAATGCCTGCAGTTAATACCATGTGCTGCACTTTTGACTGATGTCTCCTTAAATGGATTTTTAATAATATAAGGTCTATGTGTCATTTGGAGCAACCACTCATCATGTGGTGTGACCAGTAATAAAAATAGCTGTATTAAAATAAAATTGAAATATCTCATTTCTGTGGTTGAAATATGAAACACTGCTACAGCATGCTTAAGTGAATGGTATTTTTATAACATTTTTATCACTTTTATGCAGTTTACAGGAAAAATATGTCTGCTAACTACATTTAAGAAGGCAAGTCTGAATTTATAAAACAAAAATATGAGAACATTATTTACAGAAACTCAAAATAAATGCAAATACTTTTTCTAAACACTTTAATTACTGAGAACGTCTAAAAAAAATTAAGCATGTTAAGGAAATTAATTAATTTTAATATAAATCATGGTCGCATCACATGACCTTTTTTTTAAGGCTATGGCCAATTCATCGAGATGAAGGGAAAAAAAAACTAAAATCACTTAATTTTTAATTTTAATCTGAATTTATGTGTACACAACATCTTTAATATTTGAACAGTTACAACAGATATTATTTTTTGGCCTGTCGAAAATCCTTATACGTCAGTGATTCATATATAATAATTATATTTGCGTTTTTTTTTTTTTTAAACTAATCATATAGGCTATAGCTTTTGACCATTAAATGAAATCAGACGTGATTTTACAACAATTTATATCAGTTACTGTTGAAACAGAATAAAGCACAATGAAATAGATGTAATCCAAAAGATTGGAAAATACTTATTTTACATTATTTATTTACATTATTTAAATTCAACAAATTGCCTCAGACAGAACGTTTAAATGTTTTTAAAGTTTCTTGGCTTAGAACTGCATTTTTTTTTATCCAAATACTATGTTTAGTTGCTCCTCTGAAGTCCTCATTGCTGTAGTCTTAGAACTTCTAAACATAGCTTTGTTGTGAAATCCTGTACATGTCAGGCAGCCAGATTTAGACATTCTGCTTTAAAAAAAAAAAAAAACTTTCCAATTTATTGTGCCACACGCATCATGGTTAGCAAGCATGGTGCGGATGGTCTGTGGGTGTGACGTATGAAAACCAAACCAGGGCAATAAATAGACTTTAGAGAATGAAACCTCAGAAGGTGATGGTGTCATATTAGGCTTGAAATAGAAGAGGAAGTTTACAGCTTATTTGACTTTCTCACCTCAAATTGTGCTGTTGTGTTCTTTAAATGTGATATTAAACCTCATCTATCTTCACCCTCAGCTGTGATAATGTGTCAGGGCAAACCAGAGTGTTCCAGCTTGTGTTTGTCAAAGATATGGATCTTGCCAGTGGTAATTTCTTCTGTTTTATCTTTGTGTTTGTGCAAACAGGCTGCACTTGGTAGCTGAAATGATAGTGTTGACAGTGAATATTGGAGAGCAGGGAAAATGCTTCTAGCTATCATCTTTTTTCCATTCATTCTACATGACGTAGAGTCAAATTTTCCTTTCTGTTAACAAGGAAAACTGCAGTGCTGAGCCAAATATACTGGCTGATCTCTCTCTTTCTCTACCCCACTTTCCTAGTTTAGTTTACCCAAGAATGAAAATTGCTGTCATCATTTTCTATATGGTTATTTTAATACACGGAGCAAGAAAGTAGATGTTTTAAAGAATGCTCATGCTGCTCTATTATATACAAAAAAATCAACACTGACAAAAGGCTATCAAACAAAGAAAATGATATTTTTATTCAGGAAGGACGTGCTAATCAAACATGACTTTAGATGTTTGTAATGCTAAATAATAGGGGTGTGACGAAACACTTATCCCACGAGATGAGACACGAGACTGGGTTCACGAGAACGAGATGAGACGAGACGATTTTTTAAACGTTTCTTAAGAAATCCTCAATGATTAAATATATAGGGAAAATAGTATTTTATTCAACTGAAAAAGACAAAATGCAAAAAAATGTAGGTGCATTTTGAACTTTATGAAAAAAAAACTTCCATTTTAATGAGTTATATGCAGTAATAAACAACATTTAAACAAGAGCTTCATAATTCTGGATAAATTGAGAATCCCAGTTGTTTTTAATAAATTGGAGACCATGATTCTCTCATGATTCTGGAGAAAAAAGATGAGAAAACTAAACAAAATAACATAATTTACTAGTAGTTCTGACAAACGGTTCATTGCTTAAGTCTTTTAAAAATATTCATTTAAACAAAATCAAAACAAAGTCAGTGTCTCGCTTCATTACTACTTGTTTGACTATTGAAATCTCCTGAATGAATGATTCAATAACATACTTTTTTTAAACGGGCAGTTGTCGCCACCTCCTGGCGGAAGAGGATAAGCGTTACTATACATACAAGTGTTAAGATACTTTCGTTTTTATCGCTACTGTAGACAATAAGCGTTTATACCCAAACTATAAACTTTTATCCCAGTACTTCTGTTATTTAAATGTCTGTAACACAGAAATAATGATTATAATGTGGTTGAAAAGACTGTTTGTGTTGCTCTTTCTGCGTTCACATTTACCCCGACCCTCTGATTCATTAACATGGGCAGCGACAAAACGTGCTTCTCATGCTCCACTGACACTCGCGATGTGAAACAGTCCTAATAGACATAGCTAAATCGTTGTCATTCAGGAATAAGATCGCGTGGGTGTTTGAATTGAGATCTCCATATTTTAAGGATTAATCGTGCAGCTCTAATGTAAACACTGCAAAATGTTTTGTGAGGATATCGTCACGAGATCTCGTGAGATCCGACGAGATCTCGTCACATCCCTACTAGATAAGATTTATATTTAAAGTAAATGCTGTTATTTTAAACTAAATCAAAGAATCCTGAAAAAAGTATCATTGTTTCCACAAACATACTGAGCAGCAACTTGAAAAAAATATGATATGTTTCTATACAAAATTTAAATAGTGAACGTTTAATTTAAATTGTTGTAATATTTCATAATATGTGAAACCTGGACCACAAAACCAGTCGTAAGTAGCATGGGTATATTTGTAGCAATAGCCAACAATACATTGTAGGGCTGCAACGATTAATCGCAGGATGTCGTGAGGCGCGTTTAGTCAATGAAGCCGGTACTTTGATTAGTAGTAAAGCTCCATCACGTGCGTTCAGCTGGAGCGGCAAGTAGTACACAGAGCCGTAAAGCACTGACAAGCTACGCCAAATCGCGCGCAAAATCGAATCGTTGCAGCCCTAATACATTGTATAGGTTAAAATTGTCGATTTTTCTTTTATGCAAAAAATCATTAGGATATTAAGTAAATATCATGTTCCATGAAGATTTTTGTACATTTTTCGAACATAAATATATAAAAACTTAATTTTTGATTAGAAATATGCATTGCTAAGAACTTAATTTGGACAGCTTTAAAGGCGATTTTCTCAGTATTTTGTTTTTTGATTTTTTGCACCCTTAATTTAAAAAAAAAAAACAAAAAAACTGACCCTTATGACTGGTTTTGTGGTCCAGGGTCACATATTACTGATAATTTATCACATAAATACAGCTATGGATGGTATGAGAGACTTGTATCAAAAACCACGCAAAAGCCATATGAAATTTAAGTCGCTATTTGCTGAAAATCTTCACAAATGCCAAAATGAGATTTTGAGAGGTACAGCAGAATGGAAGATTTTTATTGAATCATTTTTTTTAAAAGTTCGGACTGTTTCTTATACAGAGGTATTGGTTTTAAAAGACTCAGAATGTAACTCACAAGTCTTGCAGACTACTTTTATAGTATTTTATAGCTTTTTCTGTTTAAGAGCTTGACAACTCTAAGTCCTCATTCGCTTTGGTTAAGAGTAACCCGAGCATATTTTAGAACATCATCTTTCGTGTTTCATGGAAAAAAGGAAGTGATACGGGTTGTCAACAATATAAGGGTGAGTAAAGCATGACTGAATTTTCATTCTTGGGTGAACTCTAACTTTAAGGTCACTTTTTGACTTCCTGTGTGTCACAGCTGGCCCATGTGGCCTCATTTTCCCCCTCCTTTCTCTGTTTTCCTCTCTCTTGATCCCTTCTTCCCCTCAGGGTCAAGATTTTCCCAGAAACTGGGTTACGAGAGTGTGCAGTCACATGGTTCAACTTGACCGCCTGAGTGCTGAAAAAAATCAGAGTATCCAGAGACACAAGTTACAGTCATTAACACACAAATACACACATGAATAAAAAGGTCAAACTCTCATAAACACACACAACTGGCTGCAGTGAGAATTAGGTACTACTGCCAAAAATCCACAACAAGTCCCCCTTCTCTTTCCATTTCTTTCTTTCCCACTGGCCTGGTCGCTATCTTTCATCTTCTACACAACTCATAGTGCAACATTTATGCTAATTATTGTCATCACGTACCAACATGTGTAAACGTGTCCTTAACAAGCATAAAGCAAATGTTACACAGCACACCTGTCTGTGTGTTAAATAGGCTACATTTAATACCTTGAAACTTGAAACTCTTTATTCTTTATTTTTAGTTGTGTTTAGTACTTAGTGCTTTCGTGCTGGTGCTTTTAGTCTCAGTACTCTAGTGTTGTCTGACTAGCTGGCGGCTATTTTTGAACACAGCCATGTGTACATATACAGTATGCATGAATAATCAGACGTGCTTGTTGCAAAATACTTGAGCAAAACTTTTCTGGATGAGGAATTGATGTAAACACAATGGGTTATGCCTTGAGGCAATGTAGCCGGAGCCAGGGACCAAAAATATTAAAATATTTCAAAATATCCAACTCGTGCAGTAGCCCTTGCAATGTAAAATTAGGTTTATACTAATACTCTGCTACTGTCTATTATGTTGTTTAAAATTACTTAAACAGCATTGACAAAAAAAAAAGCACTAAACCACTGCCCTTAATCTATTTTGGTTCTTTTTTTACTCAGTGTTTACTTAATTACTACTTGGAAAAACTTATTTATTTAATTGATATGTGAAGACTACATTCGTTAGTATTTTTTATTATAATATAATATGTGACCCTGGACCACAAAACCAGTTTTATTTAGCTTGGGTATATTTGCAGCAATAGCTAAAAATACATTGTATAGCTCAAATTATCGAATTTTTTTTTTCTTTTATGCCAAAAATCATTAGGATATTAGGATATTTTTTGTAAATTTCCTACTGTAAATATAGGGTCACATATCAGTTCTCGAAATTAACTTTTTTACATGGTAGCACTGGTGCTCCCAACTTCAAAAAGTTAGGAGCACCAAAAAAAATTTAGGAGCACCAAATGAATATTAAGGAGCACCACTACTTCCAATTGAGCAGAACAGCCAGCACTCGGCCCGGCATTTCTTTTTAGTAATGCGCCGATCTTGATTCTTCATGGCTGATTCTGATTGCCGATGTTTTTACAAGCAAATGGGCTGATTCTGAAAGCCTTTCTTTAAAATATTTATTTTACGCCTTAAGCAAGGGACAAGAATGAATGAAAATATGAGTACATGAATAAGATGTTTATTTTCTCTATTACAAGTAAAGCCATTTCAATTAAAGGCAACCACTGCATTTTTTAAACAATCTACATTACAAATAACAAAAAATAAACACAGTTCTTTCTTAGACGTATTAAGTGCAAAAAATAAATGCAGCCATAATCAAAGTAGGCTAGTCTCTCAATATTCAAAGTGCAAACAGAGACCGAATTTTTCAAGCATTGATACAGAGCTTTAGACAATTACACAACCAATTATAGCCTACAGCCTAGGTAAGTTATGTAGCCCAGTTTACACACATTGGTGAGTCGCTCTCTAAGTGTGGTTTTAAAATTGCTTTTGAAGGCGCGTGCGCGTTTTACTTTCGGTTTCGTTTTAACGATGGCGCGAAACTCTCGGCGGTTCTGAGCGTGCATTCTACAATACAAGACATTAATTTAACAAAGTAATTTGAAAGTGGTGGGACACAATCGGGATTTTGAAAAGTGTGTCCCCGTGGAAGTTACGCCCCTGCGTGAGTGGAACTCTGAAGCTAAGTTATCATTTGATGTGAATGTATGCCGCGTTGTACAGTGTATTGAGACGGAGGCGCCAGAATTGCGTCTGACAGAATGTGCGCTGTAGCACGAAATATTTCTTCAAAAGCAGATTGTGGAGACATTTTAATTGTCCACAATCAAAAATCGTCATATCACACACCCCTGATTTCAATGTAGTTTGTGCAAATCCGGAACAGAAATTGGTTGAGAGAGAGAGAAAAAACGGCCGGATCCGAGTTTCAGCGGAGCGCAGTTTCAGTGACAGGGAGTGATCGACTGCTAATATCTAAAATCTGCATTAAAGTTAAGAATGTAAAGATCAAGTTTAATTAGTTATGTAATGTTGGAGAGAACGGCAAACCTGACACTGTATCAGCTCACAGCAGTCTGGGCAGTAGTTAGGCTAGCGAAAGTTTCGTAAAGAAATGAAAACAAGTCGCATCACAACAATTTCTGGCACTCGCACAAATGCTTCCAAATATATTTTGAGGTCGCACAGATTAAATTTTGGGAGCATATGCGACCAAAACGGTCGCAATTTCGAGCCCTGCATATAATATAATGTAATATAATGTAATAATATAATATAATATATTTTATAATATAATATAATATAATATAAATACTAAAATATCAGCTACCATAGTGTATAGTAAGAGTATATAGTATTTTTTTTTTTGCTTTATTCATCAACAATGCATCCAGTTGAAAAGTTGCAATAATGACTATTACATTGTTACAAAAAAAATCAGCATTAAATATTTTTTTTTTTTTTTCAGTTTTATTTTTTTCAAGACCATTTTCAACTTTAGTAATAATAAATGTTTCTTGATCACCAAATCTGCAAATTGGATCATGTGATACTGAAGATTAGAGTGATGTCTAAATAATTCAGCCTTTGCCTTTGAAGGAATACATTACTTTTTAAAATATATTCAAATAGTAAAATAAGTTGTTTTTTTTTTTTTTTTTTTTTTTTTGTTTTGTTTTGTTTTTGGGTTTTTTTGTTTTTATATTTTTGACAATATTTTACACTTTTAATGTTACAGAATTTTTGATCAAATAAATGCAGCATTAATTTTACTGCCCCCAAAGGTCAAAAGTTTACATCCCCCTTTTCAGAATCATTAAAAATGTTATTTTTAAGGGATCATTCGAAATGCATGTTAATTATTTTACCAAAATAGGAGGGATCATACAAAATGCATGTTGTTTATTTAGTACTGACCTGAATAAGATATTTCACATAAAATTGTTTACATATAGTCCACGAGAGAAAGTAATAGTTGAATTTATAAAAATGACTTGAAGATCAGTTAAATAAATGTAACTTATTTTGTCTTCTGGGAAACTATTTTCTGTAGCCTCTGAAGGGCAGTACTAAATGGGAAAAAATATGATATTTAGGCAAAATAAGAAAAATGTGCAGATTTTCATTCTGTTCAAAAGTTTTCACCCCCTGGGTCCTAATGCAATGTTTCTCCTTCTGGAGCATCAGTGAGTGTTTGAACCTTCTGTAATAGTTGCATATGAGTCCCTCAGTTGTCCTCAGTGTGAAAAGATGCATCTCAAAATCATACAGTCATTGTTGGAAAGGGTTCAAATACCCAAACATGCTGGAAAACCAAAGAATTTGTGGGACCTGAAGGATTTTTCTAAAGAACAGAAGACAGTTTAACTGTTCAGGACAAACAAGGGACTCATGAACAACTATCACTAAAAAACACAGCTGTGGATCAAGGTGGTGTAAACTTTTGAACCAGGTAATTTTTATAAATTCAACTATTATTTTCTCTTGTGGAATATATGTAATAATGAAAAATAATTAATATTTTTAATGATTCTGAAAGGGGATGTAAACTTTTGACATCAGCTGTAGCTTATAATCAGTTCTGTTCAGTCCTTCTGTACTTCTGTCATAGAGAGATAAAGAGATTGAGAGCATTAAATTGATTATGTTTAGAATAGTAGCAGTGGAGATGAAGATGGTGAGCTGGGTTACTGTGTTATTAGATGTGTGAGAGTGCTGCAGATGTAGATGGGATCTGAGAGCATCTGAAAAAACATCTTTCTTTGTACATTTCCCCCACTCTCTCTTCTAAAACAAAATTTGGCTGCTATTCAATACACACTCCACAGTTACTAACCAAATGGACAAGGACAGCGAAACTCTCTCCCTCTCTTGTAGCTTAATCTCATTTTATTCTTCCATCTTTTAATTTCTTTTCACATTATATATTTCACAGTTCAAGGTAAAGTGCTTTATTGTGTGTTTAACAGTTGTATACTGTAAAGGCATTGACACAAGAACAGGTGTTTAGAGAAGAAAGAGATGCCCAAGGTCCTCTGTTGAAGAGCTTCTTTGATTTCTGAAGCTCTGGGATTGACACACTCTTTCGTTAGAGGAAATTTAAGTGCTCTTGGGCTGTTCAACTGATTTTATCTTCCAGCTGCTACCTTGAGGGACATCTGCTGAAAATGAGAGGGAAACCAAAGCTCTAGTAGCATCTCTTGATCTGCTATTGGATAAATTAAGAAAATACTAGCATGATGTAACAGTGATGCACAGAAAATATATTCAGCCGGATTTAAATTTTTGGTTTTAGCCGTAAATTGTTTTTGTACAATCATTAATTTCTCACCCTCATGTTGTTCCAAACCTGTAAGTCCTTCGTTCATCTTCAGAACACAAATTAAGATGTTTTTGATGAAATCCGAGAGCTTTCTGACCCTTTATAGACAGCAATGCAGCTATCACGTTTGAGGCTCAAAAAGGTAGTAAGACTGACATGGAAGAGAAGAAATTGTTGAATAAATTTGTTACTTTTGTTTTCTTCACACACAAAAAGTATTCTTGTAGCTTCATAAAATTAAGGTTGAACCACTGATGTCACATGGAATATTATAACAATGTCTTTAATACTTTGCTTGGCCTTAAACGTGGTAGTTGCATTGCATTCTATGCTCTCGGATTTCATCAAAAATATCTTAATTTGTGTTCTGAAGATAAACAAAGGTCTTACGGGTTTAGGACAACATGAGGGTGAGTAATTAATGACAGAGTTTTCATTTTTAGGTGAACTAACCCTTTAAAGTCTGTGTCTTTTGAATATAATTATATTCATTATATTTTTATTTAACCTGTCAGTCATGTCTTAATTATTTTATGTATGCCTGAGTAAATATGTAATGAAAAGCAAGTCTTTATTACAGCCACCATTTGAATGCTTATATTTCAACAATGAACTGCCTTATGTTCACTTTAAATGTTTGTATACAAATCTGTTTTGGTGTTTCGATAAATAAAGAAAAGATGACGCATACGTCTAACCACAAATGCACTTCCTAGTAATAATGACTTGATTATTGCTAATCATAGTGATAATGATTATTCAGTCATGATTCATTGCGTTTGAAGCATGTGTGTTAACTGATGGTCATGGTCATGTTACTGTCATTTGAAATCATGTGCTTAGCCCTGCCCTTCTTAGTCAGTCATTAGTGCTATATTTAGCGGTAGTGGGGATTGATTTTTAACCACTCTACCTCAATATGAATGCTTTTAGAAATTGGATTTTGGATGCATAATCTTGTTGCATAACCAGATTATGAATTTAAACAATGTGGCTGAATAAGTTTAGCACCATGGTTAAGTAACAGGAATATAATGTTGCATTGTAAGCACTGAATGTCCTCTGTTTACCCAGACCCCATGTGTGAGGAAGGATTTTATGATGACTGACTCTAGTTTGACAGGTGAGTGTCAGAGAGAACAAAAATATTTCCCCTCTGCACTCACAGTGAGTTTCTCTTTCAACACCACACAAGGAACGGAAAGATCTAGGAGGAGACCTGCATGTTTATTAAAGAGGAGATTTTATCCCTAGCTGTTTAAAATGCTGGCCGTCAGGCAGTCATTGTAATTGTATCAGCCGGTGTTGACTCTTGTGACAGCTTTATCTGGGAGTTGACAGGTTTCTCTACTCCATTGGGGATGGGAGAGAGTGGAACATGGAGATCTGGCAGCAGTTTCAGATGATGACTGCTGTGTTTGTTTGCTCTTAAACTTCTAAAGTAGCAGTTTATAACCATACCTGAGGCTTGGTGTCTTTTGTAAGCTGTCATTTTGGATCTGAATCTAAGAGTGCTTAAAAAGACCTGTGATTTGTTGGGTGATACGGGCAGCCTGCCATTTAAACACGCTTGCTTTTCATCATTTTGTGCTTGCAGTGTGAATGAGGTAGCCTGCTGTCACTGATAAAGCGAGCAGGGGGCTGTTTAACGATGAAGTGGCCACTGTTTGTGTACAGTATCATGAAGTGTTCGCTCTTCCCTGCTGACTCGCACTCAGCCTCTATGTGTGTTTGTGTGTGGCAGCTGTCAGAGTGATTGGACGGCAATATACTGAGTGTCCCTGGAGCAGGAAGCAGCGCTATCACAGCACCATCATAGTCCAGTAAACCTCTTTCACTGACACACTACCTCACACTCTTACTCGCACTCACTCACAAATGCACACACAGAGGTTTCAGGGAATGCCTTATATGAGCACTTGTGTGTATTATTGAACAAGGAAGTTTGGGCCAATAGGCTTATAGTTAAGTCATAGACCATGACTTAGCATGATTTGCTTCTTGTAAGCATGATTTGCTACTTAAAGGAGAAGTTCACTTCTGGGACAAAAATTTACAGATAATTTACTCACCCCCTTGTCATCCAAGATGTTCATGTCTTTCTTTCTTCAGTCATAAAGAAATTAGTTTTTTTGAGGCAAACATTTCAGGATCAGTGTTTCAATCAGTGTTTCGCCTAGGTTTAGGGGTACTTTACTCTCTGATGCGGGTACTTTTTTCGGTACTTTACTTTTCGGTGCCGGTACTTTCTTTGGTATTTTACTCTCTGGGTAATAACAAAAACATTTATTTCAGTGGAAAAAAAAAAGAGTCCAGAACTCTGTTTCAACATTTTGAACAATAGGGCCCTACAATCTTTTTCTCTTTTTTTTTTTTTTGTTTTCAGAAATTGTTTTAATTTTTCTGATGATCAAATGAAGGCATTAAACATTTTTTTTTTTAATCAAATGGAAATTAAACCCTTTTATTTTTGGCAAACAAACAGGTTTACTGTTAAAATTAATACATGGAAGAAAATTTCTTTCATTTTTGTAGATTTTTTTTTTTTTTTTTTCTACAATTAAGTGGTTAATCTGGTTGTAATAATTATTTGTATCATTTAATTGTTTTATTTAAATTGGCCAGAAATAGAAATATATAAAGACGTACATTATACTGTACAAAAGTAATACAGGTGTAATATATTTCTGTTACATGTTAAACCAGACTTTTATTTTGACAGGTTGCCGTGAAGTTTCTGTGTGTATACAGTTGTAAGAGTATCATTAAAATAGTCCATGTGACATCAGTGGTGCAGCCGTAACTTTATGAATCAATAGTCTTAAGGTTGAACCACTGATGTCTAATGGACTCTTTTTACCTTTACTCTTTTTCTGGTTTTAAAGAGCAGGTCATATGGTATTTTAAAGTGTCCTGTGTTGGAGTCCCATACAACAGGTATAAATTAATGAGTCCCATACAACAGGTATAAATTAATCTGAGGTCAGAAAACATTGTAAATTTTTTTTAGAATTTACATTTAAATACATTTTCATTTAATATTAGAGTCATTTTACAATTATTTCAAAATGGTTCGTTTGAAGCAGTTCTGAGCTCAAGGTCTGTAAAACCTTCCCTCCCACAAGCCTCCTCTGCTCTGATTGGTCAGCAGGGCAAGTCTGTTGTGACAATGCAAGCGAATCGTACCCACAGCTAAAAATTAGCTGCTAAACTGTAAACACTTCACAAAACAATAATAGTGGATACATTATCTGGGTGCCAATGTGGCTAACTGATAAAACAATACAGTTTGTAAACCAAAATATGTCTACTGTAATGTCTGAAGAACGACAGACAAAAAACGCTCTGTGTCTTAACTTTTAATTAGAACGCAGAACAGCTGTATGAGGTGGACCAGTTTTTCCTCCCCGCATTAACCCTATAACTGCTGGTGCAACAAAATAAACAGCAACTTCAGTCTGTGCGCTACACTACATTCTTTATTATTAAACAGTAATTAAAACAACAACAGTCTACATTACAGTCTACATACAAATTTTCAGGAAATAGTGGGTTCACAGTAAGACCGTAATATTGTGCTTTACCTGGTAAGCTGCACTAGGTATACATCACATATTGGCACTTTTTTTTTTTTTTTTGAGCACTCAATTGAAAATGCACACATAACGTATTAATTGTACTTACAAGTTGTGGTTCGGAGATACTTGTTGGTCTTAATAAAGAAGGTATGGACTTGACTTTCATGGACAAGCATTGTGTTTAGCGAATCCGGCGTTGAGCTCTCCAAGATTAGGGAAGCAGTTGTCTGTAAAATGATGAGCACAACAAAAGGTTTAAATTGTATTGCTGTGGTATTGTGGAAAAAATAATTTTAATTACTGATTCATCACATCATCAACTTTTGGCAATGAAAACAAAACAAACTTGCTTTCACAGCACAGAACACAGCATCAAGTGTTTGTGGGAAGGTCAGACTGTTCGTATTTCATGGGCAGGCGTGGATTATGCTAATATGTTACATAGTGACTGTGGTGGGAGGAGCAAACGACAGACACAGTGGGCGTGACAACAGGCCTCGGGGAGGCTTTTATTAAACATAAATTAAACAAAAGTGTCCAAAAAGGGGGAATAAAGTGTCCAAAATAAACAGGGGATCTAGTGTCCTCATCGTGCTGGGGGTTCCGTGAAGGAGGGGCAGTGTTCGGAAAGGAAGGGTCCAGGTAAGGGGCGGAGACCGGCGGCTCTAGGGGCTCCCCTCTTAGGTCCGCGGCTTGTCCTCCTTAGCTCACGGCACTACTCTGGGGATTCAACAGCCCGGAATAGGGACAGCGGGACAGCGAAATCGGGATTTAGTCGACAGCCTCAACATCCTCGCCGGTCAGCCGTCTAATGGGTGCAGTAAAAATCCCCCAGAAGTGCCGTGGGCCAAGGAAGACGAAGTCACTGGATGGAGCTGCGGACCTGAGAGGGGAGTGCGTGCGGACGCTGGACTCCGCCCCTTACCTGGACCCCTTCCTTCCCGAACACTGCCCCTCATTCACGGAATCCCCAGCACAACGAGGACACCAGGTCCCCTGTTTATTGTGGACACTTTATTCCCCCTTTTTGGACACACTTGTTTATTTTATGTTCAATAAAAGCCTCTCCGAGGCCTGACGTCATGCCCACTGTGTCTGTCATTTGCTCCTCCTGCCACAGTGACGTAGATCAGTTAAGACGATTCAGAATCGACTCTTTCTTTTGAGAGACAATATTTTTATTTATCATGCACTTTTTTAACAACTTTGCAGACTGTTAACATTTAAGGATAGCTATGTTACAAAGTGCAAAAAACAATATTTTTTGAAAAACCCATATGACCTGCTCTTTAAATAGTAGTTCTGTTGCTGTCTATGCCGGGTCAGAAAAAAGCTCTCGGATTTCATCAAACATATCCTAATTTCTGTTCCGAAGATGAATGAAGGTTTTCTTGTCTCTTGTTTTTTGCATGTTTTTTTTATTTGTTCAGCCAGTTCATGTTTATGTTGTTTGCTCAGTAAGTTCACTTGGGTTTGTTTAATTCATTCATTATATTATTCTGAGACACGATTCACTTTCTTCTTTTCTTTCAATATCTGTCTCTATTTTTCTCTCCTTCAGTGTGTCTGCTGAATAATTGACTGTGTCTAAGATGGGTAGGTGAAAAGGGGAGGCTTTAAAAGCTGTTTGAGGGCCAAGGCTGCTGTTAGTGGGGAGTGTGTAAATGTAACCCTTGTGTTGTGTGTGTGTGTGTGTGTGTGTGAGAGAGAGAGAGAGAGAGAGAGAGAGAGAGAGAGCAAGAAAGAAGGAGATTGAGGGAGAGAGAGACTCACACATTTAGAGCTGGTCGTTCAGAAACCAGCTTTACCTCCAGGCTAGCTGGGCTCTTGATCCGTCCTGTCACTGCTGCGGTTGCTGCTCAGCGTCTTGAGATATTCTGTCCAGAGCAGAGCTACATGCTAGTTTTCACAAGAAGAAGACTATCCACATGGGTTTTCAGGAGCACACAATCATCTTTAGCCTATTAAAAAAAAAAAATTATTCAGATAGACTCCTAACAATCTGCTGTTTTTATGGCATGTACGCACTTTTTTTTTGTACTTTGTCTTTTGAGATATATGAGAATTCTAATTTCTTCTTTTATTTATATTGCAGAGGGACTCCATGAAAGATGTCAGAGGAGGCGATTGTTATTGCCAAGTGGGACTATACGGCACAGCAAGACCAGGAACTTGACATTAGGAAAAATGAGCGTTTGTGGCTCCTGGATGACTCAAAAACGTGGTGGCGAGTACGAAATGCATCCAACAGAACAGGCTATGTTCCTTCCAATTACGTTGAACGCAAGAACAGTCTAAAGAAAGGCTCTCTGGTGAAAAATCTCAAAGATACACTTGGTAAGAGACTTGTATTTTCTATTAAAAAAGGGTTATCCAGTGTGATGGATGTGTAAGATTTTGTAATATCCTGAAAGAGTGACAAATAAGAATGTCCACAGAAGTTCTAAAATACTCCTATTCATGTCAGATACTCTGGATTCATGTTAGTTTCTTATGATCTGAAAAACTAGTTTCAAGAATAGTTTCAATTTAAAGTCAAAAAATTCTAACTGAAACCTAATAATATTGTCTTTACAGCTTACGTAAATGTGAGTGTACATATCTTAAACATAATATGTGACCCTGGACCACAAAACCAGTCCTAAGTAGCAATAGCCAACAATACATTGTAAGGGTCAAAATTATCGATTTTTCTTTTCTTCAAAAATTATTAGGATATTAAGTAAAGATCATGTTCCATGAAGATATTTTGTACATTTCCTACCGTAAATATATCAAAACCTAATTTTTGATTAGTAATATGCATTAAGAACTTCATTTGGACAACTTTAAAGGTGATTTTCTCTGTTTAGATTTTTTTTTTCTCATCCTCATATTCCAGATTTTCAAACAGCTGTATCTCGCCAAATATTGTCCAGCGGAAAGCTTATTTATTCAGCTTTTAGATGATGTATAAATCTCAATTTTGAGAAATTGACCCATAGGACTGGTTTTGTGGTCACATATTACAAAATATGCACTGCTATTCAAAAGAAATTAATACTTTTATTCCGTATGGATACATCAGATTGACCAGAAGTGAAAGTGACACTTCTTCCAAAAACATCAAAAAATTCTTACTGACCACAAACTTTTAAACTGTAGTGTATTTTCCAAGTTTTTTTTCTTTTTATGGATTTAATAAATTATTCATATCATCATCATCATCATCAGAAATATCAACTAACCTTACAAAAAGGCTAACATTTTAAGAGATTTATTGACCTTGAAAAGCAGTCATGAGAGTCTTCAGGGGTTTGCATGACGATATCATTTCCTGTTTTGTTTGTTTCTGTGTATGGGTTTCACCACATGACTTTTTCAAATATTAATAAGCGCTAGGGATTTTTTTCTATATATACACACACAGAGAGAGAGAGAGAGAGAGATTTTTTTTAATATGAAATTTAATATGAAATTTTTCCTTCATTATGATCGTTCAGGTTAGTTCAATTCCTCTGATATTTCCGACTTATTGCCTATTTTCATGTGAGAAATTCAAAGCCTTGAGAAATGCAAAAAGAAGCACATTCAACATGAAAGGTGTGTAAGCAGGAAGCACTAATTTAAAGGCTTTCTTTGTAAAACCTAATTAGTTTCTCAGCCGTTAATCACACAGGGGAGAGAGGTGAACCGATCGATCAGCGATGTCTTGGGGCATATTGAATGTATGTATGTTCAGAGGAGTCAGCCTCAACTCTCCTGGCTGTGAAGTGGAGACTAAGGTGTTCCAGAATTTCCAGCAGTGATCATACAGTTTTGACTTCTTTTTGACCTTTGTGTTTAATGGGCCTAGGGTTTGCCACAGAGCTGTTATGCTATTATTTGCAGAATCACGTTGATTGTGAGGTATCAAATTCTGTCGTACACGCTCCCAGAAACCTCACTCATGATGCTCAGCGGTTTTGTTTTTATAGTGGCATGGTTGGTTATTGTTGTTACTGTGGTTTGAGATTCTTCTGTCACACTTATGGTTTAACCACCTGGGATGAACAAGCTAAAGGCAGTTAATATGCAGATGATAGGAAATGAGCCGTGCTAATGGCAGTTGTGTTTTTTCCTCGACATCCTGTTTAATCTTTCCATCAACTACATGGTGGTTTAAGTGAGCACATTTTGTGGGTAAATCAAATTGAAGTGGATAGACTATTGTGTTTAATTTGTGTTTTAAGGCTCACGCACACTACTGGTAAAAAATATGGAATCATTAAGATGTTTAATATATTATATTTATTTGATCAGAAATACAGTAAAAACAGTAATATTGTAAAATTACTGCAAATGAAAATAACTCTTTTCTAGTTTAATATAATTTGAAATGTAATTTATTCCTGTGATGACAAAGTTTTAGTCTTCATTGTCATGATCCTTCTGAAATCATTCTAATATGCTGATCTGCTGATCAAGAAACATTCTTGGGAATATTTGAGAAAGTTCAAAAGAACATTTAAAACAGAAATCTTTTGTAACATAATACATTTATGTAACATAATCAACTGCATCTGTGCTAAATCAAATGCATAAGTACTAAATATTTTCAACAAAAGTATCAAGCAGTAAAAATTGTTTTCAGAAATGTCTGCTAAGCACTAATCAGCATATTAGAATAATTTCTAAAAGCTCATGTGACATTGAAGACAGGAGAAATTGCTGCCGAAAATCAGCTTTGCCACTGTAAGAATCAATTATATTTTAAATTTTATTCTTTTTGTAATACTTTTTTACAATTGTACTGTATTTTTAATCAAATAGATGCAGCATTGTTGAATATTAAAGATATTTGACTGGTAGCACATATGGCTTTCTACGCTTACACAGGTAGAATTCAGATAATTCAGTTGTGGGATTTGGCAGCCATCAAGACATCTACACAAACACAGAGATGTTTGTTGAGTGCACAATCATCACTTTCAGAGACAGACAGAGCAATTAGGATCCTCCACTCCATTTTCCTTTCCTGCTGACAGCTATTTACAAGATGTCCATACACATACACAAACACACTGCACCACCCCTTCCCTGTCAGGGTAAATGGGCCCTAGCTCACTGCCCCTTTGACCTTAACCTCTCTAGAACATAATTTTCTCCACTCCCTCACTTTCCTTACGAAGCACGTTACATGCTATGCTTAATTACTGACACATGAATCTCTGCATGGAGTCGAAGACAGGAAATGGGAGGATGGAGGGCGAGAATTCTCTGCAGTGAGACTCTGTTTCACCGTTTCTGTTTAAATAGCTGTTTAAATGGCTCTTGGTTGGCTTTTGGTTCATTTGGTATTTGGAAGACCTTCTCCGAACAAGAACATGAACTGTTTAAAATGAGATTTGGAGTAGAGCCTGTTCATTGTAATAAAATGTCACTTAGGACTTCATTGTATACAGTTTATACAGTTGAAGTCAAAAGTTTACATACACCTTGCAGAATCTGCAAAATGTTAATTATTTTACCAAAATAAGAGGGATCATACAAAATACATGTTGTTTTTTATTTACTACTGATTTGAATAAGGTATGTCACATAAAAGACGTTTACACATATTCCACAAATTTTTTTGTTTAGTGATAGTTGTTCATGAGTTCCTTGTTTGTCCTGACCAGTTAAACTGCCTGCTGTTCTTCAGAAAAATCCTTCTGGTCCCACAAATTCTTTGGTTCTTTAACATTTTTGTGTATTTCCAACAATGACTGTAGAATTTTGAGATCCATCTTTTCACACTGAGGACAACTGAGAGACTCATATGCAACTATTACAGAAGGTTGAAATGCTCACTGACGCTCCAGAAGGAAACACAATGCATTAAGAGGCAGGGTTGTAAACTTTTGAACAGAATGAAGATGTGTACATTTTTCTTATTTTGCCTAAATATCATATTTTGTTTCATTTAGTACTGCTCTTCAGAAGCTACAGAAGATACTTGCATGTCTCCCAGATAACAAAATAAGTTAAATTTACCCTGATCTTCAAATTCCAAAAGTTTTCACTCCCCGGCTTAATGCATCCACACAGTTCAAATACACAAATATTTTAAAGAACCAAAGAATGTGTGGGACCTGAAGGATTGTTCTGAAGAACAGCAGACAGTTTAACTGTTCAGGACAAACAAGGGACTCATGAACAACTATCATTTAAAAACAAAAACAAACAAAAAAAAACATCTGTGGATTATTCAGGTAACAACACTGTATTAAGATTCAAGTGTATATAAACTTTTGAATGGGGTCATTTTTATAAATTATGTAAAGGTATGTAAACTTTTGACTTTAACTGTAACTACAGTTTATAGAGACCACAGCCTAAAAATGACCTAAAAAAGGAAATTCTCATGATTTGCTCACCCTCTTGGTGACTTACTTCATAACTGACTGACTTCTGTAGACCATTTAAAGAAGAGACTTTGAGAAATGTGTCTGTTTGTGTGTCCAAACAGTTTAAATTTATGGTCGGCAGAACTGTTTGGTTATTGCTTTTGTGTGTTTGTTAACTGCATACAGGTTTAGAACAACATGAGTGAGCAAAACTTCATTTTAAGCTCACAAAAACACCATAAAAGCAGTCCCTATATGATTGCTAAAAAGTCTTCCGAAGTAATAAAATGATTTTGTGTGAGAAACGATTAAAGTTATTCATTATGTACTGATAATCTTTATCACCAGTGAGCTGTTAACTGTAGAATTATTGTGACCAGATCACAAATCCCTTTTCCAAAGACTTGATGCTAATTTTCAAACTATTCTGGAAATCAAGGTTTCAAGCCAGGAAAAAAAAAATTGTTCCGCTTAACCATTAGCAGCGAACCAGGCCTAGCACTAGGAACACACACCAGAGCCATATTTTTTAACCATATAAAATATTAAGAGAATTAGATTGGCGGGAGGATGAGTAAATAATGACACATTTGCTTTTATTCTGTCGCTATCCTTTCAGCAAAAATGCACTGTACACTCTGCCACCTCTAATGGCTCTTTTACTCGGCACTGAAAGCGAGTCAAAAGCGGTGTCATGACCATTCAGGCAGCCTCAATGCTTGGCCTCGGGTGTCATATTTTAAAAGCACATCCTCTTCCCCAGTCTATTGGCCTATCGATCCTTGGTGGACAGAGCAAGGACAGCTCTCTCACAAGCTCTTTGTTCTTTCAGTGTGCTTTGATAAATGTGCTCATCTGCCATCTATGAGGTGAGACTCAGGTGTGTTTATGGGCTACATAAATGAGGTGTGTGTGTGCGCATTGCTCTATTGCTCATGTCATTCATACACACACACACACACACACACAGAGACAGATGTGCAGGTATATTGATGTTTTTCACCTGCTGGCCTCATAATCTCATCTCTGCTCGTGTCTGAGGTCATTCAGTCAATGCCGCTCATGCATACAGTTCCTGCCTTTATCCCTGAGCCCGATTTGCTGTTGTCAAGGTTACCTCCCCTCTGCTCATCCATTGTGACAAGGTTACCTTTTCTCTGGCAGCTTTTATCTATATCTCTCTCACCATTTTTTTGCTCTTTTCCTGTGTTTTTAAAGGTCTTTTTTTCTTATCAGTGTACAACTCTTGTAGTTTCTCTGAATGAGAACTCTGTGAGTTCTGGGAAATTAAAGAAGAAAGAAAGAAAGAAAGAAAGAAAGAAAGAAAGAAAGAAAAAGAAAGAAAGAACTTTCATCACCATTCACTGCCATGTAGTTCCAAACCTGTATGACTGACTTTATTACGTGAAGCACAAATAAAGAAATTATGGAGAATGATTCAGATTCAGGTCTTACATACACATTGTGAGTTTGGCAAAGATATCTCATTCAGTTCAAAAGTTATAGCCGTTTTAGTAAAGGCAGCCCTGTCCCTTTCAAACGTTTTGGCATCCCTTTGCAACAGAGGTCAAAAGTTCAGCTTTTTTTGAGAATTATTGATATTCAAGAGAATTGTCCTTCACTGGTTTTGTTCCGACCTGGGCGAAAAACCTAGGACTAGTTTGCAAACGTAGGTTTTTACAAAAAAAAAAAAATACCCGAAAATTTCGGCTGGGTGACAGATGTATCCGCGACATGTTTTGTCCAGCATGAGCCAAGGACTCCAACGACATAAGGTACTTGAGCCTGTGACACTTGGAGTTATGAGTGATTTTGTACTTTTGATTGCTGTAGCGCCCCTGTCAGGCTGATTGGGGTGAGCCTTGGTGATGATGTAGGTGGTGTGAGTACTACCATCCCTCAAGTTTCAAGTCTCTACTACTTGACAGACACAATCAGTTTTACGTGTAGATTGCTGATCCTTGGCCATTCTAACAATTACATTAGGGGTTCAGCGCTACACACTTGAACCCCTAAAAATCACTCACTGATCTTGACTAAAGAACTTTAATACAGTTGCTTTAATAAGAATCAATGTATAATTTATTCAGTGAAGTGTATATAGTGTTTTATTTTTATATTATATAAAAACGGTACTTTAAGAATGCATTTTAATAAAAGCCACATTTCTGCTTGTCTGTGTTAGTGAATAGCGCAGATGCACAGTTTCGTTTACTACACACATAGGCGTGCAATCGCAGTGTTTTTAATATATATATATATATATATATATATATATATATATATATACTGTATATATATATATATATATATATATATATATATAATATATATATATAGAATCTAGCCTACATTGTTGTAGACAGTGTGTGGCCTTGGATTCAAATCTGGTTTTCATTTAATTTTAGTATGTTGGAATAAGCTCCAATGTTTTCATGCACAATCCTGACGAAATATAGTGCACTTTGTCATAAATAACATCACAGTTAAAAGTATTGTGAAAACAGCCTGAGGTGAAGGTTAATTTTCCCACCCATGTTCTCTTCTGTTGCAAGAGACGTTTGTGCTTGTCTGCACTCCTGTTTAGGACGTGCATGATTGGCGGCTTGCTTCTCTTGCCCTGACCACACCCACAAACCTTAACCTTACGTATAGCACACTATCTTAACAATTGCCACTAAGATGTGTAGAAAAATCTAGAAAAATTGATCAGTTGTGCTGATCAAAACCATTGCGTCTTGTGCCATAAGTGTTAAATGTTTGTGGTGTGGCAGAACTGTGAATAATTCACCTGTATGGAAAAGCCTACCAGATGATGTGAGTTGAGAAAACAAGACATGCTGTTCTTTCAGGTTTGAATGTGTAGTAGCCAGTGAAATCACAGACGGCCCTATGAATGAAAGGCTTGATCATTGTTTTGCCTGTAAACAGCAGTTGAATGACTCAGTCTCCCCAACCAACCCTAAACAGACAGACTAATGTTTGTTAACAGGAGTGTTAAAGATGATGCATGACGCTTGGTATAACTGAAACACTCAAGTTGAAACATCTTTCCTAATTTTTAACTTCAAAGTTGACTGTGTTTGGAGTTTGGTTTTGCATAAATCAGTAAAACCACAGATGTTTCACACTGGTTTTAGTGCAATCCCAAAACCCAGCTGTTAAGAGTTGCATCCTGCTGTCTTGAGAAACTGTTTCTGTGGAAAACTTTGACCTTAAAGGCTCAGAGCTGCTGCCTTTAGAAGATTCCCACTCACTTTTTTTTTTTTTTTTTTTTTTTAGGCCAGTACTTTCTCATGTCACAGTACCTGAGGAGAAAAACTTCCTGTTTGTTATTGGTTCGCTGTTTATTACTGTCATCTGATCTGTCTCACCATATTCACCATTGTGTTGGCTCAAACTGTGGCATGCATTTGGAAAGAGTCATGCAGAGAAGAAACAGATAAACATTTTCAGAAATACAGTGACTTTCCAGATTAAAAGATTTACATAATTTTACATAGTTGTGGGAGCTCAAACCATGCCATGTCGTTGGAAAGAATCATGCAAAGAAAGAAACAGAAGAAATAGTGTTCAGTTGTTTTGCACTTCAAAAGTTTTTTGATGTATTCATATCCAAAACATTCAGATTTGACTTAACTTTTATTGCTTTCATGTGATCTGTCTTACTATATTCACCACTGTGACGGCAGTTGGCAAGAGTCATGCAAGGAAGTAACAAAAGAACATGTTCAGAAGGTGATTTTCAGAATAAAAAAATCATGCCACACTTATACAAGTTAATAGGATTTGATATATTTGGTGTATTTTTTTTTTTTTTTTTTATTTGTTCATATTTAGGTTTGACTTAACTTTTATTGCTGTCAGGTGACTTTTTCTAACTTTTTTAACTCTGAAAACCATGGGATGTAGTTGGAAATACAAACAGAGAAGAATATGCAAAGAAATACAGTGATTTTCCAGAATTATAGTAAAGGTGCATGCTTTTTTTAAATGTATTTATATAAAAGTTTCAGATTTGACTTTTTTTTTTATTTATATCTTTGTGACAGCACAAAACCATGATTTGTACATAGAAAGAATCATGCAAAGAAAGAAATGGCGAAGAACATACATGGTTTTGATGTATTACCATGCTTTACATTGTGCTGACTCAAACTGAGGTGTGTAGTCAGAAAGATTTATGCGAAGAAACAGAAGTAAATGTTGAGAAACACAGTGAATCATCTAACATTTTTTTTGATGTGTTCATATACAGAACATTCATATTGTACTTACCTTATATTGCTGTTAGATGATTTACTTTACTACATCATTGTGGCTGATTCTTTCTGCACTTTAACAGGTCACATCACATTTCTTACCACGTTTTCCATTGTGATGGCTCAAACCGTGGCATAGAGTTGGAAAGAGTCGTTCAAAGAAAATATAAAACTTTGAGATTTGATTTAGCTTTTATTGCTGTCATATGACATTTTTTCACCAAGTTTGCCATTGTGATGGCTCAAACCATGACATGTAGATGAAAAGAATCAAGTAAAGAAAAAAACACAAATACAGTAACATTTTCCATATACAGTTTATAATGTATCTGTATGCTACACATTTATTTTTTTGTAAAATCAGAATTTGCTCAACTTTTATTGCTGTCTTTCTTGACACTTACAAATTCCTTTTATTTGTTATTCTCCCTTGTCTGTTGCCACAAGCAAAAACCATACTCAGCAGCATGTATTCATCGCTCGCTCTTTAGTTCAGGTGTCATGTGCAAACAGATTCACAGATATGAGCAGTTTGTATATCAAGTGAATTAACACAGTGCTTGAAGTGAGGAAAAAAAAATGCTTGTGCACATTTAAAATTTTGACAATAAAACAAACAAACAAAAAAAACTTGGAAATTTAGCTTGTACAACATTATTTGTTAAAGTTTTTAATGTTTGACGAACAGCAGATTTGATGCTTTTGTGTGTGCACATATGCATGCACGATAATAGAACTCCTTATCGGCAATAGCATAGATGTCTGGCTTTATAGTGCTGACCAGACTGACTCTTCTTGCATTCACATGCATTTCAAGATGAGTGATAATTCACGTTATCATCACATTTGAAATTTTGACAAAAAAAAAAAAAAACTTTGAAATTTTGCTTGTACAGCATTATTTGCTAAAGTTTAAAGGTTTGCCAAACAGCAGATTTGATGCTTTTGTGTGCACGCATATGCACGCATATGCATGCATGATAATAGAACTCCTTCTCGGCAATAGCATAGATATCTGGTTCTATAGTGCTGACCAGACTGACTCTTCTTGCATTCACATGCATTTCAAGATGAGTGATGATTCATGTAGTGTGATTTATATAGTGTGATTACTAATAAGTTTTAACCTAGATACTGATAACTTTAGTATTTGCAACACATTAGAAGTGCTGGTACACATGAAAAAGCGAAGGTACGGTAAAGACTTAGATCTCCCCAAAAATACCAAAATGAATTCTAATTCAGAAATTAAAAACATACCTGATAAACTTAACGTAGAAAGTAATCAATTCAAACATGAGCCTCATGCCATTGAGCCATACATCCCTTAATGAAATATTTCATTTCCTTTCCTATTTATAGGGCTGTTAACTTGCATTTAGCGTGAGACTATCGCGCTCTCACGCCACGTCCATTTTTTTACACAGTGCCATTGACATGATGAGGGGAAGGGGGGTCATTCTAGTCATTAGAAATGCACAATACCAGACACATTTCCTCCTCATTTTAATGAAAAAACGCACCATGTGTGAATGTACATCATCCTCGGCATCCCTGTCTTACAACACGCACTTAAAAATACACACATAGTATATCATGCTGCTTTTTGCTTCTGAAACTAGGCCATCTCTACTTTCTCTCCTCAGCTGAGCAGACACGTGAACACCTGCACTCTTTCTCTCTCTCCTCTTATTCTTTCAAAGTACAGAGAGGAAGTTATTGTCACTTACTATTCTCTGCAGGTGTGAATAGTAGGGGGGTAGTGTTGTTGTTTACTGAGTGAGAAAAGCAGTGGTGAGATGAGTGTGTGCAATCAGGTGTGTGGATCTTCTGCTGCAGGAAGGAAATTGCTGGGTACTGTTGTGTGTGATTGTGTGTTATTGTGTGTGCACATGTAAATGTGTTTATTGACTGTTTATTTCAGGTGGGCCACTATGCTCAGTGTCTCTGCTGTTTGTTTTTATTTTATTGTTTATACTCTAAGCAGCAACACTGAGGTCAATATCACATACCCACGAGTGGAGCATATTAATTTCACCGCCCATATTAACAGGTTGCAGTGTTTCCCACAGGTTTGAAGGCAATGTGTGGTGGTCAGCCTGGGGGGGGGTTTGCAGATGAAAAGAACGATTGGATAGGGGATACGATTGGATCCCCTAAAGGGATTTCCTAATTCCTAAAGGTTAAAAAAACTGTTAATAATTGGTTACACAGAACTTTATTACATTAATTTAACACCATAATAACATAACTAATTACACTGGTCGGACTAAGCTCTGTTTCAGACTGATACCTCCGGTTCAGGATGGTCCTCATCCTCAACACGTGCCTTTTTCAGTCGCGGAAAATACTTTTCAATACTCATCTGGATTGAAGCAGCAAACATTCAGTGTAAGAGTAAAGAAACGACATAATTTATAATACGTTTATTTGATTCACAGCTGCTACATATAGTGTTTTGACCTCGACAACCCAACTAGGCTAGCCTACATTTTACCGCAAACTTGCGACTAGTTAACTTTCTAAAGAAGGCGCAATCGCGTTTGCTAAGGGTCGGGACTTACAGTAACATCAACACACTGAAACTATTATATTCAGAATATAAAATATTTTATAGCACTTTTTAATCTGTGATTGTGTGTTAAAAGTGTTCACGAGATACCAACCTTTCGCCAGCCGTCTTCTCTCCACAGATGTGACGGTCGGTATTGATTTTTGATTTTTTTTTTGGTCGGTGTTGAATCTGTGGCGGTCGGAATTTAATCTGTGGCGCACCGCCACAGATTCGTCTATGTGTGGGAAACACTGGGTTGCAGTATTAAAAATGCCCAGATAAGCAGGCATTTTGATAAGCAAGCTACAGCTACAATTTGGAGTTTTGCTTCCTTTTTGTGTCATTTATTAATTGTTTAGATGTAAATGTGGTCCACGTTGTGAAAATTAAAGGACGTGTGTTGTGTGAACAAAACCTAAATATTACAGCTGTTTTGCACTTTGTTTTAGAAAGAGCATTGTTTATTGTTATTGTTATTGTTATTTATTTTTTTGGCTTTACTAAAAGCTGTTTTCCTCTCACGCTGTGATTTAAATCAAAAAGGAAACTGGAAAAATATGGGTGGACTGCCTTTCCCTTGGAAATTTTTAGAGAAAAAGACTCAATCTATTTTGTAGGGCTGTCAAGGTTAACAATTTAGGAAATCTTGTCTTAACACAGTATAAAGTACCATTTAAAACTTTATTTAAAAATTCAGCTTTGTGGTCACAGGAAAAAAATCTAAAATATATTAAAAATAGAATGTCTATTATAAATTGCAGTAATATTTCACAATATTATAGTTTTACTGTGTAAAAATCTTTAAAAACAGTCTTGCTGAACAGTAATGTAATAATTTTTAATGATATTTTGCATTGTTGGGAGCAACAGAAAATGTGATAAATAAGGTTTAAATGGGTCCTTGATTATGATTTCACCTTTTTAACTTTAGTTAGTGTGTAACGTTGCTGTTTGACCATAAATAACATCTGCAAAGTTACGGCGTTCAAAGTTCAATGCAAAAGGAGAGGACCACAACAAGTTACTCCTGGGTTTGTGACACCGCAAACCCTAAAAGTTACATAAACCCTGCCCTTGGGAACACACAACAAAGGGGGTGAGGCCATGTTACTGTTATAAATTATTACTCTTCCAAATTAAACAATTACTCTAAAAATATGCTACAACGCAATCACTTATTATGCTATACTAAAGCTTTAATAAGGATAAAACCGTATAACAAAAGATGACGTAAACAGCAGTAGCATTCACAAATTAAAGCTGCAACCAGCATTAAAAGGGCCCTTGCACCTGGGCTCACCGCCACCCGGTGGTTTTAGGAAACCGGTGAACGGTGAGCAATATGCATTTACAGTGGTAAATATAGGAGGAATATTTTAAAGTCAGTTATATGTGCCAAAATTCCTGCTGCCAGCTGGTGCCGGTATGACTGTAACTGAATATTGGCATGTAGGTGTCTTCAGGCCAGGACTTTTATCAAACATATGAAGTTTGGGGCAGATTGAACATGGTATGTTTGAGTTAGTGTAAAGCATGACATATCCTGTCACCAACAGGTGACGCCATGGTTATACCTGAATATTGGCCTTAAGATGTCTCCAGGCCAGTACACTTACTAAATGTGAAGTTTGGTGCAGATCAGACATTGCATGTTTAAATCAGCGTAAAACAAGTCATTTGTTACCAGCAGGTGGCGCTATGATTATAACAGAATATTGACATTTAGATGTGTTCAGGCCAGGACTCTTGTCGAACATGTGAAGTTTGGGGCAGATCACAACTACTTTTTCCATGACGAAACATTGAACTTTGTCAGGGCGCCACAGACACGCTCTTTAACAAAAACTCAAGATCTTCGTAATTTAACTTCGCAAAGGCCTTTAGATTAGACTGACCAAATATAATATCTAGGAGGAGTTTATTACAGAGTAAAACATGTCACTTCCTGTTGACAGCAGGTTGTGTTATGACTATAACTAATTATGGGCATGGACTTTTATCAAACATGTGAATTTTGGTCCAGATCTTCACAATTTACTGTTACAAAGGGTTTTAGATTACACTGACCAAATTTGGTGTTGATCTGTTACACGTAAATCTCTAGGAGGAGTTTGTTTAAAAATACAACTCCTGAAATGTCAAAGACGGCACAAAACTTGCCAAGAAATTTCAAAATAACAGACTTCCTGTTGGGTTTCGGACTTTGTACCGCATGACTTTTTTGTAGGTATTTACATGTGTCTACCGAATGTCGTACATGTATGTAAAACATAGCTCAAGGGGCACTTCGTTGAAATTTTAT
Organism: Cirrhinus mrigala; assembly: GCA_036247105.1. Lineage (NCBI taxonomy): Eukaryota > Metazoa > Chordata > Actinopteri > Cypriniformes > Cyprinidae > Cirrhinus > Cirrhinus mrigala. The sequence goes on from CM070012.1 coordinate 10,717,055, forward strand.
AGGTGGCGCTATCGAGCCATTTTGCCACACCCACTTCTGAAACCCATATCAGGTGTAAATTCTCACCACTTTTGACGTGTGTGCAAAGTTTCATAAGTTTTCGAACATGTTTATGCCATAAAAAAATATGATTCATTTTGGAGAATTAGAAACTGAACAATTCCAATAGGGTCCTCACACCACTGCTCCTCTGCATATTCTCATATTCTTAATATTCTCTCTGTCTGATTTGGACTCAAATTTATATGGCAATTTTGATGCCGTTGTTTACAATACACCAGAGCACATGCAACTACCCGTAATAGTAAGGGGCGTGACGTTTCTGTATAACAGGAACTAGGCAGCCTTCGAAAACAGCCAATTGACCATGCCTTTAAGAATGGGAGAAAGATGGAAAGGACAAATACAGATAGAGGACACCAAGAGGAAATGCGGTGGGCTGCAGTAATGCTATCAAATGTCTTCTTTCAGCAGGAAATGATTAGTATTGATGAACTTACAGCGTTAATCAATATCCCTGCCCTTTTTCTTCAACTTCTAATTAGCAGAGCTCAGAGGCTTGAGTTTTACATAATGACTCTGTCTGATGTCTAATACTTCTCTTTCCCTTTCTCAGGCTTGGGAAAAACGAAGCGCAAAACGAGCACACGGGAAGCCTCTCCAACACCCAGCACCGATGAGTACTCGTCTAATGGAGGTGGAGCAGAACGAATATATGATTTGAACACTCCAGCCGTGGTGAAGTTTGCCTACAATGCAGAACGGGAGGATGAGCTCAGCCTGGTGAAAGGAGCCCGGCTGATGGTAATGGAGAAATGCAGCGACGGCTGGTGGAGGGGCAGCTATAATGGTCAGATGGGCTGGTTCCCCTCTAACTACGTCCAGGAGGAGGAGGTGGAGGACACGTCAGCTGACTTTCCTGCTGTCTTTTCATCACGGCCGGTCCTTAGTAATGGCCAAGGCCCCAGAGTCCTACACACTGTTCAGACGCTCTACCCCTTCAGTTCAGTCACGGAGGAGGAGCTGAACTTTGAGAAGGGCGAGATGATGGAAGTGCTGGAGAAGCCAGAGAATGACCCAGAATGGTGGAGGTGTAAGAACTGCCGTGGGCAGGTGGGTCTGGTGCCAAAGAACTATGTGGTTGTGCTCAACGATGGTCCATTAGCCTTGGGCTCCCAATCCCAGCAGAACAGCCACACGGGACCCTCCCACACAGGGAAATTCGCCGGAAAGGACTGGTACTATGGCAACGTGACACGGCACCAGGCTGAGTGTGCGCTGAACGAGAGGGGGGTGGAGGGAGACTTCCTTGTGCGAGACAGCGAGTCCTCTGTGAGTCAAGTTTTTATCTGGATCTAATCGAAATGCAGTGACCTAATAGCTGTGAATAGTCATTTGAGTTCTGCAAAGATATTTGTGTCCATAGTGTCATTTGAATGGTTATTATTGGTAACTAAAACTATTAAAACTATTTATTTTTGATAAATGAAATAAAGCTAAAATAAAATATAAAGGCAGTTACACAGCAAGCTAACTTCAAGCAAGCGAACTAGCAGTGACAAATACCTTGTATCGCTTGCATCTGGGCTTGAACACACCACACCACTAAGTTTATTAAAGGGATAGTTCACCCAAATATGAAATTTCTGTCATTAATTAGTCACCCTCATGTTGTTCTAATCCCGCAAGACCTTCGTTCATCTTCAAAACACAAATTAAGATATTTTTGATGAAATGAGAGCTTTCTGACCCTGTATAGACAGCAACGAAACTGACATGTTCAAGGCTGATGTGGAACTCGGATGCGCTACGCCAGGGGTTGGCATGTAGGTTTGGCGTCGGGCCCAAAAAAATTTTCGCCACTAGATGACGGGCCAGAACATAGTCAAAGGATAATTTAAGAAATGAACTGATGAAAATGCAACTAGATTTGCCTGTGACAAACTGTTACAGTGTCTTTTGTAACTGGTAGTGAGCTGTTACTCCAGGGTATATACAGGAATCATGAGTTAAATTTAATACCTTTTTAAGATCTTTTTAAGACTCTTTACCATACATTTTAAGACCTTTTAAGTTTTAACTGGTTACATAGGCAACACTTTGACTTACATTTACTATATATTGGTTGTAAGATGGCACAACTAAACAGTCTTGACTGACAAGCAATGACAAGCAATTCAGCTGTCCACACCAGACGTGAGTCACAGCCTTTCAGAAGCGCAGAATTGCACTGCACTCTCAACAAAATAGAATTTTATAATCTAATTCATAAATATTAAACCTTTTCAACATAGTTAAAACTAAATATTGAATGACTGATACCATCTTTGTCATGGAAAACACTTGTTGGTTCACAGTATGTTAACATATGTTTGCTTAAATTTATTTTCAAGATCTGAGGTAAACTATCCGTTGTTGCTTTCAGTATGGCTATAAATGTCATGCAAAATGATATTCAAACTCACATATATAAATAAAGCACATAATCAGTACCTGAGATTATAACTGTCATAGTTTGTGTTGTTGTTCCAGCCGCGACGTTGCAGACGTCCATCACGGCTAGTTAAGACAAAAACTCCTATCGTGTCCTGACAACATGGTGTTGTATCGTAAGATGTGCTCCCTTTACACAGAGTGCGCGTGATCGGAAATTCCTGGTGGGCCACTTGTTGCCGACCACTGCGCTATGCTTTATTTGCAGGCAGAGGAAGACACACGTATACGCCTACTCTCGTGACTGTGCGTCGATGACTGACACGGAAGAAAAGAAATTGTTGAATAAAGTCTGCATTTTTGTTTTCTTTGTGCACAAAAGGTATTCTCGTGGCTTCATAACATTACGGTTAAATCACTGATGTCACATTGTCTATTTTATCGATGTCCTTACTACCTTTCTGGGCCTTGAATATGTCAGTTGCATTGCTGTCTATGCAGGGTCAGAAAGCTCTAAGATTTCATTGAAAATATCTTAATTTATGTTCCAAACATGAACAAAAGATTTTATGGTTTTGGAACGACATGAGGGTGAGAAGACAGAATTTTTATTTTTGGGTGAACTATTTCTTTGACTGGAAATTAAATAAAAACTAAAACTGAAATAAAGATTCAATTGAAATAATTTTAATGTAACTAAATTTGATTATGAAAACTTAAAAGTATAACACTTATTCAAAATATTCATAAAATTGCAATAGTTTATAAATAATACTAAAATAACACTGGTGATTTGTTGGTCATTTGTTGTAATGGTTTTATTTGTTATATATATAATTTATTATACATTAGACATCTTAACACATTTTTTGTAGACAACTTTTTCTTTGATTAGTTTAGGTTGTCAAATGTCATGTGCTGTGACATTAAAAAATTGAAAGGGGTCATGAACTGAGAAATCATGTTGTAGGTAAGAGGAAATACTAGAGAGGGACAAACACAGGATTACTCCACCAACAGAACCGTACGGACGTCATTACAAGATTACAAGTATAAGTATAAGAAAAATAGTCTTTGAATTGCCTTCCTTGTGATCCTAACACCGTATCTAGATCGGACACGAGAGCTGTTGCTTTGCGAATCCATTTCTCTTTCAGGTCACAAGCAGTGTGAATACTTGGAGTATGTCAGAAATAGTGCGAGACATCAGTTTACTGTCTGGGATTTCTTGTGTCCTGTGCCGCAGTGTAGACAGAATCAACGATTATAATGTGTTCTGTTGTCTATTGTTGCGTTGCGTTGCTCACATCCGGTGTAAACACAAGTTAAATTAGGAAAGAGCTCCAGATTTGGTTAGTGAAACACGTGTCTGTTTGCTTGCTTTACTTTAAAACGGATTCATTTTTAAACAAGACAGTATGATGCAGACTTTTTAGAGAAACTGAAAGTAAAAGATGATTCACTGCTAAGTCTGACTATATTAGATCAAACAGTAATGTCGCAACACACAAGTGAGTAAACGTTTTTTTTTTGTTTTTTTTTACCACTATTGCATTGTCTGTTCCAGACCATTTGATTATATACTGAGTGTTGTTTTCAGAATAGGTCACAGCACCGTTGTGCTGTTGGCCAATCATAGCAGTGGGCATTTAAGTCGAGTCTTGAATGCGCCCCGCCTGTAAAACAAGCCGTTCTGCAGAGAGGGTGAAAAACAGGATAGAAAATAGTTCACTTTTTTTTTTTCTTTTTTTTTTTTTTTTTTTATGTAAAATCACACTAACATTGTGAGTGAACCTCATAGAATATTATAAAATAATTAAGAAATGCAGTTCATGACCATATTCATAAATTAGGGATGTTTGTAAAAAGTCATTTAAAATTTGCGAATAAATGATAGCGATGTGTACACTGCTGTATATTTAATGTATAAGGAAAATGTGGTAGTACTTTTACATGGCATTTTAGAGACATTCAATTGAAACTTTTCTGTAAAAAAAAATTTAAAACCATATAAAACAAGCGTGGTTGGAAAGAGTACAGTTTTAAAACCTAGATACATTTACAGTTACACATTTCTTTTTTGTGGACATATGTCATTGAAATAAAAACGCTGTTCAATCTAGAGCAGTTGTTTTCCAACTGTTACTGCGTATTTAGGATGTTTTCTTTATTGCATACACCCAACTCAGCTGACGAGCTAAAAATGAAAATTCTGTCATTAATTACTAACCCTTATGTCATTCCAAACATGTGAGACCATCATTCATCTTCAAGAGTACAAATTAAGATATTTTTGATAAAATCTGTGAAGAAAGTGTTGAATAAAGTCGTCATTTTTGTTTTCTTTGAGCACAAAAATTCTCTTAGCTTTGTAAAATTAAGGTTGAACTGCTGATGTCACATTGACTATCTTATCAATGTTTCTACTACCTTTCTGGGCCTTGAACATGGTAGTACCATTGCTGTGCATGCAGGTTTAGAAAGCTCTTGGATTTAATAAAAATATCTCCATTTGTGTTCCGAAGATGAACAAAGGTCTTAGAGGTTTGGAACGACATGAGAGTGAATAATTTTTGGGCAAACGAGGTATCCCTTTAAATAAGGTAGACGTCACAAATGTGCCAGGAACCTAGGGCTTATGGCGCCATCTGTAGGCTGAAGTTCACTAAACGAAAATTGTTTCTTTCTCTCTCCTTCTCTCCAGCCAAGTGATTTCTCAGTGTCGCTGAAAGCAGTCGGGAAGAACAAACACTTCAAAGTGCAGCTGGCGAATGGAGTTTACTGCATCGGTCAACGCCGCTTCAATTCTATGGATGAACTGTTAGAGCACTACAAAAAAGCTCCCATCTTCACTAGCGAACATGGAGAGAAGCTTTACCTTATCAAACCCCTCCAGTGACCTTCCACACACAAATGAGCCTTACAACCAGACCTGACTGGACCAGACCAGATCTGACCTCACACTGAGCCAAGTGATCTGCAACTCCTACTTACCGCTCATTTCTCACCAGCAAACAGGGGACTTGGTGAATACCCACCCACAGGAAAATCACAGGATTTAACATTATGTTGTTTCTGCTGAGATGTCCATTTTGTCCCTGTGTGTCCTTGTTACTTTAGCTCTTCTTTTCACCTGGAGTGATTTACCGAAATTAATATCGCCTTTTTCAAGTGATAATTTAAGCACTTGCCCATTGCCTTGACCGACAGCTCCTTTTCTGTTCACACTAAGCCGGCGTCGAGATACAGGAAAGCCAGCAGATGCGGCCTTCATCTGATACATCCGATACAATATTCAAAGTCATCACAGAGCAAGAATACAGACATGGAGGAATTACAGGAAACTGTATATACTTGGGAGTTGCCAGAGAGAGAGATGGCCACAGGTACTCGTCGCCCCCTGCTGGATGAACTGAGAAATGTCAACAGGAGGGTCTTTATATGATGAATGTTTTGTAGATGCTTAACCAAATGTGCCACCTTCACATTCAAGCACTGCTCATCTAATATATATAAATATATAAGAGAACTATATCCACCTCATTCAGATTCACACATCTGTATCAGCGTTAAAGTGTTGCCATAGACCTCCGTATTACAGCAAAACACTGTTAGAGTTACATTGCTAAAGGGCACCATTCAAAAAGAATGGTTTGGTCTATTTACAAATTAGTCTGTTCAGCTTTTAGTTTTCTGAGCTTTTATAAAAGTATGGTACATATGAATGTTACAGAGCAATGTTATTTAAAATCATGTTTATTTAACGAGAGGAAGACAAAAAATTTTTTTTAAAAAGCTGCGGAGAAGGACAATGTAGTGAGCTCCACATCCATGATAGCTGTGCAGAAAGTTGAAATACTTTTGTGTAATTAAACATTTTGCAAGCGTAATGGCAAAGTTGTGTGTTTTTTGTTTCTTGGTAACATGCATTACCAGTCAAAAGTTTTTGGACAGTAGATTTTCAATTTTTTTTTAAAGAATTCTCTTCTGCTCAACAAGCCTGCATTTATTCGATCCAAAATACAGCAAAAGCTGTGATATTGTGAAATGTTTTTACTATTTAAAATAACTGTTTTCTGTTTGAATATATTTTCAAATTATTCCTGTGATCAAAGCTACATTTTCAGGATCATTACTCCAGTCTTCAGTGTCACATGATCCTTCAGAAATCATTCTAATATGCTGATTTGCTGTTCAAGAAACATTTACTATTATTATTATTATTATTATCAATATTTAAAACAGATGCGAACTTATTTTTTTAGGATTCTTTGACAAAAGAAAGATAAAGGTTTAGCGTTTATCTGAAATAAAAAGCTTTTCGTTCGGAAAAAAAAAAAAAAAAAACTGTATTAATGATTATTAAATTATTAAACAAAATATATTTTGGCAGGAGGGGGGATAAATTATAAACACTTTTATTCAGCAAGGATGCTTTAAATTGATCAAAAGTGATGATAAAGACATTTATAATGTTACAAAATATTTCTATTTCAGATAACTGCTGTTCTGAACTTTCTATTCATCAAAGAAACCTGAAAAACATAATAAATAAACATAATTTCTTGAGCAGCAAATCAGAATACTAGAATGATTTCTGATGGGTATGGACTGGAGTAATGATGCTAGAAAGTCAGCTTTGAAATCAAAGCAAAAAATTACATTTTAAAATATATTCAAATAAAAAACAGTTATATTAAATAGTAAAAAACATTTCAATATTTTACTGTTTTTGCTGTACTTTGGATCAAATAAATGCAGGCTTGGTAAAAAAAAAAAAAAAAAAACATTTAAAAATCTTAGTGTGCAAAAACTTTTGACTGGTAGCGTACACAATATTTCTTATGCTCACCAAAGCTGCCATTATTTGATTAAAAACTGTAATAGTGTAAAATATTGTCACAATTAAAAAAAAAAGAAACTTTAAAATGTCATTTATTCATGTAGAGGCAAATCTGAATTTTCAGTTTTGTAGGAGCTTACTGCAATTATTATTTTTTTTTTTTCACAATTCTTTGATGAACAAAGTTCAAAATAACTTATTTATTAGTGTGTATTATTTGAAATGCAAATCTTTCATAACATTATAAATGGCTTTACTGTCACTTTTGATCAACATAATGCATCAAATAGCATGTAATATGGAACAATATGCATTGCAAAGAGGAGATTCGTGTCATCTAAGAAATAGATATGATTATTTGACTTTATTTGCAGTGGAAAAATGTAAACTTTTTGCAGGTTGATCTATTAAAAGACTTGGAGTAGATCTTCACAGGTGATTTTCACTTTGGGTTTGTAACACTTAAAATGGTAAGTCAAGTGGGGTCTGTTGCATTGTGGGATACACTAGTCAATGTGCAATATGCTCTGATGTATACTGTACATTTTTCCAAATGTAGTAGGCATTATACACCACTAGTACACTATTACTACTAGTAGCATAGCATTATGAGTGTAGCCTCCAAAAAAGTCTTTGTGTTTACATGTACTGCTCACTAGAGGGCGCTGAAGTATTTTGCCATATTAAACTATATGCTGCACCCGGTTTATCAGAGGTTGGCAACGATTTGGATCCCAGGCACACCCACTCAGACTCTCAGCTAAGCCAGGGACCTCTAATATGAAAATGCAAATATAACATAAGCATTACATCAATAACATTGACATTGACAAGCATTATTAGATTATAATCAAGTTTCCAACTCACTACTCGTGTCCTGCATTCATTGTGTTGTCTGCCAAATGTAGAAATATTTAGAAAGATGCAGATACTGTTTGGTTTTTTTTGTTGTTGTTGTTTTTTTTTTTTTCAAGCAATGACTCTTATATACCAGTTATAACGTATACTTTTTCTCGGTCTCCCTTAGGCATAAATATGTTAGATACACCAGTCAGGCATAACATTATGATCACCTTCCTAATATTGTGTTGGTCCCCCATTTTCTGCCGAAACAGCCCTGACCTGTTGCGGCATGGAATCCACTAAACCCCTGAAGGTGTGCGTGGTATCTGGCACCAAGATGTTAGCAGCAGATCCTGTAAGTCCTGTAAGTTGGGGCCTCCATGGATCGGACTTGTTTGTTCAGCACATCCCACAGATGCTCAATTGGACTGAGATCTGGGGAATTTTGAGGCCAAGACAACACCTCAAACTCGTGCTCCTCAAACCATTTCTGAACCATTTTTTCTTTGTGACAGGGTGCGTTATCCTGCTGAAAGAGGCCACAGCCACCAGGAAATACTGTTTCCATGAAAGGGTGTAGGGGTGTAACGGTACGCATTAAATGAAATATGACGGTTCGGTACGTACCTCTGTTAAAACGTGACGGTTCGGTGTGATTTCGGTACAATTTTTTTTTTTTTTTTTTTTTTTTTTTTTTGTAGTGGTTTACTGAACAAGTTGCTCTTTCTTTAAATACATTCAGTTATAATTATAATTTTCTTAGATAAAAATCTACCTCAGTTTATGCTTTAAACTATCGGAAGCGCTTTTACATTATACGATTAACAACTTATCCCAAACTTATGTTTAATTACTATTCATTTTTAAATATGATAATCAACACTAAAATAAAAACTGCAAACATGTAAATTGCACATAATGCAGTTTTTAAATTAACAAATTATAAATGATAAAATTTCTATTTGTTAAAATATATTGAATTATACAGTGGCTGTCATAACGTTTCGTAACAGATTAATTTAAATATACATTAAATAATTAAGACTAACAGGTAAAGTAAATCAGGAGCAGCCTGTATAGTGTAATATTTCGCGAAATGCTCTTCTCTAGACTTAATTTCTCTAGTGAATTAACGAGCTGTGGACACTGATTGACTTGCTGAGGTAAATGCTACATGACATTGTGTTTACAAGCTCTTTTGTTGACGTCTTTCCGTGGCTCTCCGAGGTTTTTATACAAGGGTCTGTCATGCCACATCAAAGACTGTCAAAACGCCATTTATTGTTTGAAATTGCTGGGTGGGTTGTTCAGTGTGATATCTGTACCGAAATCATACTGACATTTCGATCACGAACCGGGGATTTTGTCGCAGACTGTCCGCGACAGCAAAATCCACCCTTTTTTGAGGAAAAAATGTTCACTTGCTGCCTAATATATCCCACCCATTAACAAATGCCGTGATGAAGAGATAATCAGTAATATTCCCTTTACCTGTCAGTGGTCATAATGTATACTGCGGTGTATGTGTAGTTTGAATTTAATTCTGTTAAATTTTCCTCTTTCAGTGGACAAATGTTTGACTACTAGCTCTCAGAAAATAATAAGAATGAGAAATTATGAAATACACACACAGACAGCTACAGTATAGTAAACATTTCTTGATCAAAATATCAGTTGTTTTTTTTTTTTGTTTTTTTTTTCTTTTTCTTTCCTTCATTAAGTGCTTTGGTGATCTAAAGGCACAAATTATTTTAATTTAAGAGAATTACTTTTTCATACATTGCAAAATCTAGTTTTCAGTAGACTTTTTATGTCCAACTTAAAATGTCATTTACAACAGATATTTCAACATGAAATGTTTCTTTGAAACTGACACATACAGACAACATTATATTCTAAAAAACGAGAGGTGGAAACCCAGAGAAAGGCTTCTCTGAGATCCCTTCTGTCTGTGAATTTTTGGACAGCAAGGCCTCTACTTTAACAAGGGATTCTTTCAGCTCTGGATAGAAGTGTCAGAATCCCATGCAAACAAAGAGGTATAGAGCAAACGAGCAAAGAAATGAAGGGTATGACATGAAAGGTCCATGTGAAAGGTAAACAAGACCATTCCAGCTCCTGACTTGGTGTTCTACTTAAAGGTCTGGACGCCAAGACACACCACAGTACCCAGGAATAGCTGCTGCAGGTAATTTTAAACAGACAAATGATGCAAGATTAATTTCTGTGGTTCTTTTAATACAATTTTGAATCTTTCTGAAGTTTAAAAATGGGTAGAAAAATGACCATAGAGCCTAATATTGAGTCTGTTGCTGTACTTTCAGTGGGTGACCATGTTTCGTCTGTGTTTCTCACTCTTCTTGTGTTTGGTTTGGCTTGGACTGCTCTGTCTCACAGGTAAGACAAGCTGACAATTTGCCAATTTTTCACCATGCGTGCATTTATTTGATCAAAAACACAGTAAAAACAGTAAAACTGTGACATATTACAATTTAAAAGAGCTGAATTTTCAGCAGCCATTACTGCAGTCTCCAGTGTCACCTGATCCTTCAGAAATCATTTTAATGTGCTGATTTGGTGTTCAATAAATATTTCTTACTGTCATCAATGTTCAAAATAGTTGTGCTGCTTAATACCTCTGTGGAAAATGTGATACAAATGTTTCAGAATTCTTTGATGAATAAAAAGTTAAAAGTAACATTTATTTCAAAACAATGTAAAAGTCTTTACTTTCACTTTTGATCAATTAAATGCATCCTTGCTGAATACGTTTATATTTCTCTTCTTAAAAAAAGTATTATTGATCACAAACTTCTGAATAATAGTGTATGTAAATTATATTTATAATATAATTCTCATATCTTGATGTTTAAGATCTGCACAAGCTATTATTGTCTTTATAAGTGTTGCTGTAATCTATGATTAATAATACAAAGTTTTTGTAAGGCAATATGCAAGCATTATAATGTATTAAAATACTCTTATAATCCATTATGAACAGGCTTCATAGAAAGTGTTACTGAAATTTTGTTTTTGCTCTCCAGTTGGAGCATTACATTCAGTTCAAATTCTTCTGTGATAGATCTTGTGAGCTACATAAGATTGGCAAAGATGGCAAAAATAATGTAGCTACCAGATTTTAGGTACTTTTTAGCTAAAATATTCTGGCTTTGTCAAACATGCTGAAAATTGGCTTTGTCAAACTTGAAAAGGAGCACTGGCAGAACATTGAGAACTGACAAAAGCTCAACTGTTTCTCTCAAACACGGGACCGCTTACAGAATCAGTCAGCTCTGCTTTTTTCTTTTTTAACCTGTGTGTGCGCGCGCATCTGTGTGTGCATGTATGCAAGTTTAACAGTCAGCCGCTGTGAATACAGAATCTGTACAAGGATAACAGATGAATGGAAGCTTATGAATAGTGTGATATCCTTGGGATTAAATCCAAGACCTTCAGAAGCACTCTGAACACTGTATATACATGAACTATGGCTAGTTATCATTTAGTTAAAATATATGGTTTTCTGAATGAAATTACTTTTTATATGCTTTTTTTCTTCAGAAACGAAAGGAATGATTAAGATTAAATTAAGATCAGCACAGTAATTCAAAAAGTCACGCCACTACTGTCCGCTTTTCTACGGGATGTGCCACATTCTATTCAAGCGTTACGCATGACTTACTGAATAATTCTCACTTTCATTTATTGGTGTCTTGCCTTGAAAGAGTTACGTCTCTGCTATCTTTACATCTATATATTTTTATATCCATTTAATTAGTTATATATTAAATACCCCTCTATTTGTTTCCCTTACAGAGGCAGTGGAAAACCAAGGTGAGTTATAAATCCTCTTTAGAAATTATTTCACTTGTATCCTGCATAGTGCAACAGGGTCCTACAATGTCCTAAAATATGAGCATTGGATTAAAAAAAAAAAAAGAAAAAAATGAAAAATTGACATAAATCTAAAAATCAAAGAAAAATATATTGTTTTGTATGTGTGATCATTCCAAGAATTCAAAGTTACATGAATCTACAGCAGTTTAAATATTAGTACATATGTTAGGTCAAAATACTCCAAAATGACTATTTTGTCAATGCACATTAGCCTCAGGACAACCAGGACACACTGAATAAAGACAAACAGATGTTGAAGATTTGGAAGACCTATTACGTATTTGTAACTGATACTAGCATGATTTAGCACTGAATATTGATGTTGTGTATGAAGATCTGTTCTTGGATCTCTCCTGTTGACCTTTTTTTGCCTTTCTGCTTGGCTTATAGCTGAATCAAGGGACAAAAGGAGTGTGCCTAACTGGGCGCTGACATCTTCAGATTTTTTCGGCTGGATTGAAGAGCTGCGTTCTCACGCTGGCTATGACAAGATTGAGGAACTAGCCAGAACCTTCTGGGCTCATTTTCCTTCCGCCAGCCGCCTGGGTTACGACCCTCCCGCTCCAGAAGAATAATGCCATCTGAGTTGGAGTCTGTGTTGTGCAGACCATTTACCCTCTTTCATTATGGCACAGCTCTTGGAAAAAGAGACAAACAGTCTTTATTATTTAGCTTAACTTGATTTGAGCCAGGGCAAGATACCCTGAGAAAGGTTCATTTTGTTTGAAAAAAACCCTTTATGTAACAGCATCCAAAATCTGGTAAAAGTGTCTTCCTCACGAACTGTCTTTTATTGCTTGGTTCTTCTTTCAAATAAATGTGCACTCTGGATTTGCACTTGCTACAAAATAAAAAAAATAGATACTGTATAACAATATAAACGTATATGCTACACACAGGATATGGTAGAAGGGTAAATAGCTATTGTTGAGTAGCACAACAGAGCACGCAAGTGTGCTGTTATCAGGTGGGAATGCAGTCCAGGTGCACAGAGATGACCTCTGAGTGAGGGTCATCCCCCTCAGGACAAGTACAGTGCATGCAGGAACACAGTCCTTATGTGACTGTAGAAAAAACACTCCAGTATGCAAAGATGTGTACTGTCAGTACCCCGTTGTAAGTGCTTTTAGAAAATACAAGGAAATATATACACACATGATAAAAAATAAATAAAAACTTTCAATAATTTTCTTTTTAATTTGGATTTTATTTTGTGGTAACAGTTTACAATACTGTTCAATCCATTTACAAGAGTTTAAAAAAATTATCAGTTAAAGGAACACTCCACTTTTTTTTGAAAATAGGCTCATTGTCCAACTCCCCTAGAGTTAAACATGCTTTTTACAGTTAAGGCCTGAAGGTACATTTTCAGTAAATACATTTTCATTTTTGGGTGAACTATTAATGCAGGGGTGAATGCCAGGTCTGGAGAGCCACAGCCCTGCAGAGTTCAGCTCCAACCCTAATAAAAACTCTGGGCTGCTCTCCAGGACCGACATTCGGCACCTCTGTAATAATGCATTACGTATCTTAAACAACATTTTTACAGCATTTATGAATCTAGATTAATGTTAATTAGAGAATTAGAGAATTAAAGAGTACACATTTTTTTAAATTTTAAAATTGAAGCAATTTTCAGTTTATATCCCACAATTCAGATTTTTTTCTTGCAAATTTTGAGTTTATATCTCAGAATTCTGTGAAGAAAAATCTTAATTGTGAGAAATAAACTTGGAACTGCGCATATTTGGCATTATAAAAAGTAAAAGAATTGGGAGTTGAAATGATACATATTTAAATTATCTATGATTTCATGCAGTAATGATCTAATACATTATTTCCTGTATGAACTGCATACAATCAGGTCCATATATATTTAAAATATATAAAACATATTGAAGTTACAGTTATATAATGAATTTGGAAAGTTGACTCAAAAGCTGTTGTGGGCTATTTCTTCAATTTTTTTACATCAGTTAAGTAGGTAAAAGCTCTGGAGTTGATTCTGAGTGTGCCATTTGTATTTGGCAGCTGTTGCTCTGAACCCACATCATGTAGTCAAAGGAGCTTTCTGCATGCAAGTAAAACAGACAATTGTCAGGCTTCAAAAACAAAAGAAACCCATCAGAGAGATAGCAGGAACATTAGGAGTGGCCAGATCAACAGTTTGGTACATTTTGAGAAAAAAAAAAGAACACACTGGTGAGCTCAGCGACATAAAAAGGCCTAGACTTTCACAGAGGACAACAGAGGTGGATGATTGGATGACCCTCTCCATAGTAAGGAAAAACATTTCACAACATCCAGCCAAGTGGAGAACACTCTCCAAGAGGTAGCTGTGTCACTGTCAAAGTCTACAATCAAGAGAAGCCTTCATGAGAGCAAATACAGAGAGCTCACCACAAGGTGCAAACAAGGCCAGATAAGACTTTGCCAAAAAAACATCTAAAAAGCCAGACCACTTCTGGAAAAGCACTCTTTGGATGGCTGAAATTAATATCAACCTGTATCAGAATGATGGGAAGAGACAAGTATGGAGAAGGCTTGGAACAGCTTATGATCCAAAGCATACAACATCATCTGTGAAACATGGTGGAGCAGTGTGATGAAATGAGCATGCATGGCTTCCAGTGTCACTAGGTTACTGGTGTTTAGTGATCATATGACAGAGGACAGAAGCAGCCGGAAGAATTCTGAAGTGTATAGAGATATGCTCTCTGCCCAGATTCAGTCAGATGGAGCAAAGTTGATTGGGTTTCGCTTCACAGTACAAATAGACGATGACCCAAATCATATAGCAAAAGCAACCCAGGAGTTTTTGAAGGTAAAAAGATGGAGTATTCTGCAATGGCCAAGTCAGTTTACTGATTTCAACCCGGTTGAGCATGCATTTCACTTGCTAAAGGCAAACGGCAGAAATTTTTTTCATGAGATATCTTCAGAGCATTTTTATTGGAGGAGATTTTCTGAAGTGAAGACAATAATAAATGTATAATGTTCATTTCTGTTTCTGGTTCTGTTCCGGTCAAAATTTCATTTGTTTCCGGTTTTCGAACTGGTTCAGAGCCCTGTATAGAATTCTTTTTGGAATTCTTTTTTCATTTTTCATTCTCTTATTCTGTGGATATTGCTTATTTCCCTCCACCTGTTACCACTATTTTACACTAAGACATATCGGAACAATAATTTTGATATATTCTGTGAGTTCCACTAACTGTATTAAATCACTAACATCTGGTACACTCTGTGACTTGAAACATCTCAGCATTTTTTGTTCATATAATGAAAGTCATGGTAACCGAAACAGCTTTGTTACCAACAGTCTTCAAAATACTTTTATGTTCCACAAAAGAAAGGTTTAAAATGACATAAGGGTGAGTAAATGATGACAGAATTATTATTATTATTTTTATTTTTTATTTTTTTGGTGAACTATCCCTTTAATGTTTTATTTATTCATTTATTTATTTAAATTAAATTACACTCTAAATAAGAAACTAAATCTGCCAGCAGGTTTCGGTAAATGTCTTTATGAGTCATTCACTCATTCGATTCAATTCGATTTGTTCAAACGGCTGATTCATTTAGGAAGTAAATGGCTCTCTTTATGGATGGGCCTTTGAATCACTGATTCACATGATTTTTTTAAAATGCAGATTAATTCAGAAACTAAACACCACTGAGTTGCTCTGAGATGTGCAACAATTCTGCTATGGCTTCAAATGTAATTGCAAAATTGAGCAAAAAAAAAAAAACATAATATAGTATTTAAAATAACACAATTTCAAATTCTTATTTATTGAACTGCTGTATAAAATCACATTTAAGCTTGTGATAGATTGGGACAAAATCAGCACTCGTACCATAGGCCTATTGCTCTTGCTGCCCATGTGATATACAGTCATGTGAAAAAGTTAGGACACCCTATTGAATTCCATGGTTTTCTGTATCAGGACATAATGAAAAATTATCTGGTCCTTGGCAGATCTTAAAATTTGGAAAATAAATCCTCAGATAAACATCATCACAAGACATATCACCACTGTGTCATTATTTATTTAACAAAAATAAAGCCAAGATGGAAAAGCCATGTGTGACAAAATTAGGACACCCTATAATTCAACTGCCTGTAGATTTTTTTTCACTTTTAGCAGCAATAACTTGAAGCATTCATTTTCTGTGTGACTTTATCAGTCTCTCACATCGTTCTGGAGGAATTTGGACCACTCTTCTTTTCAATATTGCTCCAGTTTATCGAGGTTTGTGGGCATTTGCTTATGCGCAGCTCTTACCACAGCATTTGAGTGAGGATGAGCTCAGCATGACTTTGACTGGGCTATTGCAACACCTTGGTTCTTTTCTTTTCAGCCATTCTGTTGTAGATTTGCTGGTGTGCTTGGGTTCATTGTCCTGTTGCATGACCCAATTTTGGCCCAACTGTAGATGTCAGACAGATGCCCTCGCATTTGACTCTAGAATACTTTGATATACAGAGGAGTTCATGGCCAACTCAATGACTGTGAGGTGCCCAGGTCCTGTGGCAACAAATAAAGCAATAGCATTTTTCTCCCGTTTTGGGTCCTTTTCACACCACACTGATTGCTCTGGTCCGAACCAGTTGAAACGAACCAAAATGCAGTCATGTGACAACATCCACATCAGTTGTCCAGATGTGTCATTGAACGTATTTCCTAAACTGCTTTTCAATTGGTCAGAATTAACGTGCGGGAAAATTCCAATGGAACTCCCGGAAGTAAACAAAGAGAGAAGAAAAAGCCAGCAGACAACACTCCACTTTTTTGTTTTGTTTGTTTTTGCAAGTTTGTCCGCGAGCTGCCATGGGGCTATGTTGCTATAGCGCTAACTGTCAACAAATACGTGTCCTCATCACATAATGCACAGTGCAGCTGATTACAGCAGCTGGCTTAGTCCAAAAAGGTGCAGTACTTTTTGCAGTTGGGTCTGTTCGAGTTCGGATCATGTTCTCACCACAAACGAACCGCTCCAGTGTTTGTTTGAAAGCGTACCGAGACCACCTCTTCAAGGAGGTCTCGGTACGCTTTTTTGGTCCGCTTTTGGTGCGCACTCGAGTGCGATTGATACATTCACACCTGCCCAAATGAACCGCACCAAGAGGGAAAACGAACTCTAGTTTGATTTAACCAAACTAAATGAGGCAGTGTGAAAACACCCTAATTTAACATTTCAAGTTGAATAAACTTTCTTTGAGTTGACTGAACTTAAAATTTTAAGGCAGCCAGGTTACAAGTTATTTTAAGTTGACTCAAAAAATTGTTTTTTACAGTGACGGGCATTTTTTGCATCAATATCTTGAATTTTAGGGAATAACTGCATTTATGGAGTTGTTGCCCTGCATCATATTTGTCAACAGTCAACTGTATGAAATATAAGATGATGTACAGGTCTGGGGGCAGGGTCAGCGCATTAACTGTGTAAAACATTTTAATTGTTTTATTTTTCATAACTAATTAATTATGTTAGCGCATTAAACTGACAGCCCTAATTTATTTATTTATTTATTGTGATCAAATTTTGTATTATTTCAGAACTTAAGCCAACTCAAGTTGCCAGATGACATGAAAACTGTGAGTTCTGCATTGTAGGTCTACACTCATAAACATACAAACATATAGCTGTACAGTTACTGTATGCTTGGGTCCCTGTAAAACAGCCATAAGCCTTAGCTGTTCATACAGCGTGCAAGGCACTTCAAAGCTGCGGCAGGATATTAGAAGTTAGAAAGAAAAAGAAAGATGTTTATTACATCTGGAAAAACATCTGTCTCCCTCCCAAGTTGTTTTGATGCTTTTGCCTTATATACCCTCTAGAAAAACAGGAAAGAAAAATGAGCATAAAATAGGATTACTAAATTGACAGCATAAATTAAATATTCATTCATCAGTCTGTTTCCTGTGACTGGGCAATGTCAATTTAGAAACCAGTGATTGCTGAATATTCCTGATATTAATAAATAATGCTGTTTACTGTATATGATAATCATTATTACAGCAAGAATGTGTTAATAGACTATCTTTATGATGAAAAACTGTTTTGATCACAAAGTTGACCAAAATTTGGTTTAAATAAAACCCTGAGACCATGAAACCAAACCACATAAAACCCAACAGACTTCAAAGATCACGCACACTGTGGTATTTGTTGGGGTAGGGGGTTTCTGTTGGCCTCCTCGTACACATTCCTCCACAAGCGCTAACAGGTCGCCTGTAGGAATGTTTGCCTGCTCGTCCAGGATGGCGCCTCGTCGTTCATCTCACCCCTGACCAAATCTTTTCCCAGCACACAGTGCAGCCACAGCTGATAGAACAACAGCATGTCACTCCACGGCCTCTGTGTTCAAGTCGTCCTTCTCATAAGCATCCTGTCTCTCTGCTCACCCTCAGGTATGTAATTTAAAGATTTCCAAGCCATTTTGAGGCTTTCAGACATCACATTTCAAAGTGGATTCATTAGTTAATGAGGGTGTAGTGAACTTACAAGCCTTGTAAACAGGTTTTATGAAGTGTGACATAAAATGTAAAGGCCTGAAACTCTAGTAAAGTGTTTGACTTAACTCAACTTTAAAGTGTTTCAATGCATTTGTAACAATGACTCATGGTTTCAGTTTGAAAGAAAGAAAGAAAGAAAGAATAATAGATATGTATACAGTAAAAATATGGATGAATTGCATTTTATTTTAGTACTAAACATATTTTTTTAAAACAAATTTGCAACCACATTTCCAATGTTTTACTGTGCATAAAATAACCTGTTTCAAAATGGAAAATTTTCAAAATGTAAAAATTTTGTTTTTGAAATACTTTATTGTATACTTTTATTAGGACTAAAGCATGTGAGGAAACTCACAGCAGCAAAAATAAGTTAAATGTTTATGTAGATATATATAGACATAGCATCATATAGACAGTTTTGTGGCCATTGTCCAGTCACATAAGAATGTACCGTCTTAGGACATGTCCGAACTTGTACCAGAATATGCATGATCATTTTCAATTTTTTTGATAAAACAATGTTAGATGTATGTACTGTAATGTAGCACCCCCTATAGGCAAAATTTGGCATAATTTGTCCTACACCTTTAGAATGTCCTGTTGACGATACAGGATGTGTAGGCAAGTGTCCTGAAGTTTGGACTTCAGAAGATATAGGTTAATTAAAAAAAAAAAAAAAAGAGTTTTGGGCCACAAGTTTTAATCAACAATAATTTCCATATAGGTGTTCACAACTGATATGGGAATTAATTCTTTATAACTTTATCTGTTTGCTTGTTTTAGGTGGATCATCTGGAAGTAGACTTAACAGGATTCTCATGAAACGAGATGGTGAGATGATGTTAGCCTCAATATAATTTTTTTGAAAGATTTTAGCGATCTACAGTGATGGGAATGACGGCGTTATTTTATTCAGCAATGAGTACTCAAACGAATTACTGTTTCCCTGCTACAACGCCGTTTCCGTTACTGACAATAAAACGTGGCCTTACTATAATTTATTATAATATTATAATTTTATTTTTCAATTCATCTGAATGGATGCGCAGCGTACCTGTATTTGACGAACCGTAAACTCTAGTCTCACACACACGCAATATACCAAGCAGAGTTGAAACGCTACATGTAAACGATATTATTTGCTGTATTTTCTTGTCAGAAAAACGGAGTTCCTTTGGAATTCTTCAGCTTTTAAGAACTGCCGGTTTCTCCGGTAGTAGGCGGAACTAATGCGCAAATCTCATTGGCTGGCGCTCACCTATTACATACACACACACACACACACACACACACACACACACAATTTCAGCAAGTCAGTTCAATTGAACGCAGACAACGTGATTAATATTCATGAGCCCAGCAGCTCATTAATCCTTAGTGCGTTTTATATTATTATTAGTAGTAGAATTCGTAGTAGTTTTGTTATCTTTTCAGTATTATTTTTAGCTGTTTCCAATTTTTTATAGAAACGCTATTACAAACAGTATCTTAAGCACCTCCACGAGTCAACATGGCAAATATGCATTCATATATGATTATTCTAAAGTTCTAATTACTAAAGTTTAATGCTAAATTATCATAATGTCATATTATAATGCTTGACTGACTGATGCTAAGTGTACATTCAGATATTTAAAAAATGGTGCTATTAAGCTTTATATTATCTGGTGAGTAAGCTAAAAATTGTATTCATTTCATTTAAATTTCATTCTTTTAACATATTTAATTCTGGGAGCATTCAAGTTATTTGACATATTTGAACAATTTTTTTTTTTTTTTATAAAGTAACAGTAGTTTTTGGTGGTATTTAATTAGTTATGTAACTCAGTAGCTAACTCAGTTACTATATGTGAGAAGTAACTAGTAACTATAACTAATTACTTTTTTATGGTAACATGTCCAACACTGCCGACCTATGAGTTATTAACTCTCTTTCTGCCAGTCCATATTCCACCTCATCACGCATCCTGCCCATCATGCCAATAGCTCAGTCATTTGCTATAAATCTTTTAATTATATCCTGATGCCCTCCGACCCCCAAAGCTGACAGAGATTGATGGCTGATATGTTCCAAGGGAAGATAACATGGATGATTATAAACAAAAGACATCAGTGATATTTATAACATTTAGGTGTGGAAGCTTTGGGCTGTAGATCAGGTCAGAGTCTCTGTGTGTCATCATCAGAGCCAGATAATTGGGCAGTGGCTCTGTCCCTTTAGGCTGTTATCATCCGTGTGCTAAAACACACATTTCTCTTTTACTCTGTTCTGGGTCCTGCTCTTTTAAACTCATCTGGTCTGAAGCATATAATCTCTGACTCTGGCCTTGAATTTTTCATTTTCTCTTTCCACAGCAAAGGAGCTGGAAGCCAGGCCTAAAGCACAGATTGCAGTGTCGCAGTCCAAGGCTAAAGAGTTTCTCTCAGTTTTTCATAGGTCTAAGAGAAATGTATGGGACCGGAGCCGCCCTGATGTCCAACAGTGGATCCAGCAGTTCATGTACATGGGCTACGATGAGGCGGTGAGTAAAACAGTAATTACACAAATTGTGTCAGGCATGTAAATCATAATAACTTATACAAAAAGTGCATTTACGTATACTCGCATCGACTGCATTATCATGCAGTCTGCCTCAAGATTTCGTTATTAAAATTCACAGTGAATTAAATTTTAATATAACCATTGAATGTCAAGTAGTTGTCAGCAAAGTCAAATGAAGATAGCGTATATATAATTATAATGAGGATAGGGTGATGTCTTGGCTTTAAGTGATTTGAACAGCTCGCTATGTGAACAGTGTAGTGCAGATGACTATTGATGCATACTATAACACTGGCTCAACTGACACCTGTGTCCTCCTGGACACAGCTGCTCTTGTGTGTATGCACGAATGACTTTCTTCTGTGAAAAGGCCTGTTCACACCAAAACAAATGTTCATGTGAAATTTTGGTGCTGCGATAAACATTTTAATTTGAGTGAATGAGTCAATGCATTTATTTAAACCAAGGGTGCCCAAACTCAGTCCTGGGGGGCTGGTGTCTTGCAGAGTTTAGCTCCAACCCCAATTAGATACGCCTGAACCAGCTAATCAAGCTCTTACTAGGCATGCTAGAAACTTCCCAGCAGGTGTGTTGAGGCAAGTTAGAGCTAAACTCTGCATGACATTGGCCCTCCAGGACCGAGTTTGGGCATCCCTGATTTGTTTTGCAAAAAGGTGTTCTAAATCTCTTTTCTATCGCTCTATCACACTGCAAATAAAGATGACCAATCAATAAGATTTGCATTTTTGGTCACATGCCCAGTGCCACTGCTGTTACATAAATCTATGTGATGCCACTCTTATTTTGCTATGTGACAGTGAATAGAAGAGGGAGATTCTAAAACCAGCGTTGTGAGAAAATTTTCATGTACTAATTGCTGTACTTTTTTTTTTTTTTTGGTAATGTCACTTCCAATGTGAACAAAGCAAACATTATAGAGCTCAATAGTGCCAATGTCACCCTATTTTGAATAAATATAAGAAAAATAGTACTTATTTCTAAGTTTAAAGCAAACATATGCAAATTGGCCCAATGGAGACTCGATTTCTCACAACACTGACTCTTGTCTCTGTAATCTTGTATTTATTGTTGTTTGATAAACACCATAGCAATTATTGAAATTTGAGTGGTTGTCTGAAAACATGTAATTACTGTTTTACTCCCTTCCTTCTCTGTAACAAACAAGGGCCGATCTACGTACTGTCAGAACTTGACTTTGCATGTTTAATCAGCCTGTCTGATGTTGTTTATACATTGATCTGAACAGAGAAATCCATATGAAAAGCAACTTTATGCACTAAACATTCCCATTAGTGGCCAAAACGCAATATTTTATTTTATTTTATTTTATTTTATTTTATTTTACATTACACAGTGCTGTTATTTTATATAGTGCAATTACAATTGTTCCAAACAAAAAGCTATTGTATTAATTCATAGGACTTAATTATTAAGTCTTGTGGACTATTGTCATGGTACCTTTATGGTGCTTTTGTGTCTTATTTGAAGCTTTAGTCCATGTGCTTCGCAAGTAAATGAAATGAAATAATGAAATAAATAAATAAATAAATAAAAATACAAGCAATATTACATACATTTGAGGTCAAAAGTTTACATACACCTTGCAGAATCTGCAAAGTGTTAATTATTTTACCAAAATAAGAGGGATCATACAAATTACACGGTATTTTTTATTTAGTACTGACGTGAATAAGATATTTCACATACAAGATGTTTGCATATAATTCACATAAGAAAATAATAGCTGAATGTATAAAAATGAAAAGTTTAAAAGTTTGCATACACTTGGTTCTTAATACTGTGTTGTTACCTGAATGATCCACAGCTGTGTTTTACTTTTTTTCTTTTGTTTAGTGATAGTTGTTCATCAGTCCCTTGTTTGTCCTGAACAATTTAAACTGCCCACTGTTCTTCAGAAAAAATCCTTCAGGTCCCACAAATTCTTTGGTTTCTGAGCATTTTTGTGTATTTGAACCGTTTCCAACAATAACTGTTTGGTTTAAGATCCATCTTTTCACACTGGTGACAACTGAGGGACTCATATGCAACTATTACAGAAGGTTCAAATGCTCACTGATGCTCCAGAAGGAAATATGATGCATTAAGAGCCAGAGGGTGAAAACCTTTTTGAATTTGAAAATCAATGTAAATTTAACTTGTTTTGTTTTCTGGTTAACATGTAAGTATCTTCTGTAGCTTCTGTACTATTAGTACAGTAATCTGTTCAAAAGTTTACACTCCTGACTTTTAAAGCATTGTTTTTACTTCAGAAGCATTAGTGAGCGTTTTAACCTTTTGTAGTTGCATATGAGTCCCTCAGTTGTCCTCAGTGTAAAAAGATGGATCTCAAAATCATACAGTCATTGTTGGAAAGGGTTCAAATACACAATGCCAAATGCCCCCACCCCCAAATACTGAATCTGAGCTCCTGCCATATTTGTTATGACACTTGTGAAACATGTTGGAGTCTGGTCTGCAATGTGCATTTCATTCCCTCTGTTTCTCCATTAATTAACTGTCAGTCTCTGTTGTGTTTGTGCAAAAAAGCCCAAATGTAACCTAAATCCTTTTCCATAAAACAAAATATATCAGCTCTCATTTCACCATTATGTATTTCCAGAGACTTGAGACTGATCTGTCCTATTGGATGGACCAGGCCAGATCAAATGACCAGGGCCGGCAGCATCATCATGATGAGAATGCACCTATGAGCCAACAGGACCCCAGTTCCTACAGACACGGGGCCAATGTCAATTATGATTACTATTAAAACCCCTAGAACCTACATTTGCTGTGAGAGCTGAAGACTACTGGTGGATTTGTAGATCACTCTATTGCCCTGTACATATCACAGAACCTATAGTATGTCCTGTAGATTATGTGCCGTATTTTTATGTGTAATATAGTGTAATTTTTTTTTTTTTTTTTTTTATTATGTGAGTGTGTTTATGGAATTGCTTTAGGGGAAGCAAATCAAAATAGAGGACTGAATGCACAGCGAATAAAAAAGAGAGTGCTTTTTCCTGTTTGTATTCTATGATTGTATTACATCCTGACTGTATTGTAAATATAATGGTAGTTTGAAGTGGCTACATCTTAAATTACTTATATAAAAAAGACAGGGATTGTGAGTCTGACACTTGCACAGGCTTACGCAAGCATGTACAAAAAGCATTTGAATATAGATAAACATGACTCATTTAAATGCAAAATGAATGGGCTCAGATTAGCAGACGTAGTGATTTCATGACTCAATTCATACAAAGGCCACAACATCTGAGGCTGAGAGCAATATAAACCTCATTTGTAAATGACTAGAGGACAAAAGAAAAAATGCTATACAGAATTCTGTTAATTAGAATTCTTATAAATAGCATATTCTAAATATTAATAAATAGTTGTCCCAATTTTGGGGTTGCATTCTTTGAAGGCTGCAGCTGAAAGATTGAATGCAGTGGCGCAATGAAGGCTGTCCTATTTCAAAGGCTCCATCAAGTGTGGCTGCAAAATGCCTCCTGCTCAAAAATCTCAAGATGTATTTATTTATTGATTGGAAATGGTGAAAAAAATACTAAAAAAAGGTAATTGCAACTTTTTATCTCACAGTTCTGACTTTTTTCCCTCAGAATTGCGTGATGCAAGCTCGAAGATTGTGAGATATAAACTTACAATTCTGAGAAATAAAGTCAGAATTGCGTGATATTTTTACAGTTGAAGTCAAAAGTTTACATACACCTTGCAGAATCTGCAAAATGTTAATTATTTTACTGAAATAGGATGGATCATACAAAATGTGTTTTATTACAAAAGATTTTATTTATTAATGACCTGAATAAGATATTGCACGTAAAAGAAGATTACACATAGTCCACAAGAGAAAATAATAGTTGACTTTATAAAAATGACCCTGTTCAAAAGCTTACATAAACTTGTTTCCTTATACTGTGTTGTTACCTGAATGATCCACAGCTGTTTTTTTTTTTTTTTTTTTTTTTTTGTGATAGTTGTACTGTATGATTTTGAGATCAATCTTTTTACACCGAGGACAACTGAGGGACACATACACAACCATTACAGAAGGTTTGAACGCTCAGTGATGCTCCAGAAGGAAAAACGATGCATTAAGAGACAGGGGTGTAAACTTTTGAACAGATTGAAAATGTGTACAAAACTTTTTGAATTTGAAGATCAGGGTAAATGTAACTTATTTAGTATTCTGGGAAACAATTATTTTCTGTAGCTTCTGAAGGGCAGTACTAAATGAAAAAAAAATCTGATATTTAAGCAAAATAATAAAAATGTACACATCATTCTACACATCAAACTTACAATTCTGAGAAATTAGAATTGTGTAATATTTTTACAGCTGAGGTTATGCGTGTTATTTTTTATCACTCACCTGAATAAGATATTGCACGTTTACACATAGTCCACAAGAGAAAATAACAGTTGAATTTATAAAAATGACCCCGTTCAAAATTCTTAATACTGTGTTGCTACCTGAATGATCAACAGCTCAGTTAGTTTTTTTTTTTTTTTTTTTGTTTAGTTATAGTTCATGAGTCCCTTGTTTCTCCTGAACAGTTAAACTGCCCGCTGTTCTTCAGAAAAATCCTTCAGGTCCCACAAATTCTTTGGTTTTTCAGCATTTTTGTGTATTTGAACCCTTTCCAACAATGAATGTATGATTGTTCAAACGCTCACTGTGCTTCAAAAGAAACAAGAACCAGGGAGTGAAAATTTTTTGAATTTGAAGATGAGGGTAAGTTTAACTTATTTTGTCTTCTAGTAAACATGTACGTATCTTCTGTAGCTTCTGAAGGGCAGTACTAAATGAAAGAATATGATATTCAGGCAAAATAAAAAAAGAAAAAATTACACATTTTCATTCTGTTCAAAAGTTTACACCCCTGGCTCTTAATGCATCATTTTCCTTATGAAGAATTAGTGAGTGTTCAAACCTTCTGTAATAGATGCGTATGAGTGCCTGTGAAAAGATGGGTCTCAAAATCATAGTCATTGTCGGAAAGGGTTCAAATACACAAAAATGCTGAAAAAAAAAAAAAATTTGTTGCACCTGAAGGATTTTTCTGAAGAACAGCAGGCAGTTTAATAATAAGCTCAACTGTAACTCATAATTCTGATTGTATTTCTTGAAATTGTGAGTTTTTATCATGCAATTCTGAGGGGGAAAAAAAGCCAGAATTGTGATTTTATCTCTCGCAATTTTGACTTTATAACTTCTTTAAAAATATTAAAATCTCACCACCCATAAACTTTTGAACTGTAGTGTAAACAAACCAAAATATGACATTTCTGTCATATGGTGTTCCATCCGGAAGGTTTACATTATGTACATTTCTTTAATTCTTCACAATTCATATGTAAACGCATGTGGCACACTGGTCAAAATTTAATATAAAGACATCTAATGTTTTATGGTCAAGAAGAATAACCAAGAACAGACCATATTAATTTTGCAGGCCAGACGAAAAGCTTAGGTGGGCTTTAAAAGTTATTGTTGTTTGGATTTGTTGAAGTCTGGTTGGTATGTTACTTAAGGGTAAAAAACAAGGCCCATAGTTTAATTCTGTCAGGGAATAGACAATGAAACACCCTGAATCAGGGCTTTTTTCATCTTGATATTTGCCTTTATTACAAAGAGAAAATTAAACAGTGGAAATATATTACAGATGTTTTAAACGAGAGAATGTTTTATTTACATTTCAATGTTGCAGATGGTGACTGCATTGACGTCCCACACATATTATCTTCATTACGCCAGAGCAAAGAGCTGATACGACCATTAATAAACAGCAGACAAAATAACATAATGTAACATAATGCTAAATGTTCTCACCTTTTCTGTAAAAACACGTTATCTGTCACATGTTATTACAGTAATTATCCTAGTTATTAGGTCTTTCAGTCCTTTATTGTGTGCTTCAGGTGAACATAAGCACAAGAAATTATGTTTGTAGAGCTTTTTTTGGTTAAATGTGTCTGTGAGTGTGCAGATATCTATGTGTAAACTTCAGAGTTGAAGTACAAGACTACAGTGGATCAGACCCTGGTTTAGCCATCATCCTGATGTTATTGCTTTAGAATCCTTCATTTATATCCAGCTCTAAACTAATACTGTAGGTTAGGTAGCACTGAGAGATTTGTTATATAACATTGCTACAAATACCAGTGCATTTGAAGATCAAACACACCTGTGGAAAACATATTCTAATGCTATTCTTGACAGTATTTCAAACAAAAATACTGCTCAGGCATTATTATTATATCCAGATGTACTCGGTTCTGTACCATGTTTAACATTCATCTTTTTTTATGTCTTCATTTAATTTGGTATTACCTTGTGTTCTCTATTTATCCTTATCTTTACCGTTGTGCCACATTTGAGTCATCACTTCATCCCCCCACAAACAGTTGGCTTTATCGATTTCCTTTTGAGGCGTCAAGATTCTAATGTGTTTTGCATGTAAAAATGCACCATACCATGACGTCATGGTTTTGAGGCTGAGAAATTCACTCTGTAATTCTTCTGGCAGCACCCATCAGTCTGATGAGCTGGAAGAAACCTGGTCTGTGTTCTTAGCTCTTGAGATATCTCCTTCATGATCTTAAAAGTAATCATGTGCTCAATAATTCAATTTAGCCATTATTAGAGCGATGGATTTGTGGTCCTTAGCATAACATAGGCTTTGCTAACCTTCATCAGAGAAATGGTGATTGAAGATAATTGATAACAGCCCAGTGGCAGTGCTAGCTGTTCTCTGCATAGTGCTGGAATCGATTACTGTCAACTCACATCTACGGCATGCTTGATCTGCTCAAAGAATTGTGTAGGCATTAATGAACCTGAACAGATTATATTGCATAAAAGGATAGTTCTCTTCACGTCGAAGACTGACAGGGAAAAAATTGTTGAATTAGGTTGTTATTTTTGTTTTCTTTGCGCACAAGATGTATTCTCATAGATTCATAACATTATGGTTGAACCACTGATGTCAAATGGACTATTTATAGTTGCATTGCTGTCTATAAAGGGTCAGAAAGCTCTCGGATTTCATCAAAAATTTCTTAATATGTGTTTTCCGAAGATGAACATAGGTCTTACGGGTTTGGAATGACATAAGGGGGAATAATTAATGACAGAATTTTTATTTTTGGGTGATCTATCCCTTTAATAGTCCCAAATGAGGTGTGTCTTCCATCAAGTTGACCTCAGTTTGCTTGACTTGAAGTGTCTAATCACACTAACCAGTCTATTTTACACTAACTCCACGCACATTGCCTGGTTAAGACAAATAAAATTACAAAAGAAACCCATTCAATAACAAGAGAAGAAGACCTGTGTGTGTTGCACAGAGAGTGAAAATAGGGATGGAAAATTATTTTTAAAATTACTGGACACAAAAATAAAACAAAAAATTAAAAAAAGAAAATTTTAATATTGGTTACGATCTTTAACAAGATTTGCAAGCAGAGAAAAAAAAACTGTTAAAGGACAAGTCCACTTCCAGAACAACAATTCACAAATAATTTACTCACCCCCTTGTCATCCAAGATGTTCATGTCTTTCTGTCTTCAGTTGTGAAGAAATGATGGTTTTTGAGGAAGGCATTTCAGGATTTTTCTCCATATAATGGACTTCATTGGTGCCCCGATATTGAACTTTCAAAATGTAGTTTAAATGCAGCTTCAAAGGGCTCTAAACGATCCCAGCCGAAGAAGAAGGGTCGTCGAAACGATCGGTTATTTTTTCCGGAAAATAAAAGTTTGTATACTTTTTAACCTCAAAAGTTCATGTAGCACAGGCTCTGGGATGCGCGTTGACGACGCTACTTACTATTGAATCACGTCGAGAGGTCACGCAGAACGTAGGCGGAACTACAGAACTACGGATCATTTTGGATCATTCAGCAAAATGAACAAATCTTTTTTTGAGTCATTTTGTTCATTTTAGCAAAATCAGCATCACGTGACAGCCCCCTAAGATGAATGGCTCGAAAAACCCGAAGACTCGAAACAGGTGAACTAATTCCAGTACAGAACCTAATAGGATGTTGTGCATGCGATTCTTCCCAAGTCACATTAAAGATTCGTTCAAAATAAACGTTCAAAAAATCATTCAAGAACGACCCATAACTAATTTGTAGCATCGTGGACGCACATCCCAGAGCCTGTGCTACACGAGCTTTTGTGCTTAAAAAGTATACTAATTTTTATTTTTCGAAGAAAATTACAGATCGTTTCGCTAAATAAGACCCTTCTTTCTCGGCTGAGATCATTTAGAGCCCTCTGAAGCTGCATTTAAACTGCATTTTGGAAGTTCAAAATCGGGGCACCAGTGAAGTCCATTATATGGAGAAAAATCCTGAAATGCTTTTCCTCAAAAACCATAATTTCTTTACGACTGAAGACAGAAAGACATGAACATCTTGGATGACAAGGGGGTGAGTAAATTGTTTGTAAATTGTTGTTCTGGAAGTGGACTTCTCCTTTAAGAGACCAGCCTTGGCTTATATATAAAAATAAATAAATAAATACATTTCTAAACCAAAGGGAAAAAATACAGACACCACTAACAGAGTCAATTAAACTTTCACAATGTAAAGAAATTTCACATGAACTTTAAAAAATTATGTTTTACCGCCCTGTGATACGATGGTCTATATATATTTTTTCTTTAACATCATTTTGTCTTCCTACAGCGTTCAATCTCCTGCAGCTGACTGAGATGAATCGCACTAAAATTATATTCTCTGCACATCCTGTAGAGCAAAGTGAGCGATCCTCTGGTCTGGTTCAATTTTAAAGCACTCCTTGCCTTTTCTCACATGCTGAGATCAGAGGAATGTCTGACACCCAGACTGAAAGGTGTCTCTGGAGCCCAGAAAAGTTGTCTATGACATTGACAAAGAAATTGCAGTACAATATGCTTTAGTAAACGCCCTGTGTTTGTGCCTTTGTAAATTTGGCATTTTAAAAAAATGATGTTAATAAGTTAATTTCATACTATGTTGAAGTATTGATTAAAAAAAAAAAAAAAATCATTGTGCTTGTAATTGTATAGTTTGTGTGGTGGTAGTTCCATTGTATCTTGTAGATAGAACTAAAAAAAACCCTGTAAATTAGCATGACATGAACAAATCAGATTCAATTTTTTTTTTTTTTTTAAATGAAAATTCATGGAAAAGTTTTTCAGTTTAACCAAGTTCATTGGTTGTTTTTATTTTTGAGTGCAGTAACCTAGGAAACACAAACATCAAACTTCCCCCAAATTCTAGTGTGAAGAATAACAGCTCCTCTCAGTAATGCACAAGCCATGTTCTAGATCCCCCACTGACACTAGACATGCCTACATGCCGTCACTTCTGGCCTTTAGATGGGAGAGATTCATGGAAAGGTAGCAGTTGATAGAAACACACTGGCATGTCCCTCAGGGAGCTTGTCACAGATGAACATGTAGTAAACTTCTTCTGACTTTCACATCTCTCATATGCTGCAAATGTCAGTAACAGTGTGAATCAAGCACTTCCCATGTCCTCAATAAAAGTACCTTGATAGATACTTTGTTGTATCTATTTTATGCCAGAAAAAAATAAAGACAGAAAAAATTAAATTACTTTTCTCAATATATACAGTGTCTTGCAAAAGTATTCATACCCCTTCATTTCTTTTTACATTTTGCTATGTTGCAGCCTTATGTTAACTGCTTGTATTTAACTGCTTTAAATTACCTTTTCCCCACATCAATCTACACTCCACACACCATAATAACAAAGCACAAAACAGGTTTGTAACAACTTTGCAGATTTATTAAAAACCGAATTGATTCCATTGCAAAAGTATTTGTACCCTTTTCTGGGACACTTGAAATTTAGCTCAGGAGCATTCATATCGCTTGTAAATGTTACTACACTTCATGTGGAGTTCAACTGTGGCAAGTTCAGTTGAATTAATTTGATTTGGAAAGGCACACACCTCTCAGAAAAGGTCTAACAGCAAAAACCAAGCCCTGAGGTCAAAATAACTGCCTGTAGTGCTCAGAAACAGGCTTGCATTAAGGCACAGAGCAAGGGAAGATTTCAGAAAAAAATTCTGCTGCATTGAAGGTTCACAGAAGCATGTAGCCTCCATTATCCATAATGGAAGACACTTGAAAAAAACTAGGACTCTTCCTAGAGCTGGCCTTCTGGCCAAACTGAGCAATTGATGGAGAAGGGGCCTGGTTATACTGGTGACCAAGAAGCTGATGGTCACTCTAGTTGAGCTCCATGATCATATATGCAGATGGAAGAAACTAACAGAAGGACAAACATCACTGCAACACTCCACCAATCCGGTCTTGGCAGTGTGGCCAAACTCAATCCTCTCCTCAGTGAAGACACATGAAAACTCACTTGGAATTTGCCAAAAAAAAAAAAAAAAAAAAAAAAGCACCTAAAGGACCCTCAGACTGTGAGAAACAAGATTCTCTGGTCTGATGAACATCAATTCCAAACATAATGTTTGAAGGTAGCCTCATGCTGTGGGGCTGTTTTTCAGAAGCAGGGACTGAGGGACTCGTCAGAGTAGAAGGAAAGCTCAGTGCACCAAAATATTGAGACAGTCTTAATGAAAACCTAGTCCAGAGCATTCAGAACCTCAGACTGGGCAGAAGGTTCACCTTCAAACAGGGACAATGACCCTAAACAGACAGCAAGAGAGGCTTATAGACAGCTCTGTGAATGTCCTTGAGTGGCTGAGCCAGATTGCTAGAACATAATCAAATATTTCTGGAGAAACCTGAAAATGTCTTCCAGCCCCCATTCAAGCTGACAAAGCTTAAGAGGTGAAGAGGTGAGACGAAGAGTGGCAGATAATTGAGAAGGATTAAGAAAAGGATTTTTTTTTCTTTTACTTTTTTTTCTGTCACAAAATAGATACAAACTGTAGAATGAATTGTATGAATCTGACATGAAAATAACAAATACAGTATTTTTTTCCACAATTTATGTATTTGTTAAAGATTTTATTTTTAAATCCATAGGCATTAAAAAAGTAATACTGATATTAATCCTTGATTTATTTGCTGCTTCAACTGGGAGGTATTTCCACTAGATGTTGGAGCATAGCTTGAGGGATTTGCTTCTATTCAGACACAAGAGCATCCATAATGTCAGGCAATGATGTTGGCTGGCATTACAATGTGTTCTAAAGGTGTTCAGCAAGGTTTTCCCATAGGACTAGGTCGATGGAGTAAGCAGCTATCTGGTATTTATCATTGTGTTTCATATCGACAATGTTGGAAATGTCATAATGTCATTATGATAATGAGAAAAAAAAAAAAAAAAAACATATAGGCTTTTGATAAATGTTATCACAGGTAATGGGATTAGGCTACACACACTAGTACATAAAGGCGAATTTCGGTATATTTTCAAGGCATATTTATATTGACATTTAACCCATTTAGTAGATGTTCCTATTCAGAACACCTTACAAAGCTGCTTTAGTTTCAGATTCAGGAGACTGTTGTGGTCTGCAAATAGCATGTATGCAATTCACATCTTCATCTGCTTAGAAAAAGGCCTTTCTTTACAAATACAAATAGTAACTTATAATACAAATAAACAAGCTGCACACATTTGTGTGAAATGTATTTGTGCTTTACAGAATTAAGTGCATTTGTGGGTTGCATTGTAAATTTACAATGGATAGGTCTGTTGAGTATGTGAATTGCTGCACACATTGTTAACAATGTTATATGCACCATATGAACATCTGTAATAGCTGGTATTGACTGGTGCACCTCTTGTTTTCTCCCAATTTCTTTGCCTTTTGTTCCCTTCCTTTTTCTTATTTCAGTATATAGTCATTACTGTTTATGTATCCATGCAACATGTGAAACGTTTGTGTAGAGTAGTAGCTGTCTTATGGGCACTATAAGAATGCTGTTTTGACAGGGCTTATTATTTTGATGAACTAAAAATTGATTGCGATGGGGTTTATTTTCTCACTCTTTGGCCAGAGTGACGAGTTAAGGAATCAAAAGAACCTCAGAGGCTGAAAAAAAAAGATAAAATCCAGACCTCTAACCACCATGTCCAATTCTATCTAACAAAAACAGAGTTTCTCATTTTCTCAACCAGGCCAGAAATGCAACACAATTTCACCTTTCATCTAGATTCAGAGCTATCCTGGCTCTCATTTTAGGAAAACCTAGATACACTCAACTAGACAGACTTCAGGGGATATAGATTAGTGGTATTATTTGAGGTTTAAAAGGATTGAATTGTCAGTATGTGAAGAGTTTTGGAGATGAAGAAGGCTATATGCCTTAAAATATATTTATGCACACATTGCTCAGATGCAAGCTGTGTGGATAGTTGTTCACAATGTGACATTAATTACCATTCATACCACCTGAACATTAAAATTCATAAGCCAGTAATAATGGTTATTTGAATGGAACCATTAGGCATAATTACAAAATCACAAATTGCAGATGCAGATGCAGAAAATCTTAGATTTATTGCAATGGATTATCTAGTCTATAGCATGCAAAGATTACTATATTGTATCATATGATTACATGTAATCATATGCCTACAGGGCACATATACATTATTAACATGCAGTTGAAATGTTTGAGTGGGTGTCAGGTTTGATTAATGGTTGGTGCCATAGATTTGCAAATATTTAAGTGAACCTCTACTCAAATGTACAATTCAGCTGCACAACAGGGTGACTGTTTATCCAGAATATGAGCGTAAGATGGACACTAAAGAGAAAACATGAGCTGCTATTCTGGCAGCTTCTGATTGCTGTTTCTACAGTGAAATGGTGGTGTTTGCTTATGGTTGATGTCATCTGTTGACATTAGAGAAAATAATATAGCTAGATGGGTTAAAGCTGAAATAAACTGGATGCTGTGGTGTGCTTATAACTCGATTTAACTTTTGAAACCTCCGACTGAGAAATGAAACTTTATTTGCTATCACACTGTTATAATCTTCGCAGTTTGAAACATAGCACTTATTTGTTTCTATATTATTTTACCCAAAAGTGCAGGTCGAGAAATTGCTGTACTGCAATAAAAAGGGACAAAACCATCAAATTGTTTTGAATGCATTTGTTGTTTTGTTTGATCAAAGTGACTCATAACTAACTGATTCAAAAAAAATGCATTTGCGTCATATCTTAGGAGTCAGGGCAATCAATAATTTAGGACAACAGAAAATTATTTATTACAACTATACACATGCTGACTGAAGGCTACATCTGTGGGTATAAAATGACACACTATAATTTTCTTTTTTCATTACTTTCTTTCTTTTTTTTTTTTTTTTAATAGAAGTCTTTAAATATGAACACACTTTTTTTAAAGCAGGATGTTTGAGATATCAGTAATGTGCAAGTTCTTTAATTTTTGGACAAAAGAAAATCACACTAAAATATATAATAACAGACTGTGACACGTTTGCTTTGAAATAACTTCTTTTGAATGTTAAAATTAACTTCCTGCTTTACTATGACCCAGAAAAAAAAGTTCTTCTAAATGTGTAAATATCTGCAGTGCAAATTTCACAGAGGGCACCTTGAATAAACTGAAATATCATCATCTACTTTGTTTTGATGTTTCCATTATCCTGATGCTGATTCTTTGATTTGATGGTATAAAAACTTTTATAGTACATATAAATCAAATGTCTGAGGTATGCATTCTTCAGAGGTTGTAGCCATTTCAACAAGAGACCATGTAACACATTTCCCATGAGGATAGCACATCTTTATATCTATAGCTATTCATAACTGTTCTGTAAGAGATAGCATTTACTCCCTTTGGTTTAGTTCATCATTTTGGGATTCATATGTGTTATTCTGTATAGCAAATCAAGCAACATTATTAACATCATGAGGTTTTTGTTGCTGTAATCTTGAAAGAAATAGAATGGCAATTTAACTACCTTAAATTGTGATCTTGTAGCTTCACAAGATAAGGTTTCAAAGAACTTTGAAAGGAGACAATAGAAGTCCATCTTATTTCACCAAGTACAAAAGTCTACCCACTCAGAGATTTCTGACCTTGCCACTGGTACAAGTTACTGAATGAACTAATCAATGCGCTATAAAAAAGGTCTTCAACAGCCATTTATCAGACATTTTAATTCATTAACTTTTTTTTTGTTAATGAACTGGTGAAAGTAAAATACATATTTTATGTGTAAGCACACATACAGCTGAGGTCAAAAGTTTACATACACATTGCAGAATCTGCAAAATGTTAATTATTTTAACAAAATAAGAGGTTTTTTGTATGTGTGCTGTATGTGTATAGTAAGTTTTCCGTCTTTAATAAAATTACAGCATGCAAAAGCCACGTGATACGGTATATGCTAACCATGCATGCATTTAATGTCTTCTGTGCCATTTTGTTTAATATTAATGGGGTTCACCCAAAAATGAAAATTCTGTTAGTAATTACTCACCCTCGTGTCTTTCCAAACCTGCTAGACCTTCATTCATCTTCAGAACACAAACTAAGATATTTTTGATGAAATCGGAGAGCGAGAATACTTTTTGAAGATAATTTCTTCTCTTCCATGTCAGTCTCCACTGTACGTTCACAAGAGTGCTACGACATATGCGTTTAGTGCTGCTGACGCAGAAGCCGGCATTCTAATGTAGAACGTCCATCTCTCTTAGTTTATCGTCTGTATAATTCTGGTTCAAATAAGTAAGGCTGAGCAAAAAATTGCAAATCATCCTCTCTGTCAAAATCTTCAGACATGTTTACAAAGATTGTTTTAGGTGCAGGGTGCATTCTCCTCTGTTTGTAAACAAGGCGCAGCATCTGGGATCTACGCCAGAATGCATGTTCCTGAACATGGGAGTTGCGTTGCTGTCTATGGAGGGTCAGAAAGCCTTCGGATTTCATCAAACATATCTTAATTTGTGTTACAAAGATGAACAAAGATCTTACAGGTTTGGAATGACATGAGGGTGAGTAATTAATGACATAATTTCTGGGTGAACTATTTTTTTAAGCAACACACTCATAAAAGACATAGAGTTGAGGTCAAAAGTTTACATACACTTTGGAGAATCTGCAAAATGTTAATTATTTTACCAAAAAAAGAGGGATCATACAAAATGCATGTTATTTTTTATTTAGTGCCTCTTAATGCATTGTGTTTCCTGCTGAAACATAAGTGAGCATTTGAACCTTCTGTAATAGTTGCATATGAGTCCCTCAGTTGTCCTCAGTGTGAAAAGATCACTGCAAAAAAAGGCTCGTCTTACTTGGCATTTTTGTCTTGTTTCTAGTCAAAATATCTAAAAATTCTTAAATTAAAATGCATTTACTAGATAAGCAAAACAACGTTAGATATTTAGTCTTGTTTCTAGGAGTAAAAAACTAAATTAAGCTCATTTTGCTTAAAATCAGTAAAATTATCTGCCAGTGGGGTAAGTTTTAGATATTTTGACTAGAAACAAGACACAAATACTAAGTAAGATAAGCC
The DNA here is from genome assembly GCA_036247105.1 of Cirrhinus mrigala. Lineage (NCBI taxonomy): Eukaryota > Metazoa > Chordata > Actinopteri > Cypriniformes > Cyprinidae > Cirrhinus > Cirrhinus mrigala. The sequence goes on from CM070012.1 coordinate 10,753,685, forward strand.
TTTTTCTGCAGTGATCGCACAGCATTTTTCTCCATACAGTGGACTTCTATGGTGCCCCGAGTTTGAACTTCCAAAAAGCAATTTAAATGCGGCTTCAAACGATCCCAAATGCGGTTGTAAACGATCCCAGCCGAGGAAGAAGGGTCTTATCTAGCGAAACGATCGATTATTTTCATTAAAAAAAATACAATTTAAATACTTTTTAATCTCAAGCGCTCGTCTTGTCTTGCTCTGCTTGAACTCTGTGTATTCTGGCTCAAGACAGTTAGGGTATGTCGAAAAACTCCAATCGTATTTTCTCCCTCAACTTAAAAAATGATTTCAAAAGAAGTACCGACCCAGTCTATGCAAAGTGAACATGCAAAGATCATCAAACACCCTTGACAAAAAAGGTAAAACAGCGATATAGGATGATTTTAAAGTTAAGGGAGAACATGAGATGGGAGTTTTTTTTCGACATACCCTAACTGTCATGAACCGAAAAAAAAAAAAAAACAGTTCAGGGAGAGTAAGACAAGATGAGCGTTTGACCTTAAAAAGTATAGAAATCGTATTATTTTTATGAAAATAAGCGATCGTTTCGCTAGACAAGACCCTTCTTCCTCAGCTGGAAGAAGCATTTGGGATCGTTTGAAGCCGCATTTAAACTGCATTTTGGAAGTTCAAACTCGGGGCATCATAGAAGTCCACTATATAGAGAAAAATGCTGAAATGTTTTCCTCAAAAAACATAATTTCTTTATGACTGAAGAAAGAAAGACATGAACATCTTGGATGACAAGTTGGTGAGTAGCAGAACCTGATTTTACCAAGTACGACATGTTCCTGGATCAACATCTTTGTTGATCCTGGAACAACATGGTGATTAACCAATCAGATTTGAAAAAAACGTTTATAGTTTTTGTGAAGTTTAGGCTGACAATCAGTGTTTGGTGCTTGTACATCAGTGTTATTCATCTATCATTTCCTCTGATTTTAAAGATTACTCATGGGTAAGGTTAGGTTTAGGTGTAGGGATGTGGTCAAGATTAAATTTTTGGATTAAAATGTTGTTCCAGGGTCAACAAAATATGTGGGGTGAGTACATTATCTGTAAATCTTTGTTCTGGAAGAGGACTTCCCCTTTAAGCTTTGATGTATTTCTTGCAAATATTGAATGGAAACACTGGATCCACCGAAGCCTGTAAATGATTCAAATTGACACTAATATTTATTAGCAAACCAATATTTGCCTCAGCCCTCAAGAGATATTGCACATATGGGAGAGCTACTTTCACTTCAGGCCAAACTACACCATATGATGCACATGTCTATTGCAGCTGTGCTAAAATTCAACATCAACCACAACTCTGTCATGAAATGCGTGAATTTAACAAAGTGACCCCATTATAATTGTCAATGTGGATTCCTATCAGATGATCACAATGAGTCTTGTCAAAGTCACCCTGTCAAAATGGGAGTGAGAAACCATAAATATCCTCTCCAAGCTGGATGCAGCTTGGCAGTGTTTTGCAAAAAATAAGAGGTTCAAGATGACGCCAAGCTCAATTAAAGCTCATCCTACTCCCTGCAGTTGGATGGCTCTGACAGTGCTAGCGCGGCTGTGGAAGCGGGGGATCACTATGTTGTATAACATCTCTTAGTTTCAGCAAGCAGCCACGCAACTGCCATCCCCCATGCCATCAACTCACACCTCTGTCCGCCATTGTGTGCCAGTAGGGGCTACTGTTACCTTTAGTTTTTTATAAGAATAGCTTAATCTATGTGACACTGTATTTCAATATTTATTGATGTTTATGCATAGTGACTGCTTTTCATGTTATAAGAGAAGATAGAACTTCCTTGTGGAGAAATATCACTTGATCTTTTCAATAATGCCAAAGTACTAATAACAATTTTAATGTTTACCTGTCAGGGAAAGTTATTGCTTCCTCTATTTGAAAATCTGCTGGAAAGAGCTGCTGGAAAAGCACTTTAAAGAATATCTGTTCAAGTGCATCACGCAATGTCTGTGTACCAACAAATCATTTCCCCCACTTGGAGACCACAAAGCAGAGTGTCCGAAATATTTCTTTTGGGAAATCATGTTCCCATCAGTTGCAGAGGGCAGAGTGCACGGGAGCTTTGAGAACTTTTGGCTTATCTGATGGTTTGAAGCACCAGGAGGGACCGTGCATGTCTTCAGTCCAACTGAGCGTAGCATTCTGGGGCGGCACCCAGCTGCATCCCCCAAGCAATTGAATTAGCCAACATATTTTTGCCCTCACACTTTTTCCAGAGCAGATTATGAAGGCAAGCGTGAAAAAGAGTGAAACTGCTATGAAAAAATTAATATACCCAAACACTGAGTTGAGTGAGTGACACTGAGTGACACTGAGTTATAGCTTATTTTAAAAGTTCATATGAAGGGATGCATTAAGGTGTATAATAAAATCCTTCAGTTGTCTGAAAAATCTGGGTTCAGAAAAGCATGTTTTTTATTAGAGGAAGCAGCAGTTTTTAAAGCACCTGTTACGCATTAGCACTAAATAAGATTACATAAAAAGATAAATAAAGGCTAAATTTAAACTCACCTTTCATGCTTTCCTTTTGTTTTGCTAAAAGACATGCTTGTTGATGCACACTTTCTCTCAAAGCTGTGGATTAATTGTATGGGCTTTTTTCTGTGAGTCTCTGAAGGTGAAATAAAGGGTTTAATTAAAAGTGTTTTAAAGGACCATTCTTGAATTTCACACATCTGTAGCCAGATTTACTTAACAGGGCAAATTAGTGTGAAAGCAGAATCCAATTAAAGCACAGATGCGTAAAAATTTCTGCAGGTGATCTACAGTACTTACAATGTAAAATATTAAAGAACACAAATAAAGCCAGATCATATCCATAATGACCAATGCAATCTATCAAGAGCAGTGCAAATTAGCGTAGGGTTGATGATAATCAGGTGCGGGAAATCGCAACACAACCACAAAATGGCAGACATGCTTTTTGGGTGTTAAATAACCTCGCTTGATTTATTTAAATATTCTCCTCCCATAAATTTTCTCCCACCTGAAACTCCTACAAATGCATAAGCAATAAGGTATGCTGCAAAAATAACTGTGTCCACACCTTTTAATCACTAATGTTTCACTGCAGTGATCATCCTTGCCATTAAATTTACACCGATCAGGCATAACATTATGACCGCACTGACAGGTAAAAAGAATAACACTGATTATCTCTTCATCATGGCACCTGTTAGTGGGTGGGATACATTAGGCAGCAAGTGAATATTTTGTCCTGATGTGTTGAAAAAATGGGCAAGCGTAAGGATTTGAGCAAGTTTGACAAGGGCCAAATTGTGATGACTAAATGACTAACTTAGAGCACCTCCAAAACTCCAAGTCTTGTGGGGTGTTCCCAGACTGCAGTGGTCAGTATCTATCAAAAATGGTCCAAGGAAGGAACAGTGGTGAACCAGCGACAGGATCATGGGCGGCCAAGGCCCACTGATGCTCGTGGGGAGCGAAATCTGGCCCATGTGGTCAGATCCAACCAACGAGCTACTATAGCTCAGATTGTTCAAGAAGTTAACGCTGGTTCTGATGGAAAGGTGTCAGAATACACAGTGCATCACAGTTTGTTGTGTATGGGGCTGCATAGCCACAGACCAGTCAGGGTGCGCATGCTGACCCCTGTCCACCGACAAAAGTGCCAACAGTGGGCACATGAGCATCAGTGGACCACAGAGCAATGGCCTGGTCTGATGAATCACATTTTCTTTTACATCACATGAATGACATCATGTCGCTTACCTGGGGAACATATGGCACCAGGATGCACTATGGAAGAAGGCAAGCCAAAGTCCCATTAAGACAAGTCATTTCACTCGCCGGCCATCTTTGAAACGCCTCTCAGGCATGCAAGTGCAGCTCCTATCTCTTTGAATGGGGAAACAATCAAATTCTCCAAAACTGTTCACCAAGCTTACGATTAAATTTCATATTTGAAATCACCAATGAAATCTGACCGTTCAGTGCTTGAAGTAGGCCAGTATGCACCGGTACGCAGTACCGAGACTTCTGTATTTTAGCCTCTTGCGTACTGCACTTTGTCGTGCATAGCGGCACTTCTGACATGTTGCCGGTACTCAGAGTCAAAGCGTCATTTGAAATGACACTATATAAATCACGCTACCAGGAGGGGTTGCCTGTCATATCGACAGATATTAAGTGAATGAATGCAAGCTGAGTCAGTCTACGTTAGGATTAGGGGTGTGGGGTAGATGCATTTAATATGCACACAAAAATGGCATAGGCCTATTATATGCACGTCAAACACATGCCAAAGTCAATTTCAGCATATGAATAGCACGCCAAATATGTGCTACTAATACGCATTTTCATGAGACTGGGCTCTCGAATCAGTACATTATAACAAAAACAATACCTTAAAAATAAAAAAAAAGCAGGTTTTTGCGATCACATAATTTTAAACAGGTAAACTCCTGGAAAGTCCAAGGATCCAGTAAGTGAAATCATTCAAACAGTAAGTTAAAAACTAAAGAGGTAATAATGCAGAGAATAGTGACTTACATCCAGATGCCGGTAAATAATTCTTTTCAGCATGTATTTGGCTTAAAAGCAGGAGGTGTTTTGATTTATGTGGTGGTCAGATAGTGATTCTGAATGGATCCATATATTTGTACAGTCAGGTACAGTCAGGACTTATTTGTGCTTATTTGTATTGAAAACGTTTTATTTAATGATTGATTGATTGATTGTGTCACTATACATACATTGTGAATTATGAAAATTAAAGTAACAGTTAGGTACAGTCAGGACATGCTTATTTGCATTAAAAACATTGATTAATGATTAATTGATTGACTATGGAACTATACATTCATTGTAAATTATGCAACTTCAAAAGTACTTATTTATTTATTTAATTTGTGTGTGTGGGAGGTTGAGTACTGGCACTTCTTTTTTCCACTTCAAGCACTGCTTATGCTCCAATAGCATTAAAAAAAGCTTTTTTTCAGGCTAGATCAGACAGTGCGCATGTACAGTCCTGAGTGCACGTCTCAGAGCGCTGACTGTTTCTATAGCAACTGAGACTTCTAACGGCAGCTGTAGTGACGTGTTGACTTTGCCAATTAGCAATTGCCTCTTTTACTCAGAGGGCGGGGCTTTCTTCGATAGCGTGGCCATAATGAGCATTGCATTCCTCCCCATTCAAAACTATACACGTGACACATCTTGGGTATTCTAGTCTTTTGGTAAGCCAGCGGAGGCAGTGTGATGCTTTGGGCAATGTTCTGCTGGGAAACCTTGGGTCCTGCCATCCATGTGGATGTTACTTCGACATGTACCATCTACCTAAGCACTGTTGCAGACCATGTACACCCTTTCATCCCCTGGTGGCTGTGGCAAAAAATGGTTCAGGAATGGTTTGAGGAGCACAACAATGAGTTTGAGGTGTTGACTTGGCCTCCAAATTCCCCAGATCTCAATCCAATCGAGCATCTGTGGGATGTGCTGAACGAAAAAAGTCCGACCCATGGAGCGACCACAGCGCAACTTACAGGACTTAAAGGATCTGCTGCTAAAATTGTGGTGCCAGATACTACAGCACACCTTCAGGGTTCTAACAGAGAGTTGTCATGACTGAAAAGTATGTGTACATTTTTGTATGTTTGGTATGTCCACTGAGACGTACAATATAGACAAACTGACAGCATCTGAAGTGTAAACATATTTACATAGCTTTAGAGTATAACAACTTTAGAAATGTAAAAATCTTCTAAAGTACTTAATATTTACGTTCATTACATTTATCATTATGTAGATATTTTGAACCTTTAAACAATTTTAGTGACAATTTTGGTTTCAGTATACAATTATATAGATATTTTTAAATGTATTACATAAATGGTATTAAATGATTATGTAATTCCTTGATTATGTATAGGTTTGTGTCAGATTTTCCACACTATTTACTGAGAAGTAATGTCACTGGCCCTGTTGTATCATTTCTTTCTTTACTCTTGGACTTTCTCTGAGATTTCCTTTAAGTGAAAGGAAGTGCACTTACTGACCTTTGGTGACCCAGAAAGCAGTCCCTGGAAAGTAATAGACAAAGTAGGACAATTCAATACATCATGGTACTTTATGTATAAAGAAAATCATGACAGCCAGACATAATCTCATATTTCAATTTTGTGACAGACCTGTGGAACAACTGAAACTAGTGAACATGATGTGAGTATACTGTCTGACACACCAAATTTGGTCTTGTTATTATTGCGCTATTGACACCAGAAAGAAATTCATAAAAAATTTAAAGAAATGACAAGACAGAGACCCGCTATGCAGAGGGTCTGGAACTCTGGAGTGGGGTTCTAGGGAGATGTCAGGAAGCATCAGCCGCTGAGTGCCAGCCAGACTCTAACTGCTCTGCTCATGGTCACATCTCGATGATGTGACGGACAGCCATGCCAGAAAACATCAGTCAAATTATCATACTGCACTAATGATAGTGCTGAAGTGATGGAAAAGGTCCCCTGGCAATGAAACCTAAAGAAGAATGTGTGAATGTCAAGTTTATGAGTAATAAAATCCTCTTGATCGTAATTAGAGACAGAGAGAGTTTGTGTTTCTTATTATCACACAGTGCTTTGCATCAATGCAAGATTCGTTCTACCTATTAGAGCCTGAGATGGAAAAACAGAACCAGGATTACTAAGAAACAACAAATACTACTTTACAAAACAGACTGGATATAGCAGCACACACCATGAGAAGACTGACCACAAACATGGCCATCCAAGCATCATGCCACACAGGGTTTGAAAATAAACCTTTTTGCTCACACAAACTGATCCCCAACCAAACATATTTATGTGAGTATTCCCCAAATTAATGTAGAATCAACATAAAGGAAGTAAAATGATATTTGATTAATGACATGTACCATGGCTAGAATTGCCCATATTGGCAATACAAATACCTTTTTTTCAAAATCTGAGGATAAAACAATTAATTATAGGCATTCAAAATATATCTGAATCATTTTTAACATTTAACAAGCAAACTGTAAATTATTAGACTACTGTTTTTGTTTAGCATTGATAACAATAACAGAACATGGTCGATCCTATAACAACTTTTGATTTAAATAAACTTGATTTAAACAATGCTTTTGTTTATGAGAATTAACTCCAGATGTCTCTCTGTCTCTGTCATTACTCTCTCCGCTCGCCGGTTTGAATGAAAGATATTATTTCACTTTTAAAGGGGTGCTATTATGCTTTTTCACTTTTTAGATTTTAGTCAGTGTGTGGTGTGTATCTTTTCGTTTTTAAAAAAATCTCTTTTCAAGAACTACAACGAACGGCTCCTTTGGACTACAGCGTTTGTTTTCCGCATACAGTGATGTCACAACGCGCCCCATTAGAATATCATTAAATTAAATCCCACCTACGGAAATTCGAATTGTTAGGGGGTGGGAAGGGACGAGGTGGAGGATTAGCCTAACTTTAGCAATGCAGTGCGGAGAGCAGCTTCAACGAGGCGCAGTGTGGAGGGCATAAACACAAGCATTGACTAGAGTGGCCACTTCAGAGCGATAACGTCCCGCAGACGTGTGCAGTACAGGGGGTCGAAACACTTGCCGAAGCTGCGATCTACTCCGGTTGCCGCGCCGGAGCCGTAACGCGCTGCAGACGTGTGCAGTGTGTGGTAAGAGATTTATTCATCATACAGTGTAGAAAGCTTCACTTATAACGCGAGTGTTTTTTAAAATGCATAAACTTGCACTAGAATATGCTAGGCTAAACAGTGATGATGTTCTTTGATAATGTTAGGCTGCTTTTAGCCTTATGCTGGAGTTTGTTTCGGACAATGAAACTGTTTGTAAATAATTAAATAAATTAGCACGATAATATCATGTATTTGTGATCTCGCGGGCTGACAATAGGACCCAACACCCAAAATGATCCCGCTCCGTTAACGTGCTAACATCTCATTCAAAAGATACTCCCAAACATGAGACACACAAGAGCCAATAGCATCTCACATCCAATCATGATGTAACGCTTCTTTTGGCAGCATTTTTTGAATTTACGCACAGACTGATCTTTACTGTGGACGGAGATGGCGATCGCTTCTATTCCTCTCGGACTTGGAATATTAATACTTTTTTTAATAAATTACGACCGTAACTGTATCTGCCTGTTATATCTTGTGTTGTATTGACAAATGGTAGGTTTAGGGCCAGGGGTTGGGTTACCTGCTCCTAAATGTGTAAATAATGTTGTGACTGTTTACACTGAAAAATCACACCCCAACATATATGCAATAATGGCACTATTTTTCCTCAATATATCATTTAATCATGACGATAAAATTCCCAGTGCCTTTTACCCTGCACATCGAAAAACGTCGCTAATGGGGTACCCTGTGCATCAAAAAGTGACACCAAAGGGTCCTGACCAAGCGTCAACATGTGACGAGTTGGGAGTGAAAATGTGTTGGTTCTACGCCTCCACGCCGTGCATTTAAAATCCTGATTATCCCTTGCAACACAAGGTGGACTCCAAACAAACTTATTTGCAAACAAAGAAAGTACAAAGCTTGAGCAAAATAAACTAGAATGCATTTTTAGGTATGTGATCACAGAATGATGCTTGTATGATTCTATCCCTACATCATCTTGATCTTTCTGTTGTATATTAGTTACTTGTAAAACAGTAAGGTCTCTTGATTACATTATGGCCAAAACCAGAAAAATATTTATGCTGATTCATGCATGAAAATGGGGTGATTTTAATAAAGCTGAAATATTCAAAGGAATTTCATTAAACCCTCATCAGTACTACAACTACAAAATACACCAAACATTTGTTAAACCGACAAACAACTTAATAGGAAACAGACAAATTCTTTTCAAAATCATTTATGCAAAAAAGCTCCATTATTTCCTAAGTGAATGCTGGTGTCCTCAGCTGCGTTGCCCTAAGGAGTTCCCTCGTGATGGCAAATTAAACACTAACATGATTGATGATTTGTTATCCTTGTCAGTGACTGATACTCACAAATGTCTCTAAATACTCTATAACCTAAAGCACACACCAAGAAGCCTGTGTTCTTGAAAGTAGGACAACAAAGGCTTGTCTTGGGATCCTCATAAAGCAGTAAGAATAACCATCCACACAGTCAGAGTATGATAGAAAGTATTGACTTGATTCCCTTTTATATTGTATCAAAAGAAACTGAGAAATGTCTCTCTGAAATATCTAAATACATGCAGTATCAATAAATTATGATGGCTCTGCAGAGCTGTCCAGGTGGTTTTGGATAACACCACCAGGTGTGACCTAGTTATCCCTTTGGTTATTTTGATAGACCTAAAAATAAGGATCAAAGGGACAAAATTATTTCCTGAAATAACCTCTTGCTGTTACTGCTACATTTGCATCTTCCTTTCTGCCCACTGGCAACTCTCAACATCCTGCCAAGTCTACTGCCTCAGGTCCTCCAAATGTCTCATTTTATGCAGACTTAACCTATAGGTCTAAGCTCTGGATGTATCAAGCATTAAGTTATTTTGTATTACTATAATTATTTGAATTATGTTAATAAATCTTTCTATGTGTCACTATAACAGCTGAGCAAACTGTAAAAACATTTGATACTGGTAAAAAATTATAATCTGATCTTAGATAATATTGCTTCTGTATTTCATCTACTGTACAAGGATTCTCTGTTGAAATCTCTATGCACATTATCTGTTGATAATATGTATGCCTTCAGAAATTTGCAGTGACGTACAACTGGGACGTGTCTGGTATTATTGTGTGTGTGTGCACAGCTATCTTTGCGAGGGCTGCTTTGACTTTTAGACCATTTAGAGCAGTACAGAGTATGAAAAGACAATGCAGAAAAGCTGAGCGGATGTGGCGGAAGACAAAACTTGAAATTCACTATAGCATCTATAAAGACAGCCTTCATGCTTTCAATGTGGAACTAGCCACAGCAAGACAGAAGTTTTTCTCAAAACTTATAAACAGTAACCTAAACAACACTCGCACTCTTTTTGCTACTGTTGAGAGACTAACAAATTCCCCAAGTCAGATTCCCAGTGAAATGCTCTCTGACAGCAAATGCAATGACTTTGCCTCCTTCTTTTCCAAGAAGATCATTAATATCAGAAAGGTGATTAGCACATCCTCAAGTTATGCAGAGGTCAGACAGATACGAACGCAATTTCAAAAAGAAGTCACTTTGTCTGTTCTTGAAGCAATTGATAGCAAAACTTTGGAAGAAATAGTACAGCACCTTAAATCCTCAACCTGCAACCTTGACACACTTCCCACATCTTTTTTTAAAAGTGTGTTTAACTGTTTAGAAGCAGATCTCTTAGAAGTGGTGAACACCTCACTTCTTTCTGGGACTTTTCCAAACTCCCTGAAAACTGCAGTTGTTAAGTCCCTTCTGAAAAAGAGCAATCTTGATAACACCATATTGAGCAACTATAGACCAATATCTAATCTTCCTTTTATAGGCAAGATTATTGAAAAGGTAGTTTTCAATCAGTTGAACAACTACTTAAACTCAAATGGATACCTGGACAATTTTCAATCTGGTTTCCAACCGCATCACAGCACAGAGACAGCGCTCGTTAAGATAATAAATGATATTCGCCTAAATTCTGTTTCTGGCAAAATATCAGTGCTGGTATTACTAGATCTTAGTGCTGCGTTTGACACTGTCGATCATAACATTCTTCTAGAGAGACTGGAAAACCGGGTAGGGCTTTCTGGGATGGCTCTCAGTTGGTTCAGGTCATACTTAGAAGGGAGAGGTTATTATGTGAGTATAGGAGAGCATCAGTCTAAGTGGACGTCCATGACATGTGGAGTACCTCAAGGCTCAATTCTTGCGCCGCTCTTGTTTAACCTGTATATGCTCCCACTAAGTCAAATAATGAGAAAGAACCAAATTGCCTATCACAGTTATGCTGATGATACCCAGATTTACCTATCCTTATCACCAAATGACTGCAGCCCCAGTGATTCCCTCTGCCAATGCATTGATGAAATTAACAGTTGGATGTGCCAGAACTTCCTTCAGTTAAACAAGGAGAAAACTGAGGTCATTGCATTTGGAAGCAAAGAGGAAGTTCTTAAGGTGAATGCATACCTTGATGCTAGGGGTCATACAACCAAAAATCAAGTCAGGAATCTTGGTGTGATTCTGGAGTCAGACCTTAGTTTCAGTAGTCATATCAAAGCAGTAACTAAATCAACATACTATCACCTCAAAAACATTGCAAGAATTAGATGTTTTGTTTCCAGTCAAGACTTGGAGAAACTTGTTCATGCCTTTATCACAAGCAGGGTGGATTATTGCAATGGTCTCCTCACTGGCCTTCCCAAGAAGACCATTAGACAGCTGCAGCTCATCCTGAACGCTGCTGCCAGGATTCTGACTAGAACCAGAAAATCTGAGCATATCACACCAGTCCTCAGGTCCCTACACTGGCTTCCAGTTATATTTAGAATTGATTTTAAAGTACTTATACTCATTTATAAATCACTCAATGGCCTAGGACCTAAATACATTGCAGATATGCTCACTGAATATAAACCTAACAGACCACTCAGATCATTAGGATCGAGTCAGTTAGAAATACCAAGGGTTCACACAAAACAAGGGGAATCCGCTTTTAGCTATTATGCTGCCTGCAGTTGGAACCAGCTTCCAGAAGAGATCAAATGTGCTAAAACATTAGCTACATTTAAATCTAGACTCAAAACTCATCTGTTTAGCTGTGGATTTACTGAATGAGCACTGTGCTTCGTCCGAACTGATTGCATTATGTATAATCATTTTCTGTTTTTAACTGTCTTAAAATCATTTTTAAATTATTAAATGTTTTTTACATTTTACATTTTTTGTTTTATTGTTGTGATCAATATTTTTATGATTGTTCTATTTCCTTTTTTGTGATTATTGTTTTTTTTATTGCTTTTATGATTATTCTACTTCCTTTTATGTAAAGCACTTTGAATTACCTTTGTGTATGAAATGTGCTATATAAATAAACTTGCCTTGCCTTGCCATTAGAGTGAGGACAGTTTTGTAAAGTGAGGACTTTTTGGCCGGTCCTCACTTTCTGAGACCCCTTTAAAGGCCTGTTTGAGGGTCAAGACTTGGTTTTAGGGATCAGTTTTTAATTGGGTAAAAGTTAGGTTTAGGGTAAGGGTTTGGGTGAGGCAATTAGTTCTGATGGTTAGGTTTAGGGTAAGGAGATAGACATCATATTGTGTCAATGTATATCCTCACAAAGCAAAGATAGCTATACAGAGTTGTGTGTGTGTCAGAAAACATTATAATGAGTTATAGTAGGGCATCTGAAACATTTGAAAATCTGAAAGCAGTAGCTGACTGACATCCTCCATCCCATGTGGTGGCTATGGCTTCCTGCCAAAAACAGTGTGACATTTATAGACACATCAAGCAATTATTCTGATCTTCTGTAAAGATGGAAATATATCTTGGAAGTTTGCCCATAATCGTACAGTTGAAACAGGAGATGATCAGCAGGATGATTTTTTTTTTTTTTTCTGTGACTATGTTAGCCTCAAGGATATCTAAAAATAAACAGTCTAGAAATATCCTGAGGGCAAATATCTCCAGTGTTTTAGAGGGAAAAAAGCTTGGATTTCAGTCTTTTCCTGACTATGTAATGACAAGATGACTTTTGTTGTAGACAAAATAAATTCTCTGCTTTCATTTTCTTTTTCATATTCATTATGCCTTTGTGTATAAAAAAAAGGTCTGTTACTGTGCCATATCCAGTGTGTTGGTCACCCAGCAGAAACTGACAAGGGAATAATCTCTGTAAAGGAATACATTTGCCAGCTCTTCATATTTCACTTCCCATCGACTTCAACATAATACTGCTGAAAATAAATGAAGATGTCAATATCCAGTTCACTTAAGTCGATACCCCAATATCCTCTCTCTTTTGAGTCACTGCATGTTTTGCTGCTAATGTACCCTCAAGACAAACAATATTTCTGCCATGAGCCACCCCCTCATACACTTTGGTTAAGCAACAATCTGAGAAAAATTATTATTGTAGCTGGATTCTGTTTCACTGCTTAAGCTACTCAGTGAACCATTAAAGAGATAGTTCACACAAAAATGAAAATTCCATCTTTAATTACTCCTCCTCATTTCGTTCCAAACACGTAAAACCTTCAGTCATCTTCAGATCACAAATTAAGATATTTTTGATTAAATCCGAGAGCTTTCTGACTCTGCATAGACAGAAACATAACTACCTCATTCACGGTCCAGAAAGGTAGTTAACAATTTCTTCTCTTCCGTGTTAGTCTTTAACGCACGTTCACGAAAGTACCACCGCAAATGCGTGCGGTGCTGCTGACGCAGGAGCCGTCATTCTGACGTAGAACGTTCATCTCTCAACATCACAAAAAGTATTCTCGTAGCTTCATAAAATTAAGGTTGAACCACTGATGTCACATGGACTATTTTAATAATGTCCTTACTACCTTTCTGAGCCTTGAATGTAGTAGTTGAGTTGTTGAATATCTTAAATTGTGTTCTGAATGAATGTCTTATGGGTTTGGAACGACATGAAGGTGAGTTTTTAATTAATTAATGACAAAATTTTCATTTTTGGGTGAACTAACTCTTTAAAACCTCAACCTTCATTCTTGCTTACAACATGGAATAACTGTACCTAAAGTTAGACTTGAGAATGAGAAAGAAAAAACAGGTTTATAACACCTTGTTTTGTGTCATCATGCATGTTTCTTGTTTGGAAATGTCTAAACAAGGTTATAGTGTTTATCCCACTGACTGGTTCAAAGTCTGCTCTGTTTCTGGTCTTAGTTTTTTTATTTTGTTTTTATTTTGTTTTATCCTGTGTTTTAGTAAAGCTGAGGTATTTTGTAAAAAGTCAGACAATAACCTTTTTAGCCTGTAAAAAAAAATAAAAAATAAAATAATAATAATAATCTTCCTATTGCAATGCTATTTCTCAAAATCTGCCTTTATATCTCACAGTTTTGACTTTGTTGCTTATTATAACTTTTGCTTCTCATGATTGTGATTTTATTTCTCATAACTGTGACTATATCTCACATTTGTGACTGTCTAAATTTCATAACTGTGACTTTATATCTCACAATGTTACTTTATTTCTTACTAAGTCAGAATTACCATTTTTTATTCATCTTCCATTTGTTAGTTAATAAAATAAAAAAAAAAAAAATAAAAATAAAGAACAAAGGTAGAACAAATAAAAAGTAGAGATCTTTGGTTTGTTCAAAAGTTTTTAATCTTATGTTTTTGAAGTGTTTACTGCAGCATGATAATGTGGCCAAGCTGTGAGATAAACTCATTATCATTACAATTACAAACAGCCGGCAATAAAAACGTGCAAAAAAAAAAAAAAAAAAAAAAAAAAAGCATATTGTTGCTCTTTCAGATGCCTGCGAGTCATGGCTGTGAATCTTAGGGGCTTGGTTTCACGTGCAGAAA